>CM065660.1:5475813-5613313 GCA_033220385.1 Triplophysa yarkandensis
TATCTGCACTTATTGTAAATAGCATACAATTGCCTCTTTTTTATAAAAAAAAGTCTTTATTGATATAAGCTAATTGTTACACACATGAGACAATTCTAAGGGCCCAGGTCAATCAGGGGTCCAGCAGAAACAAATACTTTTCTGTTTAATTTTAGTTCATTTCGCACAATTATTTATTATGAAGCAAAAAAGAGCGCAGAATGACATTGCCAAGTGCATGCACGTAACTGAGCGATTGTCCTGGATTATTTAAAAGATAGACAACTTGTAAGAATTAACCTTTCTGTTTTCAGATCACCCTTCAAAAGTAAGTAGCCGAAGCACACTATAAGTGTCGTTGTATTAAGCACATACAATTTCTGAAAGTGCAGAACATGGCATACCTGAAACCGCTTTAAAGCAATGAATTGGATTCCATATAAAAGAGCATAAACACCCTTTGTTACAGAGTTCAGTTGTACTATTTTAAGTAGACAGTCTGAGGCAATTGTGTGTATATGGTCACAATTTGGTTATCCTTTACATGTAGGGTTGCATAAATAAATGGATGTGAATAAACTCTCTTACCTTCCTGGGGTTGGCTAGTTTTTGGCAAGATTGTCTGCCTGAGGTTGTAGATGCAATATTTATCAATGAAGTTCTAGTTGCTTTAAACCCTGTGTGTTCATGTTAGTTCATTGTGCTTTAAGTAATGTTAACAGAAACAACATTGGAGTTTAAACATGCAATAGGAAAAGCTGATATCAACCAGGGTAAGAAAGGATGTATTATGGGGCATTCGCGGCCTGGTGGTTCGAGTCTTGGACTCGTGATCCGAAGGTTGCTGGTTTGAGACTCGGAGCCAGCGGGAATACTACGACTTAGGTGAGTCTCAAGGCACTGCTCCCCGAGCGCAGCAGCATGGCTGCCCACTGCCCACTGCTCCGGGTGTGTGTTCACAGTGTTTGTGTGTTCACTTACTGTGTGTGTGCACTGGGATGGGTTAAATGCAGAGCACAGATTCCAAGTATGGAACACCACGTCACTACAGCGCGTGCCATGACGGTCACTATGTAAATGTAATAATCCACTAGTTTTTGACACTTTTACGTCATCTTTGCTGCCATAGACAACGAGGATCTTCATCCTATCAGCTGCATATCTATGGAATAAAATGAAAAAAACACATTGAAAATCAAAGCATATCAGGAAAAAACATTGTTTTATGAATTTGACTTCCTTGCAGTGAAAAACAAAATTAGTAAAAGGTGATGATAAACTGAAATGGAAAATCTCATGGCCGTTATTTCTTCATCTGGGATCAGAGTTGGAGTGTCTTGTAAGTCTTAAGTAGGATGTCTGACAACACATTATCATTTCACATCCTGCCATCACACGGTAATATAATGTTTGATCCTATTCATCGAGCATATTATCACCTCTCATCACCAATCGCAGCCAGATCGGATCAAATCCCAGCATTAAAATATCACACTATAAGCAACCATTTTCACAGTCCATCATTACTCGCCGGCGTCAGCTACTGTCATTCCAGCAGCAAGGCCCTTTGTCAGAGATTTGACTTTGTTCTTGCGCTTGTCTCGAAGCACTGCGTAATCTAGTGAAAGTGAGAGTGTTAAGCCACCATGAAATAAAGGATGGAGTCTGGGACTGGGTCCAGTTTGCCTTGTCACTCTGCCAAACCATCTGTACGGACCAGGGGGAAGCCCACACATTTACAGAACAGCCCATGCTACTTGAATTTACGTTCAGCTAATATTGTAAATGTGATAGTCAAGAGCCTTTCACTTTGTTTTCACAACCTTCTAACCTTCAGCAGTGTGTTTTATCGAGACAGATTCAACGTCACTGTTGACATCATCTTGGCTGAGGTTCCTTTGGGTGGAGTACACCAGTGTAGGCCTGTCTACAATAGTAGCATCCTGACATTGTTATGGTGTGTTTCAGAGACCCAACATTAATCAATTTGCTTTAAACAATGAGGTGTTGAAGAATAAGATTTGTCCTGTTTGTAGGTGCAACAACAGTTATGTTTGTTAAATAGTTTCTTATACGCAAATGCGCGCAATTTCATCATTATGGACGTGACATTTTGCATTATGGAGGTTACATAAAAAAGCTCTTAGAATGTTGTAGTCACAAGTAAACTGAAATCATTCTTTTAATTATACCAAACCCTTGATGATAGTATTTAGACATCAGAAAAATCTATCTACCAGAATCAGAAATGTCTTACAAATGCCCAAGGGTTCTGTCTTTGTAGAATATAAAACAAATACCATATTTTTATTTTGTGTCCATTTATGAGTAAAATGTAGGGTTATGGATGTGACAATCCTGAAAATAACCCTAACTTGACTATGGAAAGAATGCACTTAAAATAAAAATAATGCTCTTAAACTCACATGGGCGTTTTAAGGTTTGATTTTGGGGTTTTTGGAGGGGGAAAAGTTTGATTTGGTCCTGTCAATGCATGTCCTTTTATAAATCAGTCCGTAGGGCCAATTTGAGAAATAATGTACATCTTCTGAACTAAATATATTTAAAATCAACTAGATGAGGTGAACAAACTTCATGTTGGTTTAAGAAAGGTTGACTTAAATGTTTGAAGTAGATTTAAGTCAGAAGGTTATACGTTTTACAGACATCAACACTGCAAACAAAACGCAAATGATCCCAGATATTACAAAACTGTTATTGCAGTGTTTTTTTATTACAAATAAATACAGAATAAATATATTTAAAATGTAATAATGTATAAAATACACTATTTCAATGATACTTTCTTGGTAGATGTATGCTTTTTTTTACCAGTATAAATAGAACTAGATTCCTTCTAGGCAGCTTTTTCTTTTCTCCATTATGGCACTTTACATTTAAATAACAATGTAAAAAAATGAAAAGTTTAACCTTATTAACTTATAGTCACAAATGGGGTTCCACAAAGAGAGAACCAATGACAGGAAGATCAAGCACACAGTACAGAACTTTAATAACAAAACTCAAACAGTTAAACAACAATGCTACACATTATACAAAAACGATGAGACTGGAAAGAGGGAACGGAGGAACACAATGCATATATATACAAGTCCAGATGATTAAGTCATTAACAATAGGGAACGTGGCGCGGGAACGTGAAGGAACGTGGTAAATGAAGTCCATGGGAAAAACAATCATATTGGAAACAGATGGGGAAAAAATGGAGCTGTGACACTTATCATCATCGCCATGTGCATGAAAGTATTCGCATTATACACTTTATTTTTACAAATACTTTGAAAATCTGTGAAAACAAGATGTAAAGCAGAACTATATGGTAAAGCCATAGGCTTTAATTCATCTGTATGAATTATGTTGTAATTTAGTAATTATAGAAATGATTAATTTATGTGTTTATGAACGAAATGTCATTGATTGGACCCATTCCTGTTCTGTTCTGACGGATATCCATACAAGCGGGACTGATCAAGATGATTGATATGATCCTGTCTTGCACCTTAGGCTTGTTTTTCTTAAATTGTTGGTGTCCTTTGAATTCCATGCCCCTTTTCTCTGTTTTGATTTCTACTTAAAGTTTGACGTCTTTGCCCTCCCTCTGGGGCACCATTAGCTTGTATGCTAATAGGGCTTATGCATATTCTATTAATGCTGTCACTGCAGGATGGCAGACATATAAGGTAAGGGGTACTTTGGGGGCAATAAACCCAGCGTGAGGCTCTGGCTGCTCATGTACCATCCGTCATCATCTTGTCTTGAATGGGGGGTGACAAACAGACTCCCTCGCAGCCATGCCCTGGCACAGTCCTGCTTGATTTAATCACTGACTGCTCTGGCATCCCTTAACTGCCATGCCATCTTGGAACAGAGACAGGAAAACTTTGACAAAACTGAGTTACCTGAATTTTAACGAATTCTGTTTGTTTAATTTGAAACAAAAGCTGCACTGAAACACCAGATGAGACCATTTGAACAGATTATTTTAAATCTTTGAATATGTGGGCAAACCTGTTCTTAATTTGAAGCAAAACCAGAGAATTAATATCCAACATTATATTTGGAAACCAATGAAATAAATGCCAAGAAATTTCAATACAATTTCAGTTTATAAAAATAAATAAATAGCAAACAAATTACATTAGCTTCAGTTTTAATATTTACAAAATGCCCACAAAATTTCACCCAGAACACAATAAGAATATAATACTTTTTTATTTTTTTTCTACATTACATTTTTAACAGACACATCCCTCCAGTTATTGTTTCCTTCAGACTCTACACATCAAGCGATGGATTCTTTGAAATGGAACACAGGGAAAGAATTGAAGCTTTGATCCTCGTGACCATACAGAAGGGGTTAGGCAAGCTTAGCCTTCTTCAAGTATTGAACCATGTTGATCTCAACCTGTTAGAAACAGAAGAGTGATGAAAACATACAACTCACTATAAAAACATAATGCAGCTTTACATACAAAAATTAATTATAATTTTTTTTAACATCATGCAGATAACATATTTAACATTCATGTAATCCACACATAATTGAAACTATCTCATCTTCGCAATATGCATAGCTCATGGTTGCCTAGCAAAGAGAAACAGGATAGATCAAGATCCCGATGCCCTTAGAAAAATAGAAACCAGTGCAATTTATTTAAAAACAAATATTAGAATAACTGGATGAATTTGATCCTTTTGTTGTCACCATGACTTTGTAGACAGAATGAATGTTTGCGTTTTGACAAGAAGTTTGACAAAAACCTTAAACTAATGTAACGTAAAAGCTGTGATACAACTTGGACATACAGCCCAGCAAACCAAAGCGGAAGAAGCTGACGTTAGCTGTGGTTGATACTTTTAATGCTTTTTTATGCTTTAATTATGAAGTTGTAGCATTTTCTTCATAAAAATTGGAATGGGTTTACTTGATATATGCAGTGTAAAGACGGCTGAAAGCCTGTACTGTATTTTTTGGAAACTATTTTGATGTTATGTTTTCTTACATTTATGAATTCAGCAATTTATCTCCAATAAATTTAAAAAATGCATTGATACCTAGTTTGGCATGGCTGAAGGTCCGGTAACTTAGGTTGCTTTCATTGACCAAAGTCCTTTTCTGGACCAATGTTTAAATACTTACCTGTCTATACAGATCTCTGATTTCTCTGATTGCTTGTTTCTACATTCCCAATTTTCATTCTCTCCAGCATATTCCCAAAGATTCGGATCCTGATCCTGTGAGATGTAATAACCCTGTGTCTACCCAACTCCTGGAACAGTCAGTTAACTCCCAGAGTTTGCATTACACCTAGATGAAGAAGAACCCATCAATCAAGTCATCTTTTTTGTCATGGAAGTCTTGAAGTCTCATGCAGTAAAAACAACTGCTGTATTCTTGCTTACATTGTGACCTTGTCTACATTTGTAAGACTATAACATACCGCCATGAATCTGGCAGGCCTCTATCCAATCCAGGGCTAGTAGACTACTCTGGTTCGATAGAGGACTGAAATGAAGGACTGCAAAAAGGAATTTTACAGTGCTTGCCTGAATATACATGCAAAATCCCTTTAATAAAAAATTCCTAAGTTTCTCCAATTTTCATTCTTGATTGATCAAGAATGACAGTATCGTAACCCTACCACTCCAGGGAGAAGCCGTTCAGGAGTTAGGTAGAGCGAGCTCTTTCACTCCGGTACCGTCTACCCGATGACAAGAGCTGGAAGAGATTGTCAGACATTGAAGACACATTAACGATGACACATCGCTCAAAGATGCACTGCCTCTCTCGCATCTCAAGATTGAGGCAAATCTTCTGGTGGTTCCTACCTCTAATTGATCCATGACCTGCAGAAACTCTTTGCATCCGAATCTTTGTATTTGTACAAGGTGACTCTCCGATTCTCTTGGAACCCCTACCGGGCACTCCGTTTGAGAACTAGGGGTGAACCTGGTCCTCACTGTTTGGAAGTAATATGATTTATTGAGATTTTAATACTCTGAGCAGCTCTTAAAGTTCAGCAGAAGATAAAATAAGTCTTCAAACTGAGATAGGCACACTGGAATGTGAATTCCATCACTAGGGTATTCTATTGGAAATCTGCTATTCTTGTCCTATGTCAGGGGTGTCTTTGATAAACTTTGATAAAAATGATATACTTTTTTGAAGTTTTTCAAGCTATGTGGCATTAGATACATTTTAAAGACATATTTGCATTTGAATCAGCACTGGCCCTGCATTTCGTTATGGCCCATTAAGAATGTTTGCATTGCTTTCTTTGTTTTCATTATGCGCTGGTCATGAGTGACTGAATAAATCGTTGTGTTGACAAAAATGACCTCTGTTTGTCACAACAAGACAGAAAGAGACCGTTTTAAACAGATAAAAGTTAAATGGAAATGTGGAAACAATTAGTTTAGGTTTTTCTTTTAGAGAACTTCCAGAACGAATCCGGCTCGCCCTGTAGAGTCTGTTAAATAGGATCCTAATGAGGCTATTAGGGAAAGGCACGGCTGACTTTTGATCTAAATGCGGTGATTTTTACAAAAACATTTCATCATGATAGATACTCATAACTTAAGGGGCTTAATTGTGCTTAATTTGTTTGGAATGGTAATGTGCTCGTTTGAGTGCGCAGTCTGTCGACATGTTTAAAGGAATCTGTCAGGGAAAATTGCAAACCAGTTTGCTACGGAAGTGACTATTTTTTTTAATCAAATTTAAGAAAGTCTGGAACCGAAGGCGAAGAGTAAATGACTTTTAAACAGAAGCATGGCCATAGATTCAGGAAGAGACCCCTAACATTATAGGGGAAATGATGTGTTGGTGTAGCAGGCGGGTCAGTCGTGGTCTGGTGGTTCGAGAGTTGGACTTGTAAGTAGAAGATGGCGGGTCGGAATGCCACCTCACCCCCATTTGCTCTGCAGTGATAACTGGCAACGGCACCATACTTGGTAGTCCCTTTGGATAAAAGCAACTGCCAAATGAATACATGTAAATGTAAAACGCTGTGTTGTTTTCGGCACGTAAAATCAGAAGGCCTTCCGTTACATTGCCTTGGTTTTGACGATCTTGTAACTTACACAGCCTGACAACTCCAAACAATCAATCATCTGTCTGCTCAATGATTATCTCCTTTCTTGAGGTCTTTGGTGTTCGGCTCCATTAGGTGCATTTCATCATATTTCCTGGTCGTCCGATTAGAGATGATCTGTCTGCTTACACACTGTATTGGCTTTTTGCCACAGGGGCTTCATGTCTAATGGCCTGTGACTGATTCCTAAGGTTTTCTTAAGATGTCACACATACCCCTGTGGCAGGAGGAAGCTCTTTCATTCATGATCTATTACCGTATTCCGGTGGGATGTATTTTTCCTTAGTAAGACCATCACATCGGTGAAAACAAAGATACGAACATTTTATCATCAACCTTACGAGAACAATTACACCAGTGTGTTATCATTTAAAATGTACAACCAAATATCCACCTATTAAACAGTTAAGCGGCATTACATGTCCTATGAAAACAAGTAGGGAGGATATAATGAATGTTTTATTTATTCGTTTACATACAAGCACATGGATTGCATTGGAGCTGTTCCAAGAAGTTCAGAACTCTGGAAGTTGTAACATATTTTGTGGTTTCTCAAAAAGGGGGATTAACTTAAAAAACAATAATATAATAGGAAAGCGTATATTAATACCTCTTCCTTTGATTCCAGGCACCCCTAAGCTATTAAGCTGTTTCTGCTCCCCTTTTTCGCTTTGTTCTTGGGAAATCATGCCAAAAGACTTAATTAGGTTGAATAATAGGCAAGCATGCGGGGGCGTAATCCCTTCTACCGACGGTGTGTGTTAATGGTTTTCTTGTCACTCACTGGACTTATAAGAAAATATGTTTTCTTTCAGTACGCTGATGTGCTCTCTGCAGGTTCCTTCGCCATCTCCATTGCTTATTTCTCTCTTTTCCTGCATTTTAATTTTTGATAAATCCTCTCTCAAGGTTCTCAAATTAGAAAATAATTGATGTATAGTTTCTCCCATACATTAAATACAGTCTTTATTTACATAACAAAATATATTGTTATTTTCCTTTTCATTTGTATAAATTAAAAATGAACTGCTGTCATACATATTATGATACATCAGACATCATTATTCATATCACATTAACAATATGAGTCAGAGATAAAACTGCCAAATGAATGAATATTGTGCATGAACTCATTCATGTTGATGTCTCAAAGATTTGACACAAAATGATCCCTGACATCTCGTATTTGTGAGTCCGTCTTGCAGTTTTTGAGTGCCAAGTATAAATCTTTTAAATGATAAATCAATGAATTGTTAATACAATATTGGAATCTTTATAAATATTTGAGTGGATTTAGTAGCCAAGTGTATGCTTTTGAACAAAGCTATTTCCAAATGCACTGATGGTGTTTTATCATCTTTGATCAAAAAATGCTTTACAAATAACCGAATGATTAATTTCAAATGTAAAAAATGACTAGACTCTATATATTATTAGGAATAATACATAATAAAATCATTTTAATTGTTCAGGGTCCTTGGACGTGTAGAATTAAAATGTCAAGGTATCAGCTTTTTTCTGCATGTTTTTCACATAATTTTTCTGTCCAGATTTACTGCTTCTATTTGATTTAATTACTTCAATTTGATTTGGTTGATATGCTTTTTTTTGTCAGTACTATAATTTGTTTTGTTGTCATTTTTGCTTGTCGGCCATGCCATAGCACAGTGTTTGTGCGTCTCCCATTTGTCGTGCAATATGAACTGGGTCATATAACCCGTTATCTTCGCAGCTATTGTGATTTGGAGAACAGGAAGCTTCATTACCTTGCTTACATTGCACGCTGTCCCCGAGGATAACTTAGCTCTATTAATTTTGGGATGGATGACAAACCCTGCCATATTAACAAAGTAGGGCCGCTGAATAGATCACTATTGACGCGAACGGCCCCCCTGAGATGGTTACCACGTATAGAGGGTTTATCTGTTTGATGTCTTGACGTCCTTTTCTCCCGGCAGGAATTAATTTTGCAGAACATTACCGCCGCACGCTTGTCTTTTTCATCTGCTTGGTTGGAAAGTGACACTAAAGGTGACAGTTCAATTTGCACGGAATAGATGGCTGCTATCAGCTCTTTGCCGAGTTGTTGATTTTTATTTTGCTTGCCAGTGCTGTTACGAGTTCAGCAGGACCCCTGAACCACAGTCATCTCATCTTGCTCCGCAGGGATAAATCCACATCGTTTATATGGGAATGTCAGCCGTGTGTTTATCAGGGAAATTATCCCACATTATCCCATAAAGAGATCTGTGATCTATACCTTCAATTTCTCTGTTCGAGCTGCTTGTGGGATTAATATCCCTCCATAAAATAGTTTTGCCACCATCCTCTCTTGTCACGTTTATTAGCCCTTTGCGTCTTAATGACATATCTACTGGCTTTGCGGCATATTTCCACCAGTGCATTCGATGGCGCTGCTTGCCCTTGGGTCGTCTCCTTTTAATGAGCTGTTTGCTCACTCCATTGATTCATTTAATATGGTCAGCTGGACCCTCTGATGCAGATGGTAAACCTTCTTAAAAAGCGATACACTATTAAAACTGAACTTGCTGAGAAAGCTACACTACAAGATCATCTGTCACTCACGCAAGGTGTTGTTTTATATTCTTATGTAATGTTTTTAACTTTTCTAGTGTGTACTTATAGCATAAAGGAAAAAAGAACACCCATGGATACATATAGATGTCATCAAGGAGACGAAAAAGACGATTTTTTATTATAAATCAATTATTTTTGCACACTTTAAAACTCATGGCTTGTTATTCTGAGAAAAAAATATTAAAAAAGATTTCAAACCTATTCAACCTGTCTTTTATAATAGTTCCTTGTCTTCGATGAAGGAATACACGGCTCCATAGTTTTCTATTCTGCACAAGATGTTATACAATTGTTCTGCATTCGGTATTTGTCATTGTGTAGAGTTTTTGTTTTATTTTTCACTATGGTCTGTACTGTATGGCTATGGTTTTGTTAGCTTTCTCATCTAAGATCTCTGCATGGGTCTGTTCTTTTCATTACTTTCTGTAAATCACAAAGTAAGACCACCTTTGTGAGGTCCCACATACTGTGTCGATACCACATACTTATATAGCTGACTAAATAAATAAAACCATAATTGGAAACCAAATGTTTTTACAAACAAAAAATTGTTGTGTCCTAACTTTGACGTATCTTGATGATAAAAGTTTAAATATTATTTAAACTATTAATAATATAGTTTAAATATAACAGCGTAGTAAGAATCTTTTAAAATGTTAAAATAGCTTGAAAATTAAAATGACATCAGCCGATGGAGTCATTTCAAGAATTGCTACCTAGAAATTGAACAGATATTTTAAGCTTTTAAAACATTTCAAAATAGAGGGTTTGTTTTTCTTTTTTCATATCTGTTTCGGTTTTTTTATCTTGTTTCCAATTCGTGTTATTCTTTCTTTTGTATAAATAAAGCTTTAATCTGTACAGTAAAAGATGTTGGTATGGTAATGGGTATTCGATTCATTTTCAATAAAACAACAACAACAAACAACAGCAGAACCTCTGTCTGGCACACCTATGTTTCCAACAGATGCGAAAACTGCAGAAAAGAAATTATAAAAAATATATCCCATCTTGTGTGTAAATACGATTGACATAACCGACGGTTGTTTTTATTTTTAATGTTTGAAAATCACCGAGAAAATTTTAGACTAAACATGCAATGATCCTGTGTGTGCACCTTCAAGTTGTTAAATTCGAGTCTTGTGGAGGGACAAGATGGCATTTTTGTAATCAACAGCACAGTCTGTAAAGGCCAAACTCAGCACACTGTCGAAGCATGGCAAACTGCAGCCGCAGCAATCTTCTGTTAATGGAAGAGAGAAAATACATTCGGTTTTCCTGCCTGAGCCTTGTCAAAATAGCCAGACCTATGTCTTGATGGGTCAACATTTAAATCTTTAAGCAGCTGGGAGAAAGAAGGAGTGACATGAATGTTTAAACAGAAAATAATGGAAATGCTTTGTCTATAAAATGCAAAAAAATGTATTTTTTTATGCAACAATGTGACTAAATAATATATCAGAGCAATGTGTTTTACGGCTGCCTTTAAGTTCTAAGTATTGAAAACTAAACAATGCAGAGAGTTACCAACGTGTGATGCCAAGCGCAACAGAGAAATATTTAATGTGTGATTTAATAACAGATTAAAACACTCTCAGTTGTATTTGTCCAGGTTTGGACTACAAGTTAGGAACTACATAAAATAGGTGGTTTTGTAGCCCCATTATTCTTTCGAATGACAAATTCTTTAAAGCATTGTCTCCAGGTTTCTTAAAGGTATTTCACATTGGCATTGGCAAACATTTTGACCTTCAAACTATCGTCTTTGCTTCGACGGGTGAAGTAAGAGTGTGTTCCTTCGAATAAGATGTAATCACAGTCACAGAGTTCAGGAGGGACAATGCTTATGTTCTGTTCTTCTTGGAAGAAAGAGAAAAGGTATCAGTTTTTGCGTGCATCCTACAACTGTTTCTCACCATTTCACAAAACTAACAATGGGCATTGCACATATTTGTGTTAAACAAAGACCCTACGGTAAATAAACTAGAGAGCGCCAAGGCAATTGACCAAACCGAACCTTTTGAAGGGCTACCAGCTGGTTTAGATATTGGGATACAAGTCATCTATAACCATGCAGGAACCTCGGCATGTGCCATGATAATAACAGAGACAATGGTTAACATTCTTTTTTCATAACATGTTTTTTTGCATTGCGAAGGTAATAAACATAAAATCCAGCCACACGTGGATTGTTCATCCCTTCTCAGTTCAAGCTGGCATGCAGGTAATGTTATCTTGGATATATTAAAAATCTGTGTGACACAGAGACATTAAGTAGGTTAGACTGGTATAGATTAATAGAGAAAAACAATGGCACTTACAAGCCTTGGATCCTTTCATGAACTGCTTTATGTATTCTCCCAGAGGACAGTTGTTTGCACTAGAGGGAGCTATTTGGTTAAACCCAAAACTGGACACAGAACCAAGAGGTTTGACTCCAAACTGGGCCATCAGACAGTCCGGCATATCATGGTTTTGGGATTTGTCTTTAGAGATGCAGAAAACTTTGTGTAAGCCCACATTATAAAGAGGAAATGTTGTGCAATGGATTAAACTAAGTTTCTCAAAATGTGTGCTTTGTATAACTGTAAATGAAATAATGTATAAACCTTTTCATATTCATCGTGTTCTTATGAATTACTCCAAATCTAAAAAGCCAAAATTTTGTCCTCAAAATAACCATACATTTTTTTTGTCCATCCAAATGTATTCTTATGTTATCACCGTGAAGAACCTTTGAAAGCACTTTAATTTCTAAGAGTATAGCAGAATAATGTATATGGATGAATATTGCTAAATAACAACATTACAAGAAGTCACATCAACACTTGACAGCAAGTACGCTCAGGTATCAGTGTTTTGGAAAAATGATACCAGAGGCCAAACATCTATCTAACATCCAAGATGTCTAAGCAAAAGAAAAAATGCATTTCCAGTATAAATGTTAGAATTTAAGTAGAGTTTCATTTGAACTTTGTTTTAAGGAAGCATTACATGAGATGCTGAATGCTAAAATTATCATTCTGTAACACTTTACTACAAGGACCAATTCTCCATATAGGTAGTTGCTTAAAAGCATGCCTATTATTATCATGGAGGCTGTTTATTAATATTTATAAACTACATTCAGCACAACATTTCCAATCCCTGTTACTCAGTACCTAAAACATAACAATTACCTCGAGTTTAATATTAAAAATAGTTTTTGAGCTTAAATTCTGAAATTGAGCAATAGTGCCAAAGCCTCCGTACCATTGGAAAATATTGTGACAAACCTGATTTCAGAAGGTTTTAATGACTGAAGCATCTTTTCAGTATGCAACAGCATGCAATTGTGAATTTTTTTGAACATTTCTTACTGGCTTAGATATTAATGACTTCCATTAAGAACCCATGGGCACGGGGCTCTGACATTGAATGGCCACGTTGATTAACCCCTCAGCGGTTACGCCTATGGTTCCACAATCACCTTCCAACAACATGACAGCATCTCACATCAACAATTCAGTCTCGGCTATTTGGGAACTCAGAATGGATCATCTGTGACAAACTGCTTTATAGCGAGTCTGCTGTCTTCAGGACCAATTGCCATCTTCTATACGCCTCAAGTGCCAGACCTGTGCAGTTATAGACAATAACATCATGTCCTTGTCAAACTGATTGGCAGGATCATCCTCGCTGCCACGACTGCTGCAGTTCTTCCCAGTGATAGTAATTCACAGAAACACTCACACAATTCTCAACACCACCAAAGCCATTAAGAACATAAAGGAAGGCCACCAAATGATGACTTATACTGCCAAAGACCTTTACACTCCAGTGGTGAGTTACAGATTTCTCACACCACAGATTCTGATCTATATGATCAGTTGACACTGGTCAACCTATTCTTCATTCTTCTGCGACGACGGTCAACACCTGCTCACCTGACTCCACTGCCAAAAGCGCATTTATACATAAGCCCAAGTACACAAACAATCGAATATTAAGGATTTTTGGGAATGATATGTTCCAGTATGTGTTTATGATGGACCGTTGCTGCCTATCAAACCTAAGTGTGTGATGTCCATGCATTATGAGCAACATGAGAAGAAATATTTAAAGCTCTATCATATAAATAAGTGATCACTGGGTACATTGTCTTTAATTATTAGCTATATTGAAGCACACATGATCTGAGATGGCAAGGGCTGGTGTCTGTTGCAGACATGCAGACTGCAAATCATAGACGGTTGAAACATGACGTGATTATTATGTTGTTTATTGCTTAATTTGTGTAGGTAGTAATTGCCATTTGTACATGTTTGTGATTTGAGGTCAAATGTGTCCGTTTGGGCATAATACTGTACAACGTAAAAGTATGTAAAAGAAAAAAATCTGTTTCATTCAAGTGAAAAGTTAAAAAATAATCATGGATGATCTCTTCATGAAATGTTTACCGGAAACATAACATTCAGTAAAACACAGATGCAGTTGTGCCCGTCGGTGGTTGCTTGAACAACAAGTGTGTCTTTGTTCATGTGTGTGGAGAAGCGGTGGGGGTGTTTTGTGGTCTGCCGACAGCATGTGGTTGTTATTTGTAAGGCGAAGGTGTGCCACTGTTTTTCAGGTGTGACTGGAAGTCGCTGGTACTCGGCTGTGACTAAGAAGTGCATTGCTTTGCTTTACATAACATGTAAATGATGGGGAATGTAAAGGATATCCGTCATTTGCTTGTTGGAACCCCTCCGAATTGTTTCTTCTTTAAACACCGAACGCGTTATATTGCAGGTTTCTACTGCACTGTAAGAAATAAAACATCTGGATTGGATCCACATTAATAAGTTGGTCTGCACCAAAGGAATGCCCTGTGATGAGGGTCAGACAACCCTTCCACTAACTCTTTACCTTTTCCTCATAAAGAACCCTGATTACCATAATTGAGTTGTACAGTTTGACATTTTTTGGCCTCCTGCACAATCTTCAGGTTGTCCATTTGTTAGTTTCAATGGCCGGCCAGGTTAATTAGTATGTAAGCCAGCAAAGAAGTTCAAAAGCAGAGTCAATTAAATGACAAATATCAATGATCTAGCACTTGCACCAATGACAATGGTCTTTAGTATGGCCATATCCCTAGGCGAAATGGATGATCCATCACCATTAAAGTTACATTCTGAATCTCTTTGCTGGGTCACTGCATCTTGCATCACTTACTTGCTGAGCCAAATGCTTTGTGGTTTGGTCAAGAGCCAATGTCTTAAACATTCCAGTAATTCATTCACCCCGAGCCTCTTGAAATGTGTTTCCTCTTCAACCTTGTCATTGTCGTCTTTCTTTCGGCGAGCAGATCGAGGGACCGTAATTTAATTGCACGTCTTGCTGTTCTTCATGCTGAATGGGTAGAAAGCCAATAAGCAATGTCTTAAGCCCCTTTGGAGAGAGGTGGAGACCCCCGGCATGGAATCGAGATTGAGTTCTCAGATCGCTACCCTGGAGACTGTCCATTATTATTTTTTCAAAAGTCCTCTCAATTATATCATGTCATAAATAAAACTTTTTACAAGAACACAGTATTCTTGTCCCTTAGTTAAACCCTAAGTTAAATCAAACTGTTTTTTCAATCCTCCCAAAAATCATTATCAACGTATGGTTATCTACTTTTATATTTTATGAAATTGCATTTATGTGCAAAACGTATCCAATAATTTAGATGTTTTCCAAACTAAGAATGTTGAACAATTCAGATTTTTGCTAGATTGAAATGTTTGATGTGAAACACAAGTACTGCTGGTGCAACGTCCTACACCATCCATTTCGTTATTAACCTTTAAATGAATAGGAACAATACAAGTATTTAAATATAAACAGAGAATGGCAAGACCATTATAAATTGGATATATTGATAATGTAGACTATGTTAAATATACTCACTCATCGTTGGACAATCTGGACTTCAACTTTTTTTTTTAAGTTATTCTATAGGTTCTGTTCTTTCCTCTTTTGCCAACTCTAGTGATTAATATGACCATGTGTTAAACGGAAGGATAATACACAATGTGTTGAGTACAAATAGGCTCTTTATTGTTAGAAATGCAGTAGGATGTCAATTAATTAATAAAATCACGTTTTACTCACTGATATGCAACTATTAATCAATAAGCACTATTAAATCATTTTTAATATAAATGAAATACCATTAAAACACAATAATGTATCACTAGCCACAAATCTAGATTTATTTCACTTTGAAGTAATGAGAATTTGAAATTATGTGTAATTAGATTGTTAATATATTGAACAAATATGCTTCACTTATTTGTTGAATTGTGATACAAACACAATTGGCTTTTGTGGTATGCGCTTTCCTACTTTAACCTAAAGCAGCATTGTAATTTAAGTCGAGATAAATAAATCATTTTTGTGCCTATAATTAAATATCCTCCCACTCAAAACCACCACACTCCTATGTTCTCATGGAGGCCCACATATAAATCTTTACTGCCGGCCCCGATTCACTACACCACATTAAATTATTTCACATATATTAAACACAGCAGCTCAGTTTACAAGTGAACACTCCTAATGTCCCTCCTACACTCCTACAGGTGCAGAAATTGGGGACTGAAAATTCCCCAAGCATAATTTCCGTGCTTTAAAACTACATTGTAAAATCTAACTTGCACATCTATTTCAAATCAAAAAGTACATTTTCAGGAGTTAAGTCCATTTTGCACATGCTCAGTAAAATGTGTGTAAACATGTTGCAAAAAAAATTATTATATTGACTTCCAAAACATATCCAAGTGTATTTGCAGATATTTCTACTTTTTGTGTTTTTCGTCACATTTACATTTTTTGAGAACTATGTGTCCCAATTCGTACGGCATCTTATTTCATCATAGTGTTTAAAGAGTATACGGGCAATTCAAGCGTTATCGCCGTGACAAAAAAAGCTCTAAGTTATTATTGCCAATAATATAATATAATAAGTTATTATAATTATTGCCAATAAATAAACCAACTTATTATATTATACAAAACCCTTGTTGATAGATTTCTAAATAAAAAAATAGTAGTATATGCACTAGCTTTCAATTTCTAAAAAGATAATAAACCTTTGTTATGGACGTGACAGGTGAGATTGTTTTTGGGCGACAAAATGCACAGATCAGAATCAATAATATCCAACGAATGGACAAGTGATATTTCTTTATAGAACATAAAGTAATTAATATATTTTTATTTTCATGTGTCCGGTCATTTTGAGCATTTTGGAGTTGACAATCCTAAAAATAAGCCATGTTTGACTATGAAAAACCATGCACTAAAAATAAAAAGAATTCTATAAAAGCTCAAAGAGAGACCTCACATGGGTATATGAACCTTCAAATGTTGACATCTGTGATATAAGTATATAAAATCCTTTGGTAAAAACTCGATGTTTTCATGGTAAGGTTGACATTTCCCCAGAATTGACCATGCTTTACATGTTAAAAGCACGGTTCTTATGTTATATGATTTTAAACAAACTTAACTTTGTTGTGACATAGATATGGCAAATAAAGGTTGACAAGATGCATTTGCAACCGCATTGTGACACAGGCATCTGTGATTTCACACGCTTTGGTAAAATTTAGTGTTGCGGTATTGAATGACATGGTGGCAGGGGTAATGTGAGTTACAATCAAGGCTAAGCAACTGTTTTCAGTGAGCGCTGTGCATGCTTTCTCACTCTCTCTGCGTGTTAACTGCCTATCTCGGGCCAAAGAGGTGTGACCAGATCGGAATACTCAGTGTTATGGCCACAGATAAGTGCTACAATATAGTACCTTAGGACAAGCCTGATGGAAAAACCACATGGAAATGGAGTTTCACATTCCCAGGGAGCTCAGCAGAAGATCTGTGATTTGAGCCGAAGAGTGGGCACTAAAGATCCCGTTGTTATTTGCGATCAGCCCAAAAACCATTTGTCCAGTTGACATTTACACCACATATTGAGCGGCAATTAAGCTTCTCAAAATCTACTATTCGTAACGGTATAGGTTAAAGAAATGCATTGGTAAGTTCATGGAGAGATATACAAAAGTTAAAATGCAAGATGCAAAACAAGGTTTAGCCAACAAGCATATGCCCAGATGGAAGGCCCTAAAAGAGAATGTTCTGGGATGTCTTGCAGACAGATTATATATAACGTGTTCTAAATATGTGTAATCCTCCGAATGCTGTTAATGTTTATTAGAAATAAAAAATGGTGTGAAGACGTAGTGCTTGCTTTGTGTTTGTTTTTAACCAACCTTTTTGTTCTTTAGTCTGTGAAGTTTAATTCCTTTCTCGCTACGCGTGTCCCATAATGGTTTACGCATTATGTCCGAAGGCAAAGAGTGAGTGGTCTCTTGCTGCTTCAATGCATCTTTGACTCTGGAAGTGGATAAAAGTGTACTGAAGGCTGTGTAAACAGCCCCTAGGGGTCATAGCTAGACCCCGTCATGGATGAAGTTGCCATACATGGGCCGCCTTTCGGGCAAGGTGGCCGTCTGCAACTCCAGTAGCATCTCTACGACACTCTAAGCTACCGGGGCCTTCCTGGTGCCACGACATCCGGTTCTTTCCTGGAGTTTCCCTGTCCTTTGCACAATGGGTTACCTGACCCCTCCCAGTTGGTTCCTCTTTGGCACAAGGTTCCCTCTTTTAGGAGGGGGAATTCCCGTTCACTTTCCAAGCCGGATAAAACAAAACCATGTATCTTGTTTGCATCGCAAAGAGTCTTGCATTGATTTCCCCAAGTATTAGTTTCTCTATGTCTTAATGTTTGGTTGTATTCAGTCGTCCACATCGAGTGTGCTCAACTCCAAGACTTGACTCCCCTCGCCACCACGTCCACAGGACAAGCACCTGCTAAAAACTATACTCAGAAAGTACTACCATATAGGAATGACTTAGGACTTCTGTGTAATATTGCAAATGAAGGATATTGTTTTTTGAAGGGTTTTGTTTTTGATCTTGCAATGTTCTAGTTTGGTTTCACCTGCAGGGATTTTTAGTTGTGTTATGTATTAATGTTCGAATAGTTTTGTTGCTTAAGAGCTCTCCATACTTTGGTTCGGTTTGTCGTAATCCTCGTCATATTGTCTATATCGCAATGTAAAGAGACATAACACTATTCCTCGCAATAAAATGATCAATTAGCAGATGTACATCTATCTTCACCCTGAACACGGTTTTAAAACTTAACACTTGGAGAAAAGAGACCATGATATCGAGAGAGATTTCGAAAAAGAAAGGGCTCTGTGAAAAGCGCCAGCGAGGAAACAAACTTGATTTATTATCGGTAAAAATGAGTCACAGATGGCACAGTTTGGCCAACTCTCTACAGCCAGTTAGTCAAACACACGCAAAGTTTTTGTTTACGGTCTTTCTTGATGCATGCCGAATAAAGAGAACTACAAGTCATCTTCCCTCGTGTCTCTTTGATTTGTCTGCCATCCATCTTATGGTCCACACAATGAAGTGAACCAGTGATACAGTATACCGTATAAGTACAGTATGCACCACCTATTAATGAATAATGATTCTGCGCACGTTAAACATTGACAAAAACGATATTTCCGAAAATACGTTTGGGATTTGAATCGTCAAAATCTTTATAATTTAGAAAGGAAAACGTTTTTATGACCATACGAGTGTGTTGCTTTGAATGACTCCACATGCGCTTCATTCAAACCAGCACCAGACCTGATAGCAAAGTCATGCAAACAGTCCTGGGTGAAGCGAGTTAACCGATAAAGCAGCTGGGTCTTATTTTTCTTTGTTTGAAATCTGGAACATGTCTTGCACAATCTTGTATGACAACATCATGTAAAAAATTACCATTTCTTATTGTAAACAGTCTATTGCTCTCTGCACATATTGAGCTTTAGCCACTGTTTGGAGTACATGACTTTGGCAGGCAAATATTTCCCATAAGATGGTATTTCTCACCAAAGACGAGTATATTTAGGTTAGTGGATTACAGATGTTTGACCAGCGTTTATAATACTAAGCAAACTGGAGCACAGGGCGAGACACATAAGCGATGTTTTATATTTCCTCTTTCTAATGTGGCTTTGCTCAATTTCGGCTGCCAGTCCCGAAATTATAACATTTAATGCGGCCAACTTGGAATTGAACACAAACATAGCAGAGGATCGTGGTTAGGAGTTCATGAAGATGTCAGATGCCCTCCCTTCTTCTGATTTGTAGTGTCACACAGTTTGCGTACTTTATTTGATTTTAATGTGATATTTTTAGTCAATGGTTGATAGTGCTTTGGATTTGAATACCAAGCTTAGAACCACTGGTTATGTTGACATCTCACACTGACAAAAGCAAACAGCAAGCAATGCTTTGTGCCCACACTGTGCTGTAAACTACTCATTACATTTCCAACCTTTCCATCCCAAAACACTATGTTTGGGTCAACCGATGATGTCTCACATAGGATCACCAACAGCTATTTTTTTATTGATCATAAATGTTAGAGACTTGATGAACATGGAGACTGTTGTGTAGTCAATAGTACTTAACAATTAGTATACCTAAAAAAGTACAGACAACATATAACAATTTAATAATCATCAACAATTTAATTCATCATAATCTTAACAGGGTTATTTTTTTCCTATAAATAGTTTAAGAAAATAAAAAATGATGTCATGAATCACGTCATGTTACTATCCATGATTGGAAAAACCAAACCAGATTAAGTCATTTTGTTGCTTTTACTGTGTTATGTTACCTTATTTAACATGCAGTTTTTACAAAAAGCATTGGATCCAAGTGAACTGTAAAACATAAAATGACGTGTTAGGTAAAATATGAAACCCCAACAAGCTGACTATAATCCGTTTTTAGTGTAAATGATTAAGTAATGAGTACATTGAAAATGCACTTGGCCAATTCACTGTAGCATATTAAATAATAAAACAACAGTTTATTGAAACAATTCACAACTGATTTCATAATCATAATTTTGAAGTCGCCAAATCAACTTTGACTCGCCAGCAAAAATATGAAACACGTTTTGACATGCAATGTAGACTTAGAGATAAACTGAAAGCATTGAATGTGCAGAAGCCAAGCAAACACAAATCACCGTCACAGGGACTTAAAAGGGAAATACATTTATTTTAAAGCAACATCAGTCATTTTTAAACAAGCTTGAATCTTTACAACCTGTAATGATATCTCATGACTTTTTTTTAAAATAAGGTTGAATTTGTAAAAATAGGTACCACTGGGTTTACTTGAAGGTGCAAGTGGGCATGACATCCTTACTCATTTGTTTTTTACTTAATGTTTATTTCCCCTGACTTGAATTTGGAATTTAATTATTAAGATTTTTTTGAAACAAGATCAAGAAATATGTGAAACCAGATGTGAACTTATAACTTTCAAACAAATACATTGTAAATGTTCTATTTAATATTCATTTTCACTTAGGTCTAGTCTAAAGTCATTGTGTAAAATATGGTGACACTTTAAAATAAAGTTTTATTTAAGTATTTTATCATGTTAATGAATGCATTAACTACCGTTAACAAACAATAAACAATATAGTTTTTCATCATTTTTTAATTCTTGTTAATGTTGTTAAATGTTGATATAACTGTTCATATATGTTAACAGATATAACTTTTAAGCATGTTTTAGTAAATGCTGAAAATGACATAAACTAAGATATTAACAAAACATTTTCCTCAAGTACTGAGAAGTCATGTTTACTAAAAATCCACATTTCATATACAATCATATACAGTATATATACAATATATAAAAACAAAGATGTGAAATAGCTATTGTTATTCTTGTATATGCTTACATGTTTAAAAGTCTTACAATTACGCATCTTTATATTCATATTTTCCCATTCTGTCATATTTACAAAATATTAAATGTAGATTAAAAATGGTATAAAACTCAAAAGTGGTGACAGTTCCACAATGTTTGCACTGTGTGTGTAATTTCTCCTACACTGGAAGCTCCTGTCATCAAGTCAAATTCCTTGTATGTGTAAACATACTGGGTAATAAAGCTCCTCTTGTTTCGAAAACTGAACACAGTTTAGATACCAGCATAAATAAATCTTAAAGATAAAGAAAATATTATTGTCTGTGTTATTTATTTATTATATTTATAGACATTCACATAAGCTTTCTTTGATCATACGCAACATCACAAAAGTGTATCATCAATTTATAAAACACAGCATTATATATATATATATATATATATATATATATATATATATGTATGTTGTGAATGTTACTTTTAAAGCTCATTACAAGAAATGTACGATAAAACAAATAGCAAATATTAGTAATGATGTTAGGGAAAACATATAAAATTGTATAGTTGTACAGAACCAATGCCCAGCCCTCTCCAACTCGCAATGAAAATAATGTGTAAGTTGAACTACTCATGCTATGTTTTATTGAAACTATATGGAAGCACAAACATGTTGTAATTAGAGGCCTAAACAGATCCTTATTTTCAGAAGAGTGTAGTTTGAGAGGTGGAGAGAGTTAAATTGTATAAAATCAGGTTTACTCCCCCTGCTGACTCTCCTCTGGCTTAGAATTGGTTTTAAACAGAGGCCTTCACAAGAGAAGCAAGACACATTCAACATCTAGTTACAAACAGAAACATATTAACTGACATGGCTATATATTACGTGTTTGATACTGACATTTATTTTTTTCTAGTCAATCGTGATCATTTATACACTGGTGTCCCAAACTTTTTTATGCATGTTTATGTACAGTACGTTGAAAATGAAAAATAGATCTACAGATCTATTACTAAATATTTCTGTTAAGTAAACTGATATGGCTTCGTTGTATATGTGGAAACCTTCTGCTATCTACACTAATGGAAGCATTAGAAGAAGACGATGGCCTGCTAATGGGCTCTGTTGCACATTAACCAATGTTTGTTTTATGGACGAAATACATTTTGTTCTTAAGACAAGAACAAATACAAAATAAATGTGAATGTTGCTAAAACCTTTACAGGCTGTTTCCAATCATTATTTAGAACTATGCACTTATTCATTCTTAATGATCTAAGGGGTGCATTAACCATGTTTGACTTCTGTCTCGTCCTTTTTGACAATATGGTTTCCCAGCATTTCAGGGACAGTAATTTTGTATATTATTTGCTCTAATGCATTACAATTAACATACTTTGTTGTTAATGCACTGTAAGCATTGTCATTGTCCATTCATCTATGTTTTAAAATAAACACAAACATAAATAACTAAACTTTTGATCAATAAGTACAAGTTATTATGTTTGTTAAAAAAATCATTTTGAATATCGTGGTGCAGCTCTTGTGGCGATATTGGATAAAGGTGGGCCATTCAGTTTGGTGTTGCGGTGATTTGCACACTGGCCAGAAACAGAATAATAATAAACATGTTAATCCAAACACATTAAGTAGTTATGTAAATCACATGACATGTTAAATCTTCAATTTAGGAAATCATTATATCAATTGACCAAAAGGGGCACAGCATTTTACAGGTCTAAAAAAATGTGTCTTCAATGAACCTCACCATGTTTTGTAGTGGCATGGCAGTGCATTTGTAAAATATTTTATGACAAAAGTCACTATAGCCGATGCCCACGATCGTTGACCCAACAGTGGGTATAGCTTAATTCGGCAAAACGCAATTTTTATATATTTGGTCACTAGGTGATGGTGTTCTTGAGTTGTGTTCGTTACTCCCGGGTCAAGAGTGGTACATTTGGTGTTTTTAAGATACTTTAAATGTATTGATGCACTGGATTGCCCAATCAAAAACAGCAACTGTTTTAAAAAACACTTTTTAAAGTTTTTATCCAGACCATAACTAGATTCAACATACCAAATTTCACGCAAATCGTACAAACGCTCTTGAAGGAGTCAAGAAAAGTGTTGGTAATGGTTTTAATATTTACATGGTGGAACATGAGGTCACAAATCAGCATGAACCAAGACTTTAAACATTCAGAGTTTTGTCAACTGTTAACCGTTCAAACGCTGTGAGTAACATTCTTTAAACTTTGGGCAAATGGTGGCACGAGTTTGAGACTTGACCTAATCGGACAGAGAAGAAGAATAAAATGGACGAAGATCATAAAGAAAATGAATAAACAGAACACAAAAATTTAGAGACTACTTCAGAAACGTGAACAGAGCTGATCCGCAAGAACTTCCTGTTTCAGTGTTTTAAAACTATGCAAACAATTAAATTAAATAAAAAACAATTAAACAAAACATTTACACCTTAGGTATAGTGATAAATAAATACTTAAAGATTTCTTTATATATGTATTCTGTGTTTTCCAGCTCATGTATCATTATGTGCAACCTTTCCCATTTTAAACTTTGATCATAAACGCATGAAAACCCAGAAGTGTATTGTAGTCAGTGCCATCATACACTTCCGTCCATGTGATACCTCCATAGACTTTAATGCTATTCAATGCAAAATGAATTTTATCACCCTTTCTGCTGTGTGATTGTGCATATGACAGTAATCAGAACATTTTTGCATCAGATCTATTACAGACAATTTGCTTTTACAGAAACATTTGCTGGATCTCATTTAACCCGCAGAGGGTGAGAAGAAGCAGAGCTACATTTCCAAAAGGAGACAAACGTATGTGATTATACATTTCATATGGGCTACATGTCCCCTGAGACTTCATTAACTCTCAAAAATACCCCGACACTGTTCACACTGCGTAAATCTGCGTAAATCTCTGTAAATCTCACATCACAGGCCTGCTGCAGACACTCACTTCACAGACCTGCCCGCTCACCTTTGCCATGAAAAGCCATTTTATTGAGGCTTAGAAACAACTTTTTACATCTTGTCTACACAATGTACACTGTAAAATTGTAAGAACTGCGAAATTCTATCTTGACGACATTATCACATAGAAAATTATATGAAATTTGACCATGTCAATTCATTATGGTTTAGGTTGCCTTCAATTAAAAGTTTGATAAAATATTTCCTGTTAAATGACCTTGTGGCATGACCTTTGTAAAGCCCTATAACATATTTTTGAATTTCTAGCAGGCAGGTGTTTCTAGGTTTCCTGTATTAAACAGAGCCAGGGTCAAAACGACAAAGGAAGGCCTTAAAAGCACAGAATGAGTGGTCAAACAAAAAGGTTTGGTGAAAAAAATGGAAAAAGAGACAGACACCCCTTTCTGTGGAACACAATGCTCATAGCTAGGGTTAAATGCTAAGATTTCATCCAGTGGGACCCGGGGTCCACATTTAAGCCCTCCGTGGAGCAGGGGCCACACCAGGCATTTTGACAATCACAATGATGATATGCAGGGACATTAGGACGGCGAGTCTCTGACTTGCCAAACAATAGCTCCTCACAGCAGGACCAGTCTTCTGAGCATCCAGGTGCAGTCCTAGGCCGGCGAATTCCACCTCTACCCCCCTTCAGCCCTCATTGTGTGGCCAGAGATGCTCTTTCAAGAGGGGAATTGGGGCAGTTGGGTTGCAAAAAGGTTAAATGTAATGTTTTTCAAGAAGCCGAAAGATTGCGAACAAGATATATTTATACAGTATGGGTAATGTGGAATTGCTGCGCTGTCAAAGAGCAGAAGGGGCCAGAACGGAACAGGATCCTCCCCGTAAGGTCATTTGCCCTTTCGATAAAGAAAGAGAAGGAATTTAAGAGAGGGGAGTCAAAGATGTGTCTGTCAACAAGAGTTTAGAGCTCTTGAGAAAGTATAGCCTCTGGTCTGGATGCACAGATGCAGCCCTGTGTCTGCTCACTCAGACGTGTGTCTGGCAGGGCTGACTGGGCAAAGACCTGACGCTATTACCCACAATTCGGCTCTCCCAACAGCCCGGGACAGGCTACGATTTGAAAGCTCTAGTGAGCAAATCTTTGACATTGGCCACATTAGAGTTTGGCTCTCCATGTGTGGTCCAGATTCAGATGCTGCCATGTGACCTTCAGACGCTGTCATACACACATTTAAGCCTATTTTTACCTTTGGGGCTTTCTAGGCAGGACAAATATTTACGTTAGAATAAAAGCAACATTTAATTCCATGACACAGGATACAGAGGAATCAATTTTGAGGATAAAGAATGCTGGAACTGAATCACTTTGTGAAACACAGGAGGGCAGTCTTTAGACTCTTATTGAAGGAAAATGTGCTTGGACAATGTAAGAATGGCATTGCACCAAACACCAAAAAACAAATCATATCTCAGATATGTCTTTTCTTATCGCTGATGTTATTTTCTACACCTCTTTTTAAACAAGGAGCAGCACACTTGTAATCCACATTATTTTAGAAACAGTTCATTAAAGCAAGCATTTGCAGCAAATGTTTTAATACATGTATTTTTTATAACTATGATTGTTTTGTATTTAAAACCCACACACTCCCCCCTTTACCTCTCAGGATTGTTAAAACTTTATGGGGGGGGTTCTCCTCAAAGGAGTATAAATCTTTCTATCTCTGCTTTTGAGAGGAAATGAAATGCAGAGAATGAAGTGTTGGTATGTGTGCTGGGATGTGTAGTTTGGTGCAAACAGTGAGCTGATTAATCTTGCTGTCAGACACACACTGCCTCATATTGACTGCCTGTTAAAACTCATAAACAGGTAAATAAGCAGCTGGCTTCAGGTCTGCATACATGCAGTGAATAGGCAGTAAGAGTCAGTGCTGAGTTTACATCAGGAGCTATAAGTCTGATTTACTGCAGTCTGCTCATGTGAGAGTGTATTTTAGTGCATGTCACATTTGCATTGCTTTGTGTTTGTTGTGTTTGTTTCTTATCTGTCAGCTGTCATGATGTTCAAGCTGCTCCTCTGACGGATGCAAAGCATGTGACGTTGTTTTAAGAACAAAACATGAAATGGAAATGACATCCTTTTATTATATTATTTATTATATTATTATAAGTATTCATTTCTTATTTTTTTAAATAAAATTCTATATATTCTACTGTTTTTCAATAATTGAAATTAATAATTGATTTGCAATAATTAATTAAATTATATTTCATCAAACTTGCATTAAGAAAGCTTCCAAAAATTGGTTTTGATTTTTGCTGATTTTTTTTCGTTCCAAGTCGGAATATTTTAGGGCGGCTTGGTCGTTTTCCGTTTTGATTTGCCTGTTTTTTTGCATAACTTGTCCAATCAATGAAGCCGTGTAAGTGTGTAAATGAGTGTGTTTTAGAACATCGTGTGTTCGGTCACGCTCTAGTGAACAGAACCCGTTCATGCGCCCGTTCGCAACGATGATTGGAGATTTATGCTGATGCCCTTAAGCCATTTACCCCATGTGTACTATTGAGAAAACGAAACGTTATCGAACACACAGCCCTTTAATGTTATACATGATTAATCGATTTATCAACATTAACATTTAGTTTTCTAATTGTTTTTCATTTCATTGTCTTTTTTAGAAATGCCTTATGCATGACTTTATTTTTTGCATGCACATATTTAAATTACAATGCAAAAGGAATGTTTATTTTCATTTTATATTTAATAATACAAAACTTGTCATTATAAAAATGTAATGAATTAAAACATAAAAATGAATTACGCAATGACGGAATTGACGTGGCGTCACACGTATTCACTTAAAATTAGAATTATTTTTAAATACATTTCTTTCGATTTTTTTACTGTAGTTCGAATATAATTATTTTAAAACACCTTCAAAAAATAATGCTAAACCTTAATTTCGATGCGATCGTTGGTTTTCGGAATTAAGTGTCTAAATAATGTTTAGCGTCAAAATCGCGCGACGATGAGATAATTTAATAAGATCATTTAATAATCTTCGTGTTTGCCGATGTGAAATCATATTTGTGAATGTAAAGAAACACAGACAGGGTGATTGATTACATCATATTAGGCTCGTTTCTATACGAGGGTAATTTTCTTTCCTAGCCCCAGGCCAAACTTACACGTGCACTTCTCTGTAGTCCCCCCCCCCTCTTTCCATCTTTAGGGAGGACAACAATACCAACGACAACAACGAAGTGTCCCGTTCCGATAGGAAATGGTGACAGAAAAAGCACTTAACGCATTTTTTCTCAGCTCTATTAATCACGAGCAGTTATGAAGATGGCGTAATGAAGGCGGGAAAATCGTTGAAGAATAATTAATGTTACATGTCGTATATCTGCTTATTCGAGATATGTGACTTATTCATATATCAAATGCATTCACACACTTACAGGAGAATTAAAAATAATTGCAATTTTTTTTAATAATTTGTGAATTTGTATCACCGTCCTTTTACTTTAATAAAACATTTATTAGTTATCGTTAACGAGCGGCATTTAAGTTTGCGTACAACGTGAGATCGTTGTTTAGTTTAATGTACCATTTAAAAAAGAATATTTTAAAATTGCCATTTTTTTATATTTAGTATCATTTAATATTTTTGGGTTAATGTTTAAGAGTATTTGTTTGTTGCACTTAAAGAAAGAATTGTTGAAATTACTAAATTGTACCATGTACATAATGCACGTCTAAATGACGTATATTTAAATTAACATTCTTTAAATTAAAATCTCAAAAAGTGGAACTGATGATAAAATCATGTACTTCCAACTACCATTTTTTTGAGTCTAGGCCACCTATAATATAGGTGCAGGTTTTATTTAATTCTATGTATTATTTTTTATGGACATGTTTCTGTTTTTTGTACATTAAATGTATTTTTGCTTGGTTATATTGTAAATGTATATAGTGTTTGAACATAAGCAGTGACTTATGTACTTCTAAAGCAATGATAAAAACGGGATTAGTGGTCAGATTTCATATTTCCATACCCTTCCAAGGTCTTGAACCTAATTAATGGCTAATAATTACCCAGCAAACTTAACTCTTGTTGCTCTTGCGATTTCATTAGTTGTGGTATACAGACACGCCTTAAATTCTGAGGGTTCATTCTTCACTTTATCTCATTAAAAGACCCAATGCGACTGGCTTTATACCCCACTCACATATAATGTGTGTTAATACACATTTCAAACAATAGATTGGTGTTTCATGTAGGCCTAACCTGAACAACAGCTTGTGCAGGTGTTCTACATATGCATCGATTCTATTGAGTGTGTGTGTGTGTGTGTGTGTGTGTGTGTGTGTGTGAGTGTGTGTGTGTGTGTGTGTGTGTGTAAGTCTGTGTTTGTAAGTGTGTGTGTGTGTGTGTGTGTGTGTGTGTGTGTGTGTGTGTGTGTGTGTGTGTGAGTGTGTGTGTGTGTGTGTGTGTGTGTGTGAGTGTGTAAGTGTGTAAGTGTGTAAGTGTAAGTCTGTGTTTGTAAGTGTGTGTGTGTATGTGTGTGTGTGTGTTTGTGTGTGTGTGTGAGAGAGTGTGTGTGAGTGTGTAAGTGTGTAAGTGTGTGTGTAAGTCTGTGTTTGTAAGTGTGTGTGTGTATGTGTGTGTGTAAGTGTGTCTGTGTCTGTGTGTGTGTGTGTGTGTGTGTGTGTGTGTGTGTGTGTGTGTGTGTGTGTGTGTGTGTGTGTGTGTGTGTGTGTGTGTGTGTGTGTGTGTGTGTGTGTGGAAGGTGCCTGGAGCCCCATCACCTTGAAGTTGTGTTTACTTTCCCATTACATCTCCTGTATTAGCATGTAAAGATCAGAGCAAGACTGTGATGGCAACAAATCCTTCTTTTCCCATATATTCTGAGTGGGACCACTGCTGGGATTCATTTTTATGTGTGGTGTCTTTTTCTACATACATAACTTCAGTTTTGGTTTCACTTGCTTTGGGTTAAATTATAGGAATATCTAAATATATATAAAATGTTAGAATTTACTGTAATTCGTTTTGTTTGAAACTATTTTTATTTGGTATGTTATATTTATGATATATTATGTTAAGGACGTTATTCTAATTAATATAGTTCCATGCTTATTTGTGCTATCCTATCGATTTACACAAATCTTATTCATACTGTATTAAATACAATATCAGGCCATCATTGTTATGGTCATTATCATGAACAAAAATAACAACAGCAAGAATAATAATATTCACTATCATTATGAAATCATAAACATCATATAAAAATATTTTATTGCAAAATATTTCACGGATCTCTTCACATTTTGAATCGGGGATATATTGACACACACAGAGGAGTAAAATTATACATTTATTTAGACACATTTAAATACAAGAAAATAACATATTTAATTAAACTGAATATATATATATAATATATGAATATATATATATATATATATATATATATATATATATATATATATATATATATATATATATTAAAACATACATATATATTTTATTTTAATTTTACTCCACAGTATAGATAGCATACTGAAAACTTAAACCCAATTCTTATACAAAAAAAAATATATATATATATATTTTACTGCCACCATCCTTAAAGTTGATATGACCGAAACCTCTCTTCTGGGGTCCAGGCCAGCATCCCTCATTTCTTGGGCTAAACCACAGGAAAAATGGCAACAGTCTGGAAAGAAAAGAGTTGAAATGCTTACACAGCCATCACATTTCCAAGAGCTCGTCAAAAAACAAGCGTTTAAATGACGCAGAAAACTCTTCCCAATGAGCTGAGCACGGAGCCGAACACTTTTCTTTACAAGAATAATTACAGGTAATTGCGCTTAAAAAGGTGTCGCTCATTGTGAAATAATAGCCCGGCCCGATGCGTCACAGTTTACTTGATTTGTTTTATAAGCAATGTGCAAATGAAAACCTGAAAGTCATGCATTTATACTTTATTTAAGTTTCAAGTATACAATTATTAAATACAATTCAAAAAATTCGCTCTCTTATCTCCATATAAATTTATTTTATATTGTGTAGCCAGATAATTCGCAGTGTCTAGTTTTTCATTTTTTTTAAATGATTTTTTTTATCAATAACGTGGAGTCAATCAATAAGCCAATAAACGTCACATGTCTATGCTGGGTTTCTTTTTTCACTTTAAGAAGGAAAGCGTTACATGTATTTTTCGTAGTCCCCTACAATAAGCCCAAACCAGATAAGCCAAATAAATGAGAAATATTTCATTCATCCATGAAGAACTTTGGTTTCCACAGAAAGAGCATTCAGAAGTTCCTCCTAAAATCCGAACTACAGAAAAATAAACATGTAGTTGTTTTCCCAGCCAACGTTTATTACAGAAACATTCCTCTGATGTTGATTATTTAACAGGCTGTAAATCTATTTAGAAATGAAGAACAACCATGAAAATGAGCTGACACATTACTGTTCAAGTCTACTTCAAATGTCTTAAACGACCATTATGATCCCATCTGTTCCTGGATGATATCAGGACAAAATGGGATTTTCTTGTATCCATGAAAACTACAGGGAAGCCAGATGTCGCAAAGTTAGGCAAGATTCTAAGCCTCCGCTATACATTTGATTTAAAAAAGAATGCATAATAGAACACACGTGGATGTAGAGAATGAATTGTAATAATATAAAATCGTTTTAATAAAGGTATGAGTTCATAACTGGTGGATAAAAACGCTGAATAACAGCGTTGCTTATCGCTTTATGTGAACGTGTTGGACACGGAACTCAAGAAGTGAAGAACATCTAGAACATCACGGACACAATTCGGTGTAAAGATCAATTTAACGAACACACGACCGACACGATCGTACTCACGTGCGCGAGCCACGTCCTTCCACGTCTGCTTCCACATCACAAGACGTCTCCAAGATGACATGAACCAGACTTCCATACATCGCATCGTAGAGTTTCAATGCATACCTTTATAGTCTGGAGCCCGAAGTTTAGACATGTATTTTCTGTACACACACTTACACACACACGCTCACACACACACTCACACACACACACGGGAGTTCGTGTGCGTCTGGATCCACTGTGTGACTCTGAAACTGAAAACACCTTTTATATATTTATAAAGTGCATGTAAATTAATCATGTTTATACATTATGTATATAGATTACATGCATATATGGCATGCTCATGTAGTTTTGCATTACAAAAGCAGCAACTTTCTGTAGTTATGTGCAAAGTTTACAACGCAACTAAAGCAGTGTTCCTCAGGTCTGACCTGTCCTTCAGAAGCGAATGGGATCTCCTTGAGCACCAGGGATGCGACCTTCACCCCATCGAAGGTTCGATGTCCAGAATTGCTCGGGTGCTCCAAAACTGGCCCTTACTTCTCCCAAACATCTCGAGGAGGGGAGGTGGGGAGAGATGTGAAGCTCCAGCAGAAGAGGAGGAGGAGGAGGAGGAGGAGGGAAAGAGATAAGTGATCTGAAGGAGACACGATAGGACCAAAGTGATGAGGATGATGATGATGATGATGATGAATACATTGGAAAGTTTTGGGCCCTGATGAGGGTGTCAGATTGAATGTCCTGTGCGCATGTGCGAAGGTGTCCAAACTGACAATGCTCGTGAGATGAAGATAGCGCTGCTGCAGCTTCTGAGCTCAAGGAGGACGAGAGGAATCTACAAGCCGACAAGATGAGATCCAAGGCGAGAGCGAGAAAACTGGCCAAAAGTAGGTCCTCATTTCCCTTCTTTGGGTCCCGGGCGGCCGCACGACACCGAAGTCTTGAGCTTACGCGTCGTTTTCATTGATCACGTCCTGCTGAGAAAGCGTCCGTGTCTTTATTCCTCACTTTCTTTCAAATAGCTCCGTGCCTCCATGGTGCTCCGTCTGTAGATCAGAAGTTGGGGACGGAGCTCCGGGAGGGTCTGTCGGGCTCTGGCACGCCGTGTCGTGTCGGGCTCGTTTTAGGGAAACCGTAGAGAATCGTTACACGAAAGTTCGCGAAGAGTTGTCGAAACGGATCGGAACTTTTTTATTGAGTGGTTCCAGGTCTTGTGAAATCGTGTTCCTGCTTGTTGAAATAGTGGGCGCTCGAGCACTGCTCAGGAACCCCAGAACGCAGAGTCTGTAGACATCTCAAGACCTTCTGACCGCTGGATGCCATGGAAGGAATATGAAGCGTCGCGGACTATTCTTTGAAAAATCTTTGGAGCTTGAAATTATGAATCCATGCTCGGTATGCTCTTTAAAAGGCCAGTGAATAATTCATATGGGCACAGCAGCTGGCATTCTTAGATCTAGACTCTTGCAAGTGGGCATTTCTTGGGAGGTTTGCCTCGTGTGTTTAGGGTTTCTTGGTCTACTTGGTGGCTGGGATTTTTTTATTTGTCCTTGAAAATTGAGGATTTTTCTACATGTCGTGTGTGTGTCGGCTTTTACTTGTAGTTGTAGAATTTTGCAGTGTAGTTTTTACTGTACGCCATTCACCTGCACAGCTCGAACGGATTAAACAGGCACTGGTTTTTAAACAGGCACTTCATTTACTAAAAGTTTCAATTAATTGTTATTTAGTTAAACTTTAAAGTTGTAGTTTTATAGAGGTGTTTTTTTTTAAAAATAAGATTCAAAGAAAAGAAATGCATGCATGGTGACATTACAGACTCCTATGGTAAATACGTATGTATATACATTATGAGATTTGGAATGGTTTAAATTTTTAAATGTAGCACATTTCTGATGACGTCTAGAGAACGCATACGCAATATTAATTGGACTTTAATTTTACCTGTATTTTTATTCATTCCGCATCTTAGTGATCCATTCACAACTTTACGTGAGATTTATTAATTTTGGGTGAAGACGTTTTATTCGTCTTCTTGTTGTTGGTCCTTCAGGATGAGTTTCGATTTTATACCGAGATGTGTGCACGTGACAGCCTAAACATTCCTTTACTTTCAAAAGTTTCCTTGTGTATTACTTTACATACTAATCACAATCCTTTAAATACAAGTAATCATTAAAGACTATCAGCCAATGACATTTTATTATTTTATATATATTGTGTTTATCATCAGCGTCTACTTGTAATATTTTAATTGGTCATTATATATTATATATGTATGTCCGATATCAATGAGGATACGTGTCAAAATGCTGCCTATTGCATCCATATGCTGATCTTTAATTCTATAGTAATTCTAGAGTAATTCTATAGTAATTCTATAGTAATTCTACAGTAATTCTAGAGTAATTCTAGAGTAATTCTTTAGTAATTTAAAAGTGTTAATATTGTTGAGAATAGAATTATCCGATCCCTGTAATCCCTGCACGCCTACAATCCGTGTAAAACACAACAACAATTAGAATTACAATTACTGTTTTTAATAATTATTTAATAATTAATTTTATTCTTAATTATAGAATGCACAATTAATTGTTTTGCCCGCAATTGCCGCAATAAATGTCAGATATTGCTTAGAAGAATACCAACACAAACGTGTTGCACACCCCTTTATTTCAGCATTTTGCTCACAACCCGATGACAACAAATCACAATTTTCCATAAGTGTTTGTTCTTAACTTTTATGAGAATAAATAGTGATCAAGACACCGGTCACCATCTGGCTGCTGGATCCTCTGCCAACATTGACTGAAGGACTCATAAACGCGGCCACTTAACCGAGTTTAACTCACAATGTTCGGGGATCACTGCTTTGTCATTTCAAATGAAGAATTATACAAAATAATCAGAACAACTGAGCAGTTTTACACCTGATAGAATATTAAAAGGAAATGCGTTTTCAGAATGAGATCATTTCTTTCGGGCCGCAGAGGTACATTACACAATTACACAATTTATTTTCAATACAGAAAAAATACAGCAATACAGAAATATTCATGCAATTTTTTTTCGAACACACAAATAAGACATACGTAAAATAATAATTTGGAATCTATTCCAAAAGCAAAGAATAGAATTATAAGTGGACAAAAGATTAATATTTGCAACCCATTTTTTATTGGGTTAAGGCCTATAAATAGATTTATAAGCTTTTGATAGATTTCAAGGCCTATAAATAGATTTATAAGCTTTTGATAGATTTCAAGGCCTATAAATAGATTTATAAGCTTTTGTGGCCAGTGTTTTCTCCAGCTCTGTTAAATATAAGAGATGCTTATGATACAAAGCAATAAGACATCAACATATGCTACTAAAACACATTAGTGAATAAATTTAAAAGTATTCAGTATGTACAGGATTAAAGTGAGAAACAGACATATCATGTTTCATGCATGCAGAATTTGTTTAGCTTGATATTAAAGCACAATCAATGTCGTTTGCATGGATGCATGTGCATGGTTTATGAATTCCGTTACATTAAAATTGTAATATTATAAACATGAATCATTTTGCTGTTGTTCTAAAAAGGTTGCACCATGAAACACATCCCAAAGTTCTTGGGCTGTTTTGACAGAAGTAGTTAAATCAAACCATAACACTGTAAAGCATCAATGAACGCTATGTGTGATGTCTGCTAGAAGACATGGCCTGTCAGCACTCACAACTGAGCTTTTGTAAGGAAAACGGCTCGCATTTAGCTGCAAGCTAGCTGAAAGTGAAGGTGCACATTTTTCCAAATATGAAAGATATTAACAGACTGATGGTGCACAATCTATTTCTCAACTTCACTTCTTGGTTTAATGTGAGTAAATTCTTATTAAAACCGTACGAGATCACTTCAACTGGAGGAATTGTGAGAACACATTCAAGGGCATGAATGTGTGTGTGCATGAAAAAACAAGTGCCCGCGCAGACAGGTGAGCCTGGTCTTTCTTTCAACTGGGACGGACTCCTATTAACCATGATGAAGCCAGTTTGTATTCAGTCCAACATGCAACACTGCACATTTATTGCTCCCATGCACATTCTCATCCTCATTGGCCGAGCTCAGGAAAGCCTCTGGCCAGATGGATTGTTTAGTTAACGCAAATCTTGAGTGAGAGGAAAGGATGGCATGAGGGACGTTGGCAGCGTCGGCACTGTTTTCCACTGAAAAGGCCTGCCCATCTGAGTTTAGCTGGCCATGTTTATCACTCTGTACTTCCCGAAGGTGTGGCAACACAAACTCAACCTTGCTCGCGTTTGTCACATGTCAGGCATTCTTCTTGTTTGCTGTGCCATGCTTCTAGTTTTTGTACTTGTGGCACCCTTTATGACATCACAGTGACTCGTTCAGGTGGGAGGGCTTTATTGTGCCGTCTAAACACTGTTTTATCTGTTCTTGGCTGCACTTGAGCCGCACACCCTTTTTCCTTTTCCCCTATTCACCCATTTGTAGGAAAAAGTTGAAGCCTTTTTCGACCATGTTTTGGCAGTCCTACGTGCATGCCTTAAAGATGACATGAATGCCTTGCTGTGTTTCCTCCCAGCATAGCGTATTTGATTTGTTTTCCCTTGTTTTTAAGAATACGATGGATGTATAATAACCGGCCCGTCTGGTGGGTTGCAGAACAGGCAGCAGGCGGGTGTAGGGAATGGACAGCCATTACAGAACTGTTAAAGGCCATGGCTGCAAAAGCTTATCACGTTACAGTCTTTGCTTTCTTCAACTCCGTGGGCTGGGAAGGGATGCACAAAATGGTTTTCAAGGTGTTCAAATGAAATGGAGCTGATTTTGCAATAAACTCCGTCTTGTGTTTAAAACGTAATTATTGGTAATTCGTTATTTCATTGTGTTTAGGTTTTAAAGTAGGTACTTTAGCATTGCTTAAGAAAATATTTGAAAGATTTTCGGTTGGCCGATACTGAACTTAAGAAGTTGCTTCATACACCCACCAGGAAGAGCTGTGAGAAATAATTAACCCAGCATTATGTGTTTAGTGTAGCTAATTTTAAACTGTCAACTTTCTTTGGAGCGACTCCAGGTCAGAAGGTCCAGAAATGGTTTGAGACGCCCAGCTGTGCAATGTTGGCGTTTTAATAATAACTCAAATGGATATTGATTTGGCCTGACGCATACTGCCAATGGAATTGAATTCACATACGGAAGTGAGTGCGCATGGTATCTGTCTAGCATACCAGTTTAAGGACACCAAGGCGTATGTACCGTGTAATTCCCATGCATCTGTTTGGCTACCGTTTGGGCAGACCTTGGCTTTGCATCCTTTGTTGATAAGTGGGTAAAGGCCATTCCCCTGTGGACCATCTCAGCAGGGCCTTACCGCTCATCACTCGCTTTCATCTTTACTAGCAAGCACGTTTTTAAAGAACCCGACCCACGCAGTTATCTTTTTAACCCATCTTCTGTCCCTCATCTTATGCCATTACACGAAGATGGTACGATGCCCCATTATGGCAGTGATACAGATATTTTGTACTGTAGAGTGCTTAGATTTGCTTTGATAAAGACGTCTTTCATGTTCCCAAAGACCACTGTCAGTCCATTATCATTTTTCATAATTAGACGTAGCAGTCCGGGGATTCTGGGATTCACTGTAATTGAACCTTCATTATCCTGTGACTTTCTCGGAGCGAGGCATTCTATATTTGCCCAATGCTTAACTTTTCTTTGTACACGGGAGGGGGATTGTGCCGGGTGTACAAGATGAATGCTCTTACTTACTGCCTCTTTAACTATTTTTGTCCATGAAAATTGGTTTAATTATGTGAATGCTTGTTTCTTTTTGCTCTGTGTCGCAACATAATTAGTCCATCTCCCCGGCTGCGTTTTGGTTCCATAAAAACATTGTTGACTCGCTGATTATCAAGCTTTTGCACTCAAGGGAAAGTAAGCACTATTGGTCTGTTAAATTTCATTAAGTACAGTGCGGCTTACAGAAAATATATGTAAAACATCAAGCTTGCACCTTTTTCTTTCCGCGCTTTAGGCTGTCATCTTATAAGCAAATTATTACAGCAACGCACTTCATTGGAACTGCTTACAGGCAAATGCTTATATTTAAGACCTAGGGTCATTATTCCTTCAGCATTTCTTTTAGTAATAATTATAAGGCATAAATTATGATCTGATATTTTTTTGGTGTCTGTTATTGACTGTCACCTCTGTGCCGGTGAGCAAACCTTAACTGTGTTTTCTCATCAGTCAAAAGAAAAAAAGAAACCCTGGTCAGATTGTTAGTGAAACGCTGAGAAAGCCTTTTTAGGGAGTCAGCAAAACATTTCAAGATGGGCTATTAACTTCAATCTTGAACTGCGATTTGCCTGTCTGTGAAAGTGCCTGCTCTCTCCAGCAAGGCTCCGGTTCCAGCGTAATGATGAGGCTGTGTGTGAAAATATTGAATTGCAAAAACATCCAGTGTGTGAGCTTGTGTGAATGTGCCTTTCAGCGCGGTGCCGCCGCTAAACTCGCTGTGTCTGAGTGATGGACAACAAATGGCATTTTGTGCTGGACGGACGCCCCATCTCCGGCAGTTAATCTGAGGGGCCGTTATCAGCCGTGCATCTGACCTCTGGATATTTCACCGCCTCTGGCAGCCATCTGACATCGGAGACCTAACAAGTGAAATAGAAACCTGAATATGGCATTTTGTCTGTCAAAGGAAAGCCTGATCTTACATCAGACATTTAAAATGTACACCCCATCAATATAATTTCAAACTGATTTTGAAACGGTTCAAAACTGATCTAGAATTTAAAAAGACCGGGCACAAAAGGTTGTCAAGTATGGTGAAAGTCTAACAATGCTACACTGACAACAGAAGACAAGGATACAAAATATTATTAATTTGTATTATTTGTATCATTTGTGGTGTATTGTGATACACGACGTTCAACTTTTTTTAAACAAACTGTTATATTGCCAAAGTACTGTATGGCATAGTAATAATAGAACAAAATTCACTCTATTGGGTATTGTTGTTAGAAGAAGCGTCTTTCATCTCTCTTAATTCTTATTACAGAAAACAGCTCGAACAAATGAAACACAACCGTATTTCCAGGGATCAATTAAGAGGTGTGTGCACGATTTCGGGGCTTGTTAGTGTTAAAAAGACAATAAGAGAAGATTATCGAAGTTTGGCCGAGTCTATGAGTTGGCTGTATGTCAGGCCCCCCTTGCCCACACTCCCCCACTTCCCGACCCTTTCCGCTCTGTGAACCGCATGCTGGCACCAATATCCCTTTTCCGACTGCTGTCCACTTCTTCATTTCTTCAGTTCTCCTTTTATTCCTTACTTCACTCACTCTTCCTCCGCTGTGGAAGCTTCAGCACAGGCCTTTGAAAGGATGCGGTGCTTTGTGTCACTGATAAAAGATGCCATAGTTTCCCTCTTCCTCTCCTTTCTCCTCATCCCTCAGCGGCTCTTGTAAAAGTGCAAATTGTCCCCTCCAAGGGGCTGTCCACATGGCTTCAAAAAAGCCCTGATTCCAGCCTGTTAATTACACTGAAGATTCCATCTCTACAAAAAAAGCCTTGATTCCCACAACCACCTGGCCTTCTTTTCTTGTCGGCTTTGACGGCAGGCACCCCACCCCTCTTCTCCTCCTACTCGTACCGCAGTTTTTTCTCACTCACTTATTAATAGAGGTTTTAAATTGCTTTCTGACCCTGACAAACTGCTCTTGTTGAAAAGGAGATGAGAGCAGAGAGCGAATTCTGCATTCCCCTGGGTTGATAGGATTTAAGAGACTTGATGCAACGGTGTCTGCTGCTGTTTGTTGACTTGAAGATATACTTTGGACTGACTGCCCAAGAAGTCAACTAGTTTTTTTTTGTTGCAACCAGTTTATGTCCTGGGTCTTGGCAGAATAACTATGCCATAGGTAGAAAATTGGCATGGTGCATATAACCATTAAAAACAATGTTTGGCATAGGCAAGAGTGACCAAATTTTTGGCTATATAGCAGCCCGTGTCTACTGACATTGTTGACCAGTTTTGTTGGAAACAGGAGACTTGAGGTGCACATTTAACTCTGCAGAGTGTTAGTCAGCTGTTGTTTTATGTTTTTGGGATGCAATCCAGGTTAGCACTCGGACATCCCTTTCAGACAGCTTCCTCTTGCGTCCACAGTTGCTCCTGTTGGATGTGGGTCGTCCTTCTTGGTGGAAAGCTGACATCACCCTGGATACCGTGGCTCAATACTGTACATCACAAAGACTTGCTGTCTTCGTCACAGATGCGCCAATAAGATGCGTACCAACAATTTGTGCTCTTTTGAACACTCATATGTGCTTCAAAAGGTTCTGGGCAATGCAATATTTTAGGCTTAACACTGCTGTTACTCTGTAAACCAAACCTTTACAGTATGCTCTTACTAGTGGAATCGGAAATCAATGACATTTGGCCAACAGGCTGATGATATGTTGCCAACACTAAATTGGACGGTGTTTCAATTTCATTGTGTTTCTTTACACTATAGTGTACATACAAAATTAGAACAGACTTTCTACAATAAAGGCACCAGTAATACTGCAAATTTATTTCTGCATCCTAATGTCGGTCTATATTTAATTCAATTTATCATGGAAAGTTTGTCAAGAGTTCTTCTCAATCCTGTTTTATTCTCAGTTTTCCACAAATAAAGTCTTATTGATTGAGAATAAAATATGGGTGAGTAAATGATTACATCATTTTTTTGTGGATTTTAGCCTTTTTAGGTCTTTAAAACAATAATCCTGAAACAAATATGTTTTCCATTGGGTTTGTCTTCCATTGAACTCATCGGGTTTAATTTTCTGTGCTCTATTGAAAACCAAGCACCGATCGATATGTTGTCATACCACCCCAGCAGTGCAAAGCTCCATGTGAAAGAGAGATATAAGAAAAGGCGGAATTGAGAGAGATCAAGGCTTTGGGAGGTAAACAAATTGCTCTATTATACAGTACTTTCCGTGTCTATGACATTATCATAGAATGGTCTCAGCGGAGAGGCTTTCACAAGATTAGAACTGTCTACAAAGGGAAAAGTGACGTTCCTGTTCTGTATACTGGCAGCTTGCCACAGTCTTCATCCACCCGGGAGATAATCATTAACTCCCTTGGGGATTCTAGTTAGATTAACATGGCATGGACTTAACAAATTGTTTGGGACAATAGTGACTGTCTATTTTTAGTGTCCATCTATGCAGAATTGTAATGGAAATCAGAGGTGTGGGATGTTTAAATGCTGCGAGTCAAAAATGATACAAATCTTGTTGTAGGTAATGTTACGGCTGGCAGCATGAACAGATCAGGGTTACTGTCCCCTTACTGCACCTACACCACCTTGGCTTCATTATCAACCTTTTGTTTATTATTCTTTGGTGTTTGAATGGCATATTTGGAATGTCAGGAGGTGGAAGGTCATCAGTTTGAGTTGTTTCAAAGTACGTCGGTTGCCCTTGCTACTTAGTAAGGACGTGTGGATCGTGTTTAACTCTTTGTGTGACAGAAGATTAGGGAATTTTCCACGTACTGAACTAGTTGGAGCGAAATCAATGATTGAAACCAGCTTTTGCTGTTGTTTTCAATAGGCTCAATGGGTTGTGATGGGTTAATGTTACTTTTATTCTTATCACATAATCACATAGCATTTGCAGGCCACGAAGAGAATTAATTGAGTCGTCGGTTGTGGTCTGGTGGTTAGAGAGTTGGACCTGTAAGAAGGAGGTTGCGGATTCGAATCCCAGCACCAGCGGACAATGACTGAAGGGCCATTGAGCATGACATCTTACCTCTGTTTGCTCTGCAATGATTATTTTCCAATGCAAAATAATTGTAGGTCGCTTTGGATAAAAGCATCTGCCAAGTCAATTAAAATAAATGTAATGCAAATCCTCATATTCTCCGTTGCCTGTGTTCCCTTTTATTTTCCGCCCTTCCAAAAATCTTTAGATCGGAATTTATTTCACTTTAGGAATGAATATATTCATCCAACCAGTAAATTCAGATTGATTAATTTAATAAACTAGTTAAATTAAGGGTTGCAGCTCAGCCTTATGTTGGCCGATGTTGCTGGGGGTCAATGGTAATTAAATTAATCAATTAAATGTGAGAATCCTTATTTAGTTATACTATGTTAAAATAATGTTTTACTACACAAAACACATGTTCATTCTTATATTCATATATATATATAGAGAGAGAGAGAGAGAGAGAGAGAGAGAGAGAGAGACATTGTGTCTAATATTGGGATTCTTAGATATATATCCTTTTTTTCATGGCAACATTTAAATTTGAAATAGGTGTGCCTGTTCTTTTGACACCTCTCTGTTTATCTAGCAGACACAGTTCAGGGCAAGACCTTTGCAGAAAGCAAGATTTTTAGGAGACTTTTGTTTTGATGCCAAGTTCCTCCTTAAAAAGCAGGCACATCTGATTTGAGTTTGCTGAAATAACAGCAAATGTTTGTCTTGTATTGTATAGCAGGACGTTTGAAAAGCAATAAAGCCTCTCTTCCAGCGCCTAAAGCACCTCTTAATAAAATACGCAAGAATAACTGCTTTAGTCTAATCTCTGCCATAGATTACATAGCTTGGGGAGGGAAATTAGCAGCAGACTCCCATGGCTCTCTGCAGATAGTGACAGGGGCGGATGAACTTCACATACTGCTTTACTTCTTCATTGCAATAATATTAGAGCCAACATGTGGCTAATGTGATACAATTTTCCATGGCGTGGTTTTGATCGGGGGTGAAGAGGCTATAGCTACAAACTTATTCATTGTCAATTAAGAGCCCTGATGGCAAAGGTGCTTGGTTTATCTATATTGATTTGGAAGTGTACATGTTGGCATGGATGTGTTTCTCTTTTAAGTTTTTTCTGTTTTAGAGGTCCGAGGGTATAACTATACATTCTGAATGGATGATCTGCATTGAAGAGCAATGCAAAATGCAGATAAATGCATACATCCGACCCGTTCATACATATCAATGAAACAATGAAGTTTTAATGAAGATTTACACGGCGATTATATACTGACTCGGTACAGTAGTGTAATTGATGACATCACATGGTCAATGGAGAAAAATTGTCTACTTATATATTCATTTACATTCAATTTTAGATTGAACTCCCTCAACTGCACATGTGCACAGCAGACAAATTCTCTCGACAAACTAAAAGAAGAATTTGAATAGAATTTGTATATATTTGGAATGACGGTTTATATAAGCCCTCCTGTCCCCTCTTGGGCTTGTATGCAGTAGTGGAGTTTATTTTCCCAATGCCTCTCATGTATGATAGAATATGAATGCTTGTACACGCGAGCTTACTTCTCTATTAGTGGAACACAACTGCAGAATGTCAACTGTCATCGGGATCATTTAGGTATCTGTTGTGTCCTTCCCGCGGCAAAATGTGTGAAACCATTCATGACCTCATCCACACTTTGGTCTAGACAAAAATTCTCGACCAGTCTACGTCAACTATGCATCGCCGACCATGCTAATTTGCTTCTTAAAATTTCTCCCCGAATGTTTTGCAGGGTCCGCGAAGCTTGATTCAATTACATTGCTGGGCTGGTCTCAAAGCTCAGGTCCGTTTTCAATTGAAGGAGGTCATGCTTCATGTTTCTTATTGTCTTGACAGACTTTTTGAACTAATCAGGTCTGGGGGTCACAACTGGTTTTATTTCAGGGCTTCAATTGTATGTCTCTCCCCCAACCTGCTTAAGATTGAATTTTCAATTAGATGGTGTCCAATAGCGTCCAGTGCACGCTTTGATGTGGAAGAAAGTTCTCTATCCCTGAAGCTAGGGTTCCTTATCTGTTTCAATGAAAGACTATTGTTTTAATTAGCCAGACAATATTAATTACCCTTTCATTGGAGTCAAGCGGCAAACCGTTCCAATTTGCCACGCTCGCATTTGACCTGAGACGCAACCCCCAGAACGGTGGCTTTGAAATACGTGACCTCTGAGAAGTTCTAATGGCTTGCTTCTTTTCACTTCTGAAGAACGGGATTTTAGGCAACATGACACATCTTAAAATGTACAAATGATGGGTTGTTAAGCAAGGATTGCATGGGCAGGTCGAGTCGCTTTTTTAAAGTCGTTCAAAACAGACCAGGGAGTCTGAAAGGTTCTTTTCTTTGTCCACCGCACATCGGCTTGTACAGCTGTTGAAGCAACAAAAGCAATTATCACCTGTTTATCACTGTTGAGAGTGAGTGCTTTCTCTGGGGCTCTGAGGAATGCCCTTTTTCAGGGTTTGTTTGGTGGGGCGGATCTGGGCCCACGGACAGCTTTGCCTAATTGTTTGATGACATCTGCCATCCCAAGGTTGTAGAACGAGACGGCTTTGCTATTTTTGTGGGGAAACGTTCGTAGAACTCATCTTAAGACTCATTTAATTTTTCACAATAAACAAAAACAATGATTAAATTCGGCCCGGGGTTTTCGAAACTTACCATGCCAAGCGCCCACAAATATTGTGGACCTTTCTAAAATATGTATCCAGCTAATCTTTACAGTTTATCATGTAGTATATTATAAAGAAGCATTAAAACCATGTTAGATTAATGTTAGGTGTGAGAATTATGCTAATATATATTACATATAATATTAATATTGTAACTGTACAGAGAACAAGACACGGAAAAATTGAATTAATCATTTATAAATGTAACGAAGTAATGTCAATTAACAATGTTAACTTGTCTTTTATTTCTTGAAGATTTTCGGGGGGACCCCTTGGACCCTTGTGGAGACCCCCTGAGGGTCCCCGGACCCAGTTAAAAAAAACGTAATAGGCCAACTGTCATTTACAGCATTCGTTTTCATTTCGGCTGCGTCCACGCGACGCGAAAGCTTCCCTTCTCATTTTTCTGTAAACATGGCTTTGTTTCAGGAAATATTTGCTGTAATTACGACACCGAGGAAAAGAGAAAAAGAGTGGTAACATGCGCATAGACCCTTCAAGCGGTAAACAAACCCCACACAACACGAAGAAGATGAAGACAAAGATAGCAAGTGCAACAAGAGCAAGCGTGGAGTGGTTCGAATGAACCGAGTTAAACTTCCACTCGGAGTTCCACTCCATTACATTGTTGTTGTGGGAGTGACTTTGCGGTCGTATACAGCTAAACGCGTCTCCGTGCGGATGGCCTCTTAATAGGTTGTTTGTGGGGTCACTTTTGTTTTTTGGCTGGAGTTGATAAGATGGGCTTTAGGGACAGAGGGGTGATGTTGGTAGTAATGGCCATTACTAAAGGTGCTGGAAGGCAACTGAAGGACGGAGAGTGATATTTCCCCAGTGTGAGTAAATGTGTTTCTGACCTTGCTATACTTCAGGGACAAACTTGCCAAAAATGTCCCCAGAAGGAAGCTAAATCTGACCAAACACAACAGTGCACAAAAAGGAAAGCTTATAGACCATACAACAACATTTCAATGTCCTAAATACTAACAGTAAATAAAAGTCAAAGGTATGCAGAGAGTAGATGTCAGGGTACACAAGTGGACATCTTTGCTCTCTCTGATAATGTGGAAACGCGAAATATACCAAAGCCGACACAAAAGGATATTGTACATTGTCATTAACTTTCCATTTGAAGCTTGTGTTGATCATAAAACACAGTTTAAATGTGTCCATTATAGACAAAGCTCTGTTTATTTCCATCTTCACTATGACTTGATTGTTTCAAACCTCTCGTGCAGTAGAACATGCAAACTCATCTTTTAGGAACATCAATATGGTCTAAACAGTTTACTCTTTTCAGGCATTTTTTAATGAGCCGCTAGATCGTTTTCAAATCGACATCCTTATGAGAGATTATGGCTCATTTGAGCTCTGTAGACACAAGCGAAGAATAAACAATTCCATACCCTCCGGTCGCAATACCTTTCTGGAGCATGCAAAACTCATTTTCATTCTGCCTAAATAGCCCCACTTTCTGTCCGCAGGATGCCCAAAATAGAGATGCTATCTGATCCGAGTTGAAACATGTCATAGCAAATTATCGGCATGTTTTTCAAATTATGTGCTCTTGAGCTTGCTTTAAACCAGAGTGTTTTCAAGGTGTACTGTCCTGGAGATAAAGAGGTAAAGTAGTGGGACAGGCAGTGTGATAGATAGTTGAACAATGAGGCCCGGAGAACAAGACAGTGTGTCTATGACTCAGAAAAAAGAGAGTCGATGTTTGCTCTGGAACGAATAATATCACCCAGGCTGACTCATGCGGCATAAATAAGAAATGACGAGAAGAAGCCAGAGTCATTGCTTATAAATTTGGCCCATATTTTATCCCAAGCTTCATTTACTGAAATTGGCCCCCTCGTCTGTGCAATAATAACCACATACTCCAAGCATCTTCAGAATGACTTTTTTATAGCTTGCAGACGCAATCCTGTTCAGATCCACAAGACGTCGAAGAGCCAAAGAGAAGCAGAGCCTCAGAAAAAGTCACGATAGAAAATTGTTACTGCTATTTCTCCCCAAATAGATGACTAGTACTTAAAAATCGTTAACCCGTAATGGTGTTGGATTGACAAAAGATACAAAAGAGTTTTAAAAATAAGCCATAAAAACAATAAGCATTTACAGTATTATAGTGTAAAATATTAACTAGATTTACAGATTTTCTTAAAACTACAGATTTCATTAGATTCGACCTATCAGAGGCAAACCACATGCACAGTGGTGTTTGAATAGAATATACGGATCTAAAATGTCCTACAATAAAAAATTGATGAGAAAATACTTTAGGTAAATTCATAGTAATTTAAAAAAGGATATTCCACAAAATAAGATCAATTGTATGGGTAGGCTGGGGGGGGGCAGCAGAAGGGCAGGTGCAGAAGGCATGGCCTACTATGGCTGGTGGTCATTGTTATCGAAGCTGTAGTTTAATGGGTTCTTGACCGTTTTGTTATGAGACATTTTAGGAATACTACAGCTGATAGATCGAAAAGAGAATCAAAACCATTTCGTGTTTTAGAGCACATCACAATGTGAAGGTTAACTAAACTGTGGATAAATCGCCTGACGTGTAGTTGGGATCCACACCATAAAGGACTCTCAGAAGTGACCAATTTGAAGCACTGTACTTAAAGGGACACTCTGTGTTTATTTCTGCACAACATGCACTTGATTCATTTACATTTGGGAGCAATTGGTAACCATACTCTGCTTAACACAGTTCTGCAATGCTCTTATAAATATAAAACCAAAAATAATACATTTTAATTGACCTTTAATGAACGTTCCATGCCTGTCTTTTGGTACAATGCAAGTTCTCTATTTTAAGAAGAAGATTCAACTTTTGAAAGCAAATACTTTAAAACAAGAATATACATTGTGCTAAGAGAGAGAGACAGCTCACTTCCCAGGCAAATGCTTGCAAGGCACAGTCCAGTTTGACTGAGATATCCATCTGGGATTGTCATGTCAGACATCAGCCTACGTCTCATCTGTAATTATAGGAATATGTATTTTCCTTTAGTCTGTTCGACGAAGCGCATAATGCGGCCTTGGTTTAGAGGACGTTATGAATGACTATGGTTTATTCGGGTTGTAAAAATCTATAAGATGACTTTTTGAAACTGAGAAGCAAAACGTACTGGAGGGTATGAGAATTTAGTATTAATACATTATAATACAGGGGTTTCTGTATTTGAGGGGAGACTCAGGCGAACAACAATACTACTTCTTAAAATCTTTTTTTTTGGTTGACCAGCTGGTGTACAAACATCTTTGGAGCAAAGCAAATAACAAAATCTTTACACTTACTTATTCAAAATCCATACTTTTACTTATTCAGATATTCTCTAATCAATGTGGGCCGAGATCAGACTTTTTGTCCCCTATTGATTACGCCTATATTTCCTTTTATCAGACGGAGGCATTCATTGTAGATTTGCCATGAGACCAGGAATGACACGCCATGTTCTTAACCAAGGAAAAATAAACTGATCTGCTCTCATTCAGAATGAAACTGCAAATGATGTTGTAGTTTTTCTTGGTAGGGCTGAAAGGACATATTTGGAGCATTTGCAGCAATCTCTTTTGAAAATGAAAGAGACATTGCTTATTCATAAACTCATTGGTACAAAACATTGTTCATTCAGTGATGAACTATCGCATTCTCATTGATTTTCAACCCACAGTGTCAAAACCAGAAGACTCAACCAATCGAACAGACCTCAGTATCAAGATGGAAGCTCTCTCCCCTTCTTTATTGACTACTCTCAAAAAAGATATTAATAATTCATTTCCAAAATTCCCGACCGTGTATACAGCAGCCATATATGAAACTTTTCCGGGTGGCAATTTTCGGACCATACACTTGAATTTACTGTACTTGAATAGGGCAAAACCAATGGATAAGGTCACATACATTTTTTTTATTTGACCAACATTTCTCCTTCCATCCGCTTTCTTGCTCACCATCTTCCCTTCTCTCTCCTTGCCTCCATTTCTATTCTCAACACAAATGCATTCGATTCACAGAAAACAAGAGATAATGGCCAGTGTCCAATCGGCCAAACGCTAATCAGCGTGCATCGTGGGAAAAGCGCAGGACGAGGGGCGAAAAACAGCCCATTGTCTGCAGGAGATTAAAGTCCCGAAAAGAAGGCATTGTCTGATGAGGGGATAAATCTTCCTGCTGTCACTCAAACGTGAATTAAATTCTCCTTCGCTTCACAAAGAGGCTTATCTGTGCTCAATGGCTTGTTGCGCTACAAGCGCAGAGGAATGTATTTGGTGAACTTGTGCTGCTGACACCTTATGAAGAAAAAAATAAATAAGGAGCAATGAGCAAAGAGCAAATCCCAGTGTTGTGGCGCTTAGAGACTTGAAAAGGGATGTGCATTTGGACAGGCCGAGATCACGGTAGCTTTAGAAGGGGATGTAATGCTAAATGCGCTTGATTGACTGTCTCTGAGCCCTCGAGAGCCTACAATATTCTTTCTTTCCTAGGTTCCCCCAACCTCTTTTCTCCAATGGCAAATGACATTTGGAAGCATGTCACATACAGGAAAACAGATCCGGTCCTGGCAACGCCGGCTCGCACAGCAATGGCAACATATGAAAAGGCCGCTGCCGCATCACTTTATCTGTCCCCCAGCGAATGCCCTCGCCAACTCTGCTCCTTCTCACCAGCCCTTTATCTTCTGTCCAGCAGGTTGTCCTGCCAAGAACTGATCTCTCACACCAGGGTCCTGGACGAATCTTCATGTTCAGCATGCATTTAAAACAGATCCTGTAAAAGAGCGTGGAAGAAAAAGATGTAAAGGAGTAGAAAATTACTTCTGGAGATGCCAATCCCTCTAAAAAGCGTGCAGGGTGTTTCCTATGTACCGTCGTAAGAGAGCAGAGATAGATGTTCTGATTCTTGCAGGAACTAAACAAGAAAACACATAAGGCAAAGAGGGAGAACAACTCCTGTTTATGACCCCCTGTCGTCTTCTCTCTGAACAGGATTTTCCGCTTGCCGTTTTTGCAACTTGCTCCCGTTGTTTATGCCCGCTTTTAATTCCCTTCTTTCACAGTCCAAGGGCACTACTTTCTCTATCTCTGGGCTGTCTGGCCTTCTTAACAAGCAGGCTTACACCTGCTTACAGAATTAAATTAACTTGCACAAAACACAGATCGTGGGGGAGAGGGGCGGAGGGACGTTGATTCTTGGGTGCAGATTAGGGTTTCTGTGTTTTGTGGCTGGCAGAAATGACACCAGTAGGACATAAAAGCAACAGCTCGATTTGTTTTGGCCTTGGGGTAGAAAATAAGTCAAGGTGACATTTGACTGATGACCTGGGCTGTTATAAATTCTCTATTAAGAAGTTAAAACAAAACAATGGGAAGATCATGACGTGTCAGATTTTTTCCACATCACAAGTTGTATGTAACTACCGATTTGCCCCTCTATGAATAAGACAAATATGTGGTTGGCATATATATTTAAGCAGATGAATAACACAACTACTGTACAAAGTGTAGAAAAGTAGATTCTTCATCGTCACCCTATTTAGTTGGATTGGTAAGTAATAATAACATCAATCAACAGAACATCTCAAATAAACGGACAACTTGTCACGTTTAAACTGGATAGCGGCAGAATGTTACAGACTGAATGTGATTTTGGCAAGTGGCTCTCTGCTTGGTTTTGAAAAAATCAGCACGTTGCTTTTGCATCTGGGCTTAAGTCTTGGAAAATGTGAAATCCTCTACCATTGTAGGTAGGGGCCTTTGCTCTCGTGAAGGGCACATGATCCGATTGTTGATTCATAAATAATAAAGTTTTACGACAAATTCGTTTTACTACTTCTGATGAACGAATGTGCACAAATAAGGTTAAGACATAGTTTTACATAAATGAAACACACAATGAATAGGTTGTTTGCAAAGACATGATTTTGTTGGTGCAAGGTTAAGAGGAAAGGCAATAAGAATATGAATGCACGGTGACTCACAGTACCTATGTTTAATGACTTGAGCAAAAATTAAGCATAATGGTTTTTATGGGGAAACAGTTTAACGTGAATAATGATGGTAAACCAAGTGAAATACATTTCTTAATTTCACTGATATCATCCATGAACATAAAAACATATACGATTGTTGCTGACTTGAGCACCAAACTTTTTAAGAGCAGAACAAGCTAATTCTTAAACCCCCCAAAAGTGATGTTTTTAACTGCAGCGTGTGTTTTATTTGAGTTTTTAGGTTGCTGTTTCTGAGTATTTAACTCGTTATCTTACAATGGACTCCGATAAGGAAGAAACGCTTCTCTTGAGATGTATCGCCCATTCTTTGTGTTCTTCAATATTTGTTGAGCTGACTTCTATTTAGCGGGATTATTTCTAAGTCAGGACAGGTAACCCCAGCTTCACCGGAGGAAATTCTTCTTCTGTGAGGTATTAAAGCCCCTTTGGCAAGTGTCTGCTCTCATCTGTCTCTTTTCCAGGATGTCAGAGGAACAGAAGAGTAACGCAGGACAGAATACCCAAATCCACCTTACTAAATGCTTACAGATGTGAACTATGTCCTCGACAATCCTTCAGTTGACCACAATGACAGGGAGTGGAAATTAGAATTCAGATTTCAGCATACACCTTTTGGTCATATAAGGTCAGATGAACGTTCGCTACGATATTGAACCGGTTCCTTTCCTTTTATCTATGCTATATCAAGATTTGGTTCTTTGGAAATTTAGGGTCATGGCATCAGTTTTTGACACAGTTTTAGGGTCTTTTGACTCTCAAGGGTGCTGATCCTTTAAAGCCCCCAAGAGCCCTCCTAAAGAGAGAGCTACTTGGAAGTCAAACATGAGAAAGGAGCAGAAAAGGACATTAAACAGAAATCAGCCAAACTGCCACTCAAAGAAGAATATTGCTGGCTGTTTTTGAATCGATCAACCTCCGAGAATCGTGGCTTTGGTACATATATGGTGGGCTCTGGAAAGTGGCTGGTGCGCTGGGATCCAATCCCTTTCTTATGACCGATTACAGCCACCAGACAATGAACGGTCTGAGCCCAAGAATCCAACACTAACCTTCTAGCTTAGCCGAAAAATCTCAGTGGGGCTTAACACATTCTTAACCTGCCCTAAAACATGCTAAGCATATCAAGACCGAACAAAATGCAGGCTGGCTTTGGATTTTCAAAGATACGTTGAGTATGGGGCAATGTGCTTTGTGACATGCACTCGCTGTCCATCAACATTACGACCAATGTATGTGAATCTGAGCACCTGGCCAGAGTGACTCTGGCATTCGGTCAACACTTCTGGTGGAACAAATATTCATCATAGATACAGAATGTGCATCACGGTCTACTCATGGAACCTCAACATTATCTACATTATAAACATCTACGTTTTACTAAATTCGTAGAGACAATTTCAAGAATGTTACTATTACACGGAAAAACCTCCCTCCAATGTTTAAATAGCATGGCATGTCTGAAAGACATCAACTGAAGATTTGGAGAACCGCAATACCAAATTAAAACATCTGATAATGTCCTTCAAAAGGCTTTTTACATATATTCGGAAAACGTCTCATTTGGAGACATCTTCTAAACGTATAGCTTTTGAGAAACCTTTTTGAGCATCTTTTACAGATGTAAATGCAAACATCTCTTAAGGGTTTGTCGTGCCCCTTAAATGTAGTTACTCATGTCCAAGTTTTAAAGAATGAAGAAAAGGGATGATAAAAGTGAGAGATTAAAAACTCAGGGCTGGTCACAGCAACACTGATCCTGTCCGGTATTTACATTATTGTCAGCCCATGTAATGGCTGTCCGTCCATCACCCCCTCAGTCAGACTCCTAATCTGTCCTTTCATGTGCTCTGAAAAGGCTCCAGCGACACGCCGATCCTCCATTCACCGGACAGCCCCGCAATAATTTGCTCCCTTTGAAAAACAAAATAAAGCTGCTTGCCTTGTTGTGGCGAGTCTCGGCGAGATAAATCATGCACTCCAAATTAACTTCCATTCAAAGTGCCGAAAAAGAATGGGCGACGGTGGACGAACAGGTGAACGGAGATCACAAAGAACCGACTTGATAAATGTCAAGGCGGATAATTTGAGGTGTCTGATTAAGATCTTATCTCCCCAGGAATTTAATAGAAAAGAGTTAATCAGAAAAAGTCGGCGGTGTATCTGCAGGGGAAATTCTGCTCGAATTGGCTTAACTTGGTTCCACTCAGTTTTTGCACGAACAAAGAGATTGACATGTCAAAAGGTGAGTTCTCCCACTAGGTTACAAACATGTTTAGAATCTGAAGGTCATCTCTGACCCTTCCATTGCCTTATGTTTGCCCGAACCCTTTGAAGTATAACAGAGCGACATATTTTGGGAGTTCTTATTGAAGTACATCATTTAAATGCCTTGCATTTGCCTAAGCCTATTTTGTCTTTCAATCATGCAAATCGTAGATACTACACGTTCACCTTTTTTTTTCTTGGCTGCAAAAAACACCAACAATCTCTTATCAGATTGCGGGAAAGTCACATGTACCTCTGGGTGGGAAAACCTGACAGATAAGCAAAAGGTGCATCTCATTTTATCGACTCAAGGCCGAACATTATCCACTCAAAGCAAATGCTTCCCCCTGAAAACGGTTCACCTTTGCTTTGGATAAACAACAACCGGACTTGCTTTCTGACACACTATTTAGTAAAGGAACTTTTCGTTCTTAGAAAATTAGAATTTAGGCCGTACGTGGTGACATGTTCGCTCCTGCCATAATGACCTACCTTCTTAATCTTAGTGTGGGGAGAAACGTAGAAATGATCTTTTGTCATGTTGCTGCCAGTTTGGTTGTGGCAGGCCGAGGTAGAGCAAATAAATGCTAGACAAACAGAAGAAGACAGTGCTGTGTGATAAATGACGAGACCTGTTTGAACACAAACAGTTCAAAGTATCTTATCTTCTTCACAAAGAAGATAGAAGAACGGCCGTGTGGAATCTTTTGTTACTGGGAAAGTTTATGAGTCATTCCCAAGACATGATCCCTTAAAACGTGGGCCTACACAAGAACTCAAACAGTGTCAGGAGAAGTGGCCTGCCAGTGCAAGGCGCCACAGGAGGGTGACTGGCATTGTTGCATGTTAAAAGATTCAATCTTTGCTTAATGAGTAAATATAATTAAAAAAATGTTTGCTGAATTCGTTGGGCTCTTTGATTTCCACGTGAACAGAAAAGAGTGGAATGTCATTAATAGTATTTTACAGTACATGTAAAGAAGCTCTTTTTGTTTGTGTTCTCTGGGAATGGAACCAATGTTCCCGGGTCGCAAGCTGTAGCAAGGCTTTGTGGAATATTAAGGTTATGGACTGATCATTCGTGTAATATTATAGACCCCTTATCTCAAAAAGTTATTTCGCAAATTCAACATTTTTGAGTTATTTGAGACCAGCAAAAAGATCTGTGGAACTGTGGATCGTGTGTGTGTGCATTGAAAAGTGTATAGCGTTTTTTACTTGGCCCAATGAATAATTGCCCTTGGCGCTCCCTTGTGAGTAATTTGTGTGTGCGCGTGTGTGTTGTGTGAGCATTGACGGCTTTTGGATGCAGAAGGTTTGACAGAAGTAAATTAATTGGCCCCCTTTAGATCATTTGTCTTTATTGTGAAGGCTAATTGGAATAGAAGCAGTTGTTAATGGAGAACGCAGTGACTGAGGACTAACTCTCCAACGCCTGTAATGGAACTCTCAGAGTAAACTAGTCTAAACCATACTTTAATTAGATTTTCACATTTCTGCTTGCCCTTTAAAGTACATTGAATAGACTTAAATAAGCATCGGTGTTGTTGGTGAGGCTTTTGCAGGACACCCCTACTCAAGACACATATATGTTTCTGTGTGCATTGCATGAAATATACAAAGTTAACATGAGACCGACCCGTTTGACTTAATTCTCTTTAGGATTTCCAGTATAGACCAAACGCTTCGAACACGAAAGGGCATTGAAATGAAGGTTTCATGTGGTGTTCAACAGAAAGAAAATGTAACAGTATGAACATTGAGTGTGTTTTTAAATTGCTCTCTGTTTATATGACATATGACATTTTAATTTCCTAACGTTGCTCTGACAAAACAGCTCAAGTTGCAAGAGGATCTTTGTGTTTCTGGAGCTTGTTCACCTCCCTTGTTAGTGTTCGGGATTTTGGTTCCTGCAATGTGATGTCAGCCACTTTTAATGGGCAACACATTTTATCAATTACACCACAACGGGATGAGAGTGGAAGGTACTGGCTTTCTGATGTGGTGTTTACTCGCAGGAGGGTTGTGTTAGAATCGTTGTGTTTGTGTGTGGTCCGTGCACCACACCTCACTTTAGTGCAAGAGCTCACCTGAGACATTTGGGTTTGTGTGCACTATAAACAAAGTGTGTAAAGATAACTGGTGGGGTTGCACAATCTGCCTTTGCATATATTCGGATCGTGTAAGGTGCAACGGCAGATCATACTAAAAAGTATGAATGAGATTCATAGTTAGACTCGATTTTTCGGTACAAACTCAATTTTCTTTTAAATGTTATGCATTTATGTAACACATTTTTAGGTGGTTGAGTCGAGGTGACGCAAATAAGTCGAATTGCTGTAATGCGGACGTCATAAACACAAGACGTTAAAAATACAAATTGTACTTAAGTGTGCTCAAGATTGTTCTGTTATATTTGAAGTTTTAGATTCGTATTGTTCGAGTGCCGCATTGCTTGAAATCACATTCCTTATATTCCCATTTTTAAATCAATGCCGTAGCTTAAGGCAATGTCAGAACAAATTATGTTGGACAGCCTAACATAATATTTTAGCATTCAGACTGTCTTCCACAGGTATAGAGGAGTGTGTGAACAGAGTGCCCCTGTGGACCTCTTGACACAGGGTCCTAACACCGCACACCCAGACAGGTCTCAGGCCATCTCGGCAGCATTACAGAGGGTTCTGCACTAATGGTTGCCATGTGCAGCTTTACCCGCTTTTTAAAGGGGCCGCACGTCTCTAACGTTTTCCATTGCGATTTTCAAGAAAGGTAAAATAGGAGGTTAACAGGGATTTTTGTTTGTAAGTGACTTATTGTTTTTTAAATCTTCTTCCATCTCTATTTATATCATTTAATTTTTTTCCGATCACCCCCTCTTTTTTTGCAAACTGTCGAAAGCAGCAAGGACTGCAGTCAGCCTGGCAAATGTTTTTTAATGATTGGTAGTCAGATATTAATATGCATTGCACACTGATACGCCGGTTGGTCTACCGATTTTTTTGGGTCTTTTAATTAGACAGCTTTGTGCATATGAAAGGAAATTTCCAGAACGCAATGCATTATTACAGCAAGTATTTTGTTATTGCAAGCAGGGGAAATCTGATGTTTAATCAGGATGTTTACTGCCAACAGCGAACGCTTCGTGCAGAAGGTTTAAATCAATGGAAAGGAATCTCTTTTTTACGAAAGGTGAGCAAAATCTTGCATTCGGCTCTGCAGGGCAGCCTCGTTCTGGATCGAGGAAATGATAATGTGATGAATGCAGACTGTCCGGGCTTTGCTTGAAAATCTGGGGGATTTGTGAAATAATTTGTGATTTTAAGCAGTTTTATAATTTCCCAAAAAGTTAGTAATACCTGTGTGCAAGTGACCACCAATGTGTCCTGGATGTATGCTGGTGTAAGGGTGTTTTGGGTCATGTTATACTGTTAGGTAGGCCAAATAAAAACAGCCACTCCCAAATATAATTTTATTCATTTGAATTATATAATTATCATTTTAATTGAATTAAAATGTTAAAGAATCTGAGGTGTCGATCAAGGTTAAACCACAAACAATGTGGAACAAGAGACACACTCTAGTCATTTTTAGATTAGATCTTATTTAATCGTCATTACACCTTTACAGTACAATGTTTCGCAACCAACCAGAAGTGCAAAAACAGCAAGTGTAACAAGTATACAAATAGACAACTGGAGTATATAATTTACGGGAGTAGGTAGAAAACATATATATAGAAACATAGGTATATTGTATATGTGTATAGTACAGAATGTACAGTAGGAGTTATATCATTTACAGGTTAAATAAGATTGATATAAATAGGATATATGATAACTACATTTTAATTTTTGAATCATGCCTTCTAGCAATGGACAATATTTATTTGTTTAACCACTGTAAAAATAAATAGCTTTGGACTTGTTACTAAGGTCGTTGGTGTCATACATTCTCACGATGCACGTTTGATAATAACACTATTTAATTAATTTCAGCAATTTGACATCAGTGTAAATATTACTTAAAATAAAACAGAAGAAATTCTGTGAGTTATCTGCAAGCTTGGATTTCACACTAGCCTTATGGGACTATTCATTTGGATAAATCAAGATTACCCGGCACTTAAACACAATTAGTGAGAGCCAATACAAGTCAATACCAATATGGACAACCTGGGAGTGTTTTCAATAACTGATCCCTGCAGTTGCAATGGTATAAGTCTGCTTTTCCCTGATTTAAATCAAGCATAATTTGCTTGCACCACTTGCAAAAAAGTATACGTGTAGGTCAGTTAGCCCACCTGACACTTTTTCCTGAATTGTAATTCTATGTTACAATTAGTATATAAATGTATAGTTATGATTTTTCTTTAAAAGGTGCATTCTTTTTGGATTTGACACTCAAACCTTTTAATTGTAAATTTCAAGTGAAGTGAAGGTTTAATTTTATTTAATAATGTTTTTTTAAAGATGTTTAGCTTTTTTAAACACAACCCTATACTTTAAATGATCAGTGGGGTCTGCAGAATTTGCTTTCATATATTTTCTAAATGCCTTCATGTAAAAGTAAATATTTCATGTCCATGTTAGATTTTGTTGTTGAAAATTCATTTCATTTTTATTTTGATATAATTTGTGCAGTCCACAAATTTTTGTAATGAATGATTAGGTAAAAATGTGTTTAATTATACAATCAGCCCAAATTTGATCAGATCCTAACCAGTACTTAAGTAAAAATATAGAATCTTTCTTTCCAGACAAAGGAGAAATAGACAATAAATGTACTGATTGAACATAAACAGTTTATGTCTGTAGCTGTGTTTTAATATGGCTGATGTGTGGCAATGGGCTTGTGTAGCAATTAACAGGCCTTAATTACAGCTCAATAGAGACGAGAGCTTAATCATGTTCAAGGCTTTCAGAAGACTCATCTGCTGTTTGACTGGACATTGATCTTTGTTCTGTGTAATTTAGAGAACAGACACTAAGTGTCGATCTCAAACTGTTTGTGGTACACTCAACAACCAATTAACCCCCAGTTATCAGGGCCATTTATCAGCGCTTGTAATTAAGATGCTCGGGTCGGCGACACATCGCTCTTTACTTCGGGTCTTGTGGAAGTTAGAGATGCAGATTTTGTTTGCAGTCAGTATTGTGATTAGACATTTCAAATCATCGAAATACCTTATCGTGTGCTTAAACGTTAAAGGAACCGCATTTCAAATTCAAGAAAGCACGCATTAATGAAGTAGCTTACGATTAAGATTGAAGCGGAATGGAAACGGTAATTGTATAACATTTAAATGATTCTTCAACCAAATATGTTTTCTCTCTTATACTGTTTGGTTTGATAAGAGTAAATGCAAAATATTTTTTTACGCATTTATCTTACACGTGATAATTACAAATATTTGTACTTTTATTGTGTCATTTTACTTTTTTAAATACTAACAAACACACATTCTGTTATTTAATTTTTGCGCTTGTGTATACATGAATATAATGGTTATAATACAAACATTTTTTTGTTTAAAATTTCAACAATTTAACGAGCACATACTAAACAGGACTATTTATAGCATTCAAATATCCATTTTAGATGATGTGTGTGATGAAAACAAAATTAAGAGCACTAGAGTATATTTCTACAGCCCGTGACATTATGTGAACACTGCACTATTTTTCCGAAGCGCTCATATGCCACCGTTGTTCTCACCTCCACGTTCACCTTTTTCCCTCCAGCTCTGATGGAAATCAGTCTCTCCACTCAGCGTGAGGCTTAGATGGATGCAGAAGGTCTGGATCAATACCAAAGGTCATTCTGCTAAAAAGGCCTTTGGCTCCAGAAATCTGAAATGTCAGTAGTGAAATATGTGCTGTGGCTCGTAACTGGACGGCCGGTGTGTTGTTCGTGTGTTTTGTTTCTTAATTTTTCCATATTAAGTAAGACAGAGCGGTAAACACAGATATTCGAAACACGTTTGCCAAATTGACGTTCCAGAAAGATCAAGTTCATGATAAGACCTGATGTCCAGATGAGAATGATGAAATCTTGATGCTTTCAATGCCTTTGTTCATGGAGTCAGAGTGTGTGTAGCTGATTTGTTAAGTGCAGAACTCATGTATATGTGTGTGTTTCCAAGGTAAAGCTGGCCGAAAGATGGATGCCTGTTGCGTGTGGCTTTTGATGGAGAGAGACAGCTGGGTGTGTGAAGAAGTGAAGAAAGCGGAGGCGGACCGGGCCACTGCTATCCCCTATTCACTGGCTCTTGTTAAAGGTCCTCACCCGCTGCTTCCAATCAGACGCTCTTTGTGGCTCTCTCTGTGCCAATGCACCGGCTTACAACTTACCCGCTCTATGCCACATCTATGTCCGTAGGGAGGGAAAGGGAGTTGGGGATGAGGGGTGGTGAAAGACAGAGCAGTGCTTTTGGAGCAAGTGTGTGGAGAAGAGGAAATGACAAAAAGGACTTGCATATCTCAGTTGTGAAACTAAGAAAAGAGAGGTGTTTCTTGCAAATTATGTATTCTATTTCTTTAATTTAAGATCTTATTGTCTGACTTAACTGTTCCAAGGTGTTTCCTTAGAGGTAAGGAATCCAATAGATCATCAGTTTTAAAAATAAATATTGCCATGATACACTGGATAAAATTGTCTGCAAAATGCCTAAACGTAAATTTGGAACCCCCCTTTTAAAAATGCTATATTAGAAACATAAAAACAAATCTTGGTTATTGTTTGTTTCAACTACTATGAAACAAATGTTGGAATTTTCATTGGTTTCACACAATCAAACGAAGTAATTTTTCCAAAACTTTTCTTAATATTTCAAGAGAAATTATGTTAAAAGACAAAATGTAATCATGTGGAACCAATGTACATGATGATACAAGTTATTGCAGAAACTGATTCTTTTAGTGCACATGATGAGAGCCTTAAGAAAAATAAGATGAATCAAAATTCATTTTAAAGTATGGTTTAGGAAAGGTCAAATATATGTTAAAGTATACTTTATTTAGTCAAATTTATCCTGTACATGAGTTTAACATAATTAAATTGTTTTTTTTAAACATGATATCTATTGAAATAAAAAAGTACCAAATTTAAAATAGTTAAAAATAAGAAATACAAATATTTAAATAAAAATAACCATATTTACTTGTGTGGAACCAATGTACATGATACAATTCGGTAATTCCCACAACTCATTTTTTTATATATTTTATTTATTATTTTAATTTAGTGCACTACTAGCGCTTGGGACTAAATCGTCCCCCTTTCCGGTCCATAAAACTATATTTTCCGTTTTAAACTTAAATAAGGATGCTAACAGCACACTTTAATTGACTTCTTTGTTCATGAGGATATACAAAAGTAATTATTTTCACTTATTTAAATTTGAATTTGAATAATGACTTAAATAGCACGCATTAGTTTGGTTTGCCACATTTTGTGGCATATAGACGATCACGTAACTCTTTACTTTCAAGTCTTTTGAAAACTCTCTCTTTGATTTGTGGGGTTTTGCCAGAGGAGCCATATAAACCTGCCATATATTTTTTTCGACAGGCTTGTCAAAATAGACAGCACACAGGGCAAACAGTGGCAGCTCAAAGCACGAGTCTGAAAAGGTCTAAAGTATCAACACAAAGGTTGTGGCCCCACTAGGTTCCCAAGTTTGTGCGGTACGGCCATCATTTAGTGTCTCATTGACCCTGTCTCTCAAAAGCACGTCCAGGTGTTCAACACCCCGTCTTCTTTACAGATTGATGGATCTGAGAGGCAGAAAACAGCTCAGGTTAACTTCCTGTAATCCAAACTCCAGAGGGAAGGGAAAGGAAGAATTAGTATGTACTTGCACAGAATGCAGGGGCTATTGTCGAAAGTGGTGTCTTGTGTCTTGATCCCATTACAAAGGTAAATAATAAGAGAAAACTGTAATTCAAGTGTTCCCTTCTCAGTTCATGCTGATGTCATGTGCATCCCATCTCCATTCAAACTTTTATTGCATGTAATTATATGATTAGTCAGGCTCTTATAACGTGTGGCAAAGTGATGGAGTCGGACCGTGCAAACACCTGGACCATAAAGCACATATTCCGAACTTCCGGAACTGGTTGGGTCCGTGAACATTTAAGTAGTTTTTGCTCCGATATGAAGGAGCTATTTCCAAACTCTCTGCCTGTGATATAACATTTGATCACATAAGTATCTACAATTTTAATTCATAGTTTTATGCAACTTACTTTTTTGATTTGTGCGTCCAAGTGCATCCATCCCTTGAATAAATGTCATTTTCAGCTACCACAAGTCTACTTAGTCTAGAAATGATCATAACTAGTTAAAAAGTCAATCTTTTTCATATAAACAATGCATTTTATGTCCCTGTCGCTTGTTGTTGCCACTCTACATTTATATGTGGTGTTTGCTATTGTGTCAATTTAAGTGGATTTATCTGTTTGTGAAACTTTCTTCTAAACTCTTAACAACGTTTTTCATTGAAGACGTCTTCTGAGTTGTTCAAGATTGGGTGCAAAGGGCCGTTAAGAGACGATGAATTTACATACCCCCAATCCTCTTTCTTTTGTGTCCGTCTGACGTGCATTCTGACCTAATTAAAGGCCCCTGGATAACAGTCAAGTCATAAGCACATCTAGCCTGGGCTTTTTACAAAAGCTCAACTATAACTTAAAGAGATTAGACAACTTTTGCAAGATATTAGCTGTTCAAAAATGAGAAAAATGTCCCTAAGCCGCCTGAGCACGAGGGGTCGGCAAACAGGGACTCTTTTGTTCTTGCGGAGGGGACGGCCAGTGCCGGGCAGGAGCCTGGCTCTGAGTCGCTGTGTGCGGGACCAGACAACACTGCTGATCCCTGCCTCTGTAAACCCAATCAGCCACGGGAATTAGACAAGGATTAGACTCTAACCTACCAGCACAGCACTTGAAAAAATATCAAAACTGGGGAAGGGGGGGTTCAGCCCACTCAGGAGGTCAAGGTAGTGGGCCGCAGATTGTCATTAAGTAGTCGAAAATAAAAAATTCAACGTGGTCTTAGCATGCGATTTTTGATGTATATATTTTATTCTGTGTCATAAGGTGTACGTAAATATGAATATTGTTCCACAGAACAGTGAACAGTGTTAACACCTAAAAAACACAATAAGAAAAAGAATTGCATGACAAAAAACTGCTGAAATGCTGCTCGACAGTGCCGCAACACATGAATTTAATGAGGTCAGACGGCTGGTGAATGTGATATCTTAGTTAAAATGCGACAATTGATAAACCCAGAAAGCCTCATTGTGACCCTGTTTCTCAGCGGTGGGCGAGCGAAGACAGATAAAGACAAACAGATGCTTCGGTTTGTAACTGGGCCTGGCCCCTGTCATCGGAGAGCCCTTGTTGGGCCTGTGAACTCACAACATGCAAAAACAGATATGAGGTAGCCAGACAATGCTGCCATGTGAAGAGTGTCATATGGAAGAGCTTTAGTCTGTGTATCATCCTATCAAAGGAATGCAACCTCCTCTAGAATCTCTCACACTCACAACCACTTCACATGTGCCGGCGCAGAAAGGAAGATGGGGACATTTTTAAATATAAAGGGGGTTAGGGTTATATGCTTGTTTTGGCTTATGATAAGGATGATGGTTAATGGCTATAAATATTATACAACATTTTATATTATGTCTAAATATTTAGACAAATCCATCAAAGCATTTGGTTCATACATAACCGCTAGACTTGACATAAACATCGTGCATGCAGAAAATGATCAACGTGCATACATTGTTGAACATAATAATCCGGAATTTTCAAAGCTTTCAAATCCAAGCCAGACAAAGCGTAACCCACAGATTGACAGGCGTTCAGTGCTTGACTCTTGTCCCTCTCTGTGCTTGACCTCTGAATTGTCCTTTTTCAGGCCGTGAAGTTCTTGCACCTCTTATCTGCCACACATTCTCTCACGTTAACAGCGCCAGTCCAGCCGACAGCCTCTTTACTCCCCATTGTCTGTGTGTGACAGAGACCGTTTGGGACTGACCGGTTACTATCATTCCTTTAAGAACTAGAACAACATTCGTAAGATCATGTCTTCCTTTGGTAAGTTCATTTGAGCACGGAATTTTTAGGTGAGAAATATATTCATGCACAACTACAATGCGAGTGGAAGGTATGGATATCTGGAAATAGATTTTTTTTTTATTGCGATTGTATATTATCGCAATATTATTGCCATGAACAAGGTTGGGAAGATTATTAGGTTTGGTTATCTATACGATACAATCAGTTTCGTTTGAGCTCTCTTTGACACTTCCAATGCTTTCTGTAAGTTGGTGCCTGCTTGTCAATGCTTTGGAGAGTCGCTCGTATTGTGTCATGTGGGCCTGATAAAGCAAGCGGAGTAAGTCATTTTTATTAGTCTTATTAGGTCTGTGTTCTTTTTCCTCTTTCTGACAGCCCGGCTCCTCACCTTTAACCTCCCTCCACCATAATGTCTGAGGGGTAGTGGAACATCTGTTATAGCGTGGATGATTTTTATTTCAATAATTACTTTCAAACTAGTGTACCGGCTGTGCAAATATAAAAAATCTGAATAAAGGAAGAAAGCGGTTGGCCATGCTTTCGGTCCATTTCCGCTGCTCCTTCAATAAACGCCCCCCACCCCAAAACTCCTGTCCTTGTACCTTGATTCCTGTTTAATATAGAGACTGATGAGCCCAATTTGGGTGCGTTTCTTCCTCCGCAGGATGATTAATAGTGCTGTAAGGTAACATTGGGGAGCTGTCTTCTGCTTCGGCCCTCTCATCACAGTGATGGCTCTGCCCCGCTCCCTGAATTGATGACAGGGGCTTGAGATTTGCAAATCAGATGCAGAGAGTCTGGCTGTAGCACTGACACCTACATGTTCCATCTCTTTCTCTCCGTCCCTTTCGCTCGCTCCTCCGCCCTTTCGTTACTCCCTATTTCACTTATTTGTTAAGCGTCTCTCCCATTTGTTATGCAAATGAGACGGGAGAGAGCCGGGGGTACGACATCATCTCCAAAGCATGATAAATATTTGATTAGGCGTAATGGAAATTGTCAAGCCCGTCTAATTGTGTCACACATTATCTGAAGGGAAGTGGCAAATTTGGACGTAGCCCTTGATCTATCTCTCTCTTTTCTGTTTCTCTATCATCACAACTGCTCATTTTCGCTCTCTCCGTATTTCCTCTTGACTTGTCTCGTTTATAAAAGGCCACAGCTGAACGTCTTTTGCTGTGTCAAAAAACCGACGGCGACCCACAACTGTTGTCCCAAAAGATCATTTAGAAATGTATTAAAAATGGTTTTGTCTGACTGCTCATCTAGGACCGTAGCTATTAAAAATATATGATCTGTTAAGAATTTATTTCTATATTTAAAAAACAAATATTCTGCATTTAAATCCAAATGTTCCAGCTTCACACACTTAACAGGAAAGCCATATTGATCTTCGTGTTATTCATACCCTTATATAAAAGAAGTATAATTTATTATATATTAAAGTGAAAGTCTGTTATACGTAACATTATATTTTGTAGTACGTTTACTAGTATTAATGTGCTAGGTGTGTACTTTTGTGTGCAAACGGCCCTTGGAAATAAAATTGGCCCGCTTTCTAGTTTAAAAGAGCATGCTTTCCTATAAATAAATAATAATAATATGTATTATACCCAAAATAATTACTTGAATGCGAACAGAACGAGGATAACCTCCAAAGTGTCGTCGAGTTACTGTTCATCGCTTTCTTCCGCATTGCTTAGACCCACACAAAGCAACGTACACCTTAAATCTCGGAAGACCAGATTAATATTTATTGGGCATGCGACTACTCTGCCTCCCTTACCTCCACCAGCAATAGGATGTCTAGTCTGGTGGTTGAAAAGACATTTGTCGAGGTACCGCAGGGAGCTGCAAAGAGCTCTGAGCACTAATGTCTGGCGCATAATAAATAGTTGCTCTGCACCCGTCGGTCCCTGGAGAGGGACACCTTATTTAGGATGTCACACAGTGAGCATAGGCAGAGATAACAGAGACAAAGCAGGGGGGTCAGCTCAGATTACTGAGTAGACGACCTCCGTTAAAGGGTGCCATTTGTTCCCAAATCGACCTGCCGACCCCCCTAATTACCAGCCAATTATCTGAAATTCTGTGCAATTCGCTGGCCCTTTAAACAGGAAAATTGCCTTTCAATCCCCCACCCTCACCTCATCCACCTCTTCTAACACATGTACCTGTAGGACAGCGGTTATTTGTGTGAGAGAAAAAGGGCCGTACGCTGTTAATGAAGTTACATGCTCCGGTGAATGTTAATTAAATGAAAGACGAAGTTGCATCATTGATCATTTAGTTGCGCTGACCACAAGAGGCTTTCCTGCTCTCCCGTACTTTACTTTCTTAAAATAAAACAATTTTAAAATTGTGTCGACGACAAAAGTGACGTATCGCATCCTTCACTCCCCCCACCTACAGTCCCTGCTGGTATTCGGACTAAAACCTACAACCTTTAGGTCACGAGTCCAAGTATCTAACCATTGGGCCACGACCACCCCCTGTGACATCATTGTAAATTCAAAATCAGTTTACAGGCATTATTTTGTGAGACTTATATTCTATCAGGTTAAGAAATTAGTCCATATACACTCCAACAATTTACTCTGGTTCTACACGAAACATTTTTGTACATGTCCTTTAAAAAAATAAGTAAATCTCATTAACTCAAATATTTCTTTTAGAATTCACCAAAACATTGGTTTGTATTATAATTATGTATTTGTTAATTAAATAGTTCTTTTTCATTACACAAACTTAAAAAAAATCTTCGTACATATAAGAGAAATTAACTGTTGTATTTTTAATCAACTATTTAAATATTTTCCAATGCGACGCATCAATTTAATGTGTTTTACAGTTATTATAAATGTTTATTGTTTTTTGAAATTTACGAAACCACATGAAATAGTTTTTACAGTGTATGTCTACACCGATAACTGGGAATAATATTAAAAAAAAAGTGCAACTTAAAATAATATAATCCATGTCTAGTTTGTAACAGAAATGTTGTTCACACATGATGTAGCAACGGAAACATATTATTGATACTTTACAATTTTTGTATATCATCCACCCAATTTACTGTGACCATATCACATTACAAAATGTAAATTCTTGCTTTGCATTTTACGGGCAATATCGTAAATAATATGCCAACCGGCAGTATTTCAGCCAAACAGAACAAATATTGTCCATTTTTAAAAATATTTGAAAACGGTAAGAAAAGAAACTATTAAGCCTATTAAGTTATATCAACACATGTTCGTCCATGTGTTCCCGAACTCATTAGTTTCAGATTGGGTAAAAAGCAACTACAGATCAGCTACTAGAGGAATTACCGCGGGACTTAAGAGGCTCATTGAAATACATTTTTGCATAACAGGAAATATGTTTATCCTGGTACAGATGTCTCCATCAAAGGAATGTCCGCTGGTCATGCGCTTTTTCTCCGTTTTCATGAAAGTTTATGAGGGTTACAAAGCAGAAACGTACACAAATTAACACCTGCTCCCCTTGTTAACTACATTTCTATTCTCTCCATGATCTGATTCTTTGTGCACAAATGCATGGCTGGACCACACAAAAAAGTTAAATTGAGTATTATTATAAGCATTTTGTCATGCGTAATGTCTCTAATTTATTCTGGATGCGTTCCGGAGATGTGTATATTCCTTACGTGGGAAACAATATGTGTTCAAATATGAAAAGACTGGCACCATTCAGGCGCAGCTAACAGCGCAGGTCCCTCGTTGGCCGGGCCACCCATGGGAGAAGCAGGTCAGACCCCCTTTCCCAGAATTTCAGAGCTAGGCCCATTGTTTGTCAGGCATGTATGTAGCATTGTGCTATGACTGATTGTCATCTGAGCAGGTTCTCAGCTCTGTTTCACAGGAAAGCACCCACATTGTTTCTTCAATGCACTTGTCGCCATTTACTCTACTGCCACATCTGTTTTCCGGCTTCCTTCCCACCGTAAAACACGATGACTTCCTCTTCAGAACCTGCATGGAAAACAATAAATATGACAATTAATTGACAGATTTATTGATTAAGGGGTTTCGTAACATTTTATAATAAGGTGGTTGTGGATCCCTTTAGGCGAGGGGATCCGACGGAATTTCTCGTCTACATTTGACATTTCTTGCGAAGTTTTAAATCCCACATTCAGGATAAAGCGAGCTATCATCCAAAACAGAATACAGAATTGTAGGCATCTGTAACTGGATGGGGACGACACGTTACACATTCACATGTCCGCCCGGGGTGATGCTGTAGCTCAAACCCTAGTATGGTCATGAAGTTACATTCACACACATGTGCCAAACACGGTTCAAAGTTCGCTAGGCTGTTTGACCAATCAGAGTACAGTGGGCGTCTGTTGAGGTGGGCCTAGCGACAGGAACACAAGATCATCAGTCTTTTTTTTTCTTTAGATAAAATATGTTATCAATTAAAATGTAAAGCATTTTTTGAAAATTGAAACCAAAACCCCAATTGTTTGGCACTGTATACTGTAAATAAATTAAAGACAAAAGCATAAACGAATTAGGAGCCTTTAAAAATTATAATATGAATTTTTTATTGTATGCTCACCCTGCAGTTGTTACAAATCCGTATGAATATCTTTGTTGCAATGAACCCAAATGAAGACATTTTAATTAATCTTTCTATTTTCTCTATGAAGACATTTTTGGCTGCCATTGACTCCGATTTTACAACATACAAGAACTAGTATGGCTGTATTGTGACATGGATTTGTTTGACGGACGCTCAATGGAGGACTGATTTGTGCTTTCAGTCTTTTTATTGCATTGCTACAGGACGGTCATCTGATATTGGACAGATATTGGTTTGGCAGTGTTTTCTTCTATTTCTGAATACAGAAGTTTAATACGCAATACGTGAAAATGACCAATGCCAATAAATCAATTATATTGGAATGAACAAATTTTCCACCTTGAAACCACCTCGATTCTGAAATAAAAGTAATACATTTTAGCAATAATTCTGAAATAAATTCTTGAATTTCAGACCATTACAATGTTGTCGAAGAATCTATACTGACAATGCCCGGTCCATCTTTATAAGATTTAATCTATGCAATGCTGGTGCGACATGAAACTTGGATTTCTTTATACATTTGTAATACAGCAAGTGGTCCGTTACAGTATTAGAATAAAACACAGTGACAGTGGTTTGGAATATTGCATTGTGGGATACAATTCTGTAAAATGTCTACTGTTATATTTGTCAAGAAGTTCATTCAGTCCATGCATAGAGAAATTGCATGGTGCAAAAACAGACGTAAATAGCCTGTAGAAATCTTTGAACACTGCATCTACACTACAATAGCATGCTAGATGTGTTATTGTAACATGCTTGAAGAATAAGCAGTTTCTGGGTCTCGAGTCTGTCTGGGCTTCTGTAGTTCTTGCCTGTGAAGTCAACGAGGCAAAGCGTCATGATTAGGCAGCCCAGTGCCGCTGGTGACCTATTGAACGACCCCGGCATTTCACTTGACCCGGTCGCCCGAGTCTTCACAAATGAACCGTCTGTAGGAAAAGCTAGTGTGATACAAATGTACTGTAAAATAATTTATGGAAAGCAACCAGTCTCGCGTGACAGGGAAAAGTTAAGATGTGAGACTCCCTTGAAAGTTAAATTTCATTGATTTAATTTGACAAATGGACAATACACTTTGTAAATGTATTTTTATTATAAGTGCAAATTGACATGTGTAAACAATGTAAAATGCCATCTTCACATACTAAATTTATATTTTAAACATTTATCACAACAATTACTTAAATGAGACTTTAAGGAAATGGCTTTTTGTTGGTAAGGACATATAATTATATGAACAGAATGGAAAATGAATCTTTAGGTCATAGCCAAATGAAGCGCACAATATCATAAATGAATACATTAAAAAAAGAGAAATGTTTAATTTGCAATTTTCTAAAAAGCAAAAATGATGATGGTATTTTTGTCAATAAATGTTTTAAAGGGACAATTACATTTAAACCAAATATTTTCAAATTAACGTAGTTTACTTATAATTTCTTGAATAATGCTAAGAACTGCAGACCAACGTATATATAAAAGTGTGTTAACAATATGCACATTTTGAATATTATATCCAATATTTTAAGAATAATTTGGCAAAGACATCACAAAAATAATCAAGTGAAAAAATATTACAACTGTAACCTATATTGCACCAATCTCAGATATTTGATTGTGTTTGCACTTGCTTTGGTTTTGACTGTTTCTTGTACTGTATCTTTGTAAGTAACAACCCTATTAAGCCCTAGCCCACTCCACCCCTCTGTTTAGGTCTCTTTCTGAAATTCCCCTCCTTTGCTCATGTCCCCGTGTGGCAGCAGGTCAGTGGCATACTAACACTTTTGTCAGTGTGATTAATAGCATGCTGGAGTGTCGTTAATTCACTGGCTAATGACTAAGACCGGGGCCAGTCCAGGAGTAATCGGGTGATGTATAGGTGGGGAGTGCTCTTTATGCCAGAGGTGAAAATCATTTCCTCCAACTCAGATATTGTTGCAAGCCGAACCAATGGCTTTTCCTGTTAATAAAAATAAATGCAATTCTATTTTTCATCCTCTGCTGCCATTCCCACTTGATCAGTAAATGAAGTATAATACTTAAAACAAAGACAATGTTGCTACTTGTTGTGATGGAAGCAGAATTTGTTTCACACACACTGTGTTCATGTTTATACTGTTTCTGTTCGGCACAGTGGCATATAAGGGTTTAAATGTAATAGAGACAAATATAAAGTAACCTTAAAACATTTTATTTCCATTTTATCTAAAGGAACGTTCACTGCATTTAATCTAAACATTTAGCTGGTTTAATGATGAAGAAATCCTCATTGTAGTACATTTATATATAATAAATTAAATATGAGGCTGTTGTTACACACTTTTTACAGTTATTTTTTTGGCATTCAATTTTCAATAGTATTACTTAACAATTTTTCAACTGCACTGTACCGGCTGAAATAGAATTGTTCATGCATCAATTTGTGTAAAACAACACATTATATTATTTTCCAGTATTGCCAGTGATGGTCTTGTGCTGTATATATAAGCGAAACAGCTTCAGAAATTATGAAAGTGTGTATTTTTTTGCTCTTGTACATGTTATCAGATTACATAATACACACAGCATCAGAGTGATTCACTTTATTAAAACTACAAATTATTTTTATTTTGGGCTAAAGTGACTAAAAGCTAAATGCCACATGGGAGATGCTTCCTTGGTGAAAGGGAAAAATGTGACAATTTTTTAATTTGTAAAACAATTTGGGAAATGTAAGTTGGTATTGATTTTTATTTATATTTCTCATGTTTGTGAAATGTCTATTCCCTGATGCTATTAATCTGATGTCTTAATAAATTTCTGCTCAAGGCCCTGCACTGCTCTCTGGGGAGAGAGGCAGACTGGAATGGCAATCAGTATGCCGTCAGGAACAACACACACACACACACACACACACACACACACACACACACACACACACACACACACACACACACACACACACACACACACACACACACACACTCACACACACACACACTCACTCACACACACACACACACACACACACACACACACACACACACACACACACACACACACACACACACACACACACACACACACACACACACACACACACACACACACACACACACACACTCACACACACACACACTCACTCACACACACACACTTATTATTGCTAAAATGTATTACTTTTATTTCAGAATTGAGGTGGTTTCAAGGTGGAAAATGTGTTCATTCCAATATAATTGATTTAATACATAAATATGTACACAAATTTAGCTGTAAAGATGTAAGTAATCTTTGTGAACATTGCAATGTTGTACCACCTTGTGGTTTCATGCATCAGTCTTTTTTAAATACAGATCTGAACAAAGTCTTTGCATTTGCATGTGAGATTACCCAAGCACAGTTAAAACCAAAGTAACATGACTTGAATCTATTGTTTAATTTTTACCGTTCCATGTATTATTTCATTATAATATTGTCACTGAATATTTGAAATATATAATACACCATATGTCCTTCGGTAGTGTTATATCTACAGTTTATTTCATTGTGGTGATATTGAAATTATTTTTCACATCAAATTTTACATTTAAGTTCTAATAAATCTATATTTCATGCCGATCCAGCCGATTCATGACATGAAACATTTATTTACAGTAAATAGTTTTTTTCTTTAAGTTAAAAATAAAAAAGAGTTAGTAAATGCTATTATTTCACAGTTTCATCTCTCGGAGGCAAAAAGAATATGTGGTTTGTTGAGTTGAGGTCATGTTTTAGTAATATAAAGCTGGTGAAATGTGGGTTGTGGTGCTCATTGTGTATTAACTGTTTAAACGGTGGTCAAGGTCACTTACGACAGCGCTCCCTGACCAGACTATACAAACACATGCATAGTTTGCACTGACCGATACAGTATATGCACAGTGTATATGCCAACACTTTCTGTTAACTGTGCTTTATGGACGAAGAGTCTACTTGGCTCTTATCTTTCCAGAAAGCCAGTAGTGCTGTGTTGAGACTTATTTCTTTCATGAGTGGAAACATTGTGTGTTCTGGAAAGTAAATTTCGCTTTAGGGGTTTCAGGGAGAGACTGGGTCATTCAAACCCATTTCTCCACCGAAAATATAGGATGTATCATGAGCTATGATCAGGACAATAAGGTTTTAAATTCTCCCGTCTTTTTAAGGGAGACAAATATGAAAATTGTGAATGCAATTGGTTTGAAAAGTTGTTTTTATCTTGATCGATCTCATGTCTTACCCATCTGAAGAAAGTTTTCTGATGCACTTTGTTGAGGCTTTAGTCGATCTCGGTAGCTGGTCGTTGCATGTATGATGTGTCGCATGCACGACACCGCGGTAAAAACATGGAATGACCCACAATAAGGTTATCTTATGGGTGTATGTTATCAGTTTCACAGTTCACACGGGTGATATATCACACTAACATTTTAGAACTAAATTTGCAACTTTTCCAACATATGCAGTGTTATCTTGCTTTTCAATTTAATCGTAATTTTTCATCTGAATTCTGAAATCCACTAGTGTGTGTATGATCAATATTACTCAAGGTCTGAGGCTGGCAGTGTCTTTCCAGCAGCTTGCTACAACAATGCGGTGCTTCTCCTGCTTTAAAAATGTATCAAATAAATCCGATGCCTTCAAGCCTACGGCTGCACAGTAGTTTCCATTGGAATAACACAACTGAACAAACATTTCATTGTGGCTGCGGCTCAGAGGAGAGAGAAGGACCCCCGAGGTGCAAATTAATGATGTAATCAGGATAAACAGTTCAATGTGGAGGGAGGTGTTACTAAGAGTGCCGCTGTCTCTCAATACCTCATTTACTTCTTACATCGATATTAGGGATGACCGGATTTTCGAATTCGTCAAAATCCATGTCAATTACGTCCAGTTGCATGCAGTACTAAACAAGTCAACCATGGATTTGATCCATTTAATATTTTAAGAGAGACACAAGATAAAGACATGACTATCTTCAAAGGTCCTTTTGCTACCCAATATTTATTTTATTTAATTTTATTAATTCAATAACTGATATTTGATTTGGTTTCTTTTATTAACCTAAATAAAGACTCTGATGATGTAACGAATGCAAAATAAAGGTGGCAAATGTTACAAGGGATGCACTATTGGATGGTTGGCCTCTAGGTTTGCCTCTTCCTACAGGCAGTACCGACGGGCCGAACCCCTGCATGTATCGACCATTGATGCCACGCTACTAGTCAACCAGCTGAGCTGTAAACTAACCAACATTTTTCTCATCCTTCACTCAATGTTCCAGTTGCTCAACAGGTTTTATACCTCTAGATTGATTATGGCAAGCGACTTGTTCAAATGTAGTTCTCTGTTTGACTTAGGGCCAATTAGGAGTACCTATACATATTCATAGCTTTGCCGTTTCTTTTGAGTGAAGTCTGAATCAGTTAGCATCTATAAGCTTGGGTTCTTGGCAGTGCTGACGGGGGGTCAGTCTATCTGATTGCAGGCACTCCTGGTGTAATTACAGCCTAGTTAGTCCTGATTGCTTGTTATGTGTTTGGATGGCAAACCACAGTGGTGCTACTATACATTACAGTTGGTCCTTCCATGCGTTCTTACATTGTAGCGCAATAGTATAACGGTTATACGACAAACCAGTGACATTTTGGAGAGAATTGATGGTGGGATATTACAGCATGCATTGAAAGGAGAAGGATGACAATGTTTCATGCATTACGAGTGCTTCATACTGTTATACGTGTTGAGTTCTCATGTTCAACGTGGTTTATTTGTGAAAAATTTGAGTTAAATGCATGACATGGCACTCAATACACTCCCACCGCAAAGCAAAAACTTCAGAAAGGCCCTTTTAAATATTTATCCCATCACCATCACAAGGTAACAAAGTGCCCGTAAAATCCCGTCCATGAACCAATCATAGAGCTCGGAAGAGTATGTGCTTAAGTGTGTAGATTCCAGGAGAAGTCCTGATGAGAAGCTTGGTCACGAGCGATGCTCGTGGTGCACCAACAGGAGCTCGACTTTATCTAGAAATAACCGTAAAGTTTTATCTGTCTTCTGTTAATGTGAGTAAACCAAAGACTTTTCGGGCCTATGTACAACGTGATTCTACACAACAGGTACTCAAGATTAACATAAGATAGAAACCGTGTGTGATAATTCTCTTCTTTAAAGAGGAATGACAGCCTAAGTAACTTTGTCCAAGCAGTTAAGCCAATTTCTGCGAGTGATTTTCACAAACAAAAGTTCTCTGTTCAACCTTAATATACCAATTATCTTTTGGGTTCCACCACTGGTCCACATTATCAATTCGTTTTATTATTTTTCTGCAGTTGTGTCTATACTGTGGTAGCTGGTTGAACATGTTTTTCATCTTCTTGGAAGATGAATACAAAAGTACAATGCACAAGTTGAGTAGTGCATTTAAAATGGTCTTGTATGTATAAAAGTAACGTCAATCTTTGCATTGTTTTTCAGATGACAGCGAAGCAGTAGACCACATTTACGACACAGAACCTAATCTCACGACTGGTGAGAGTGCAGAAGAGGAAACAGAAGACAGCATCATGTCTCCCATTGCCATGGGTCCCATGTCCCCTCAGCCCTGTAATGAGGACTTTACCCCTAAAGAAGGCTCACCCTACGAGGTGCCAGTCTACATTCCCGATGATATTCCTATTCCTTCAGACCTGGAACTCAGAGAATCATCTGTACCAGGTGTTGGCCTCGGAATCTGGGCCAAAGTCAAAATTCAGAAAGGCGAACGCTTTGGACCACACAATGGACTGCAGAGCGTCACCGTTAAAGACACTTATGGATGGGAGGTATGTGAAAATGAGATGCTGAATTTGTTTTTATTTAATTTTTATTAGGTAAATTAAAACATTATTAAGAGCTTTTTACCGTAGGCTTATTTGATTTGGGGGTGCAGCTTTGTGGACGTTATTTGAGCGTGTTCTTAAAATCTATAAAATGTGTCCTTTAAAAATGTTTAAAAAGGAAACTTGTTTATACTTACTTTAACTGAGTTGGATCAAACCAACGTACAGTTTACAATATTGACACATTTAATGCATGCAAACTTGCCATCTACTGCAAGAAAAAGAAAAAGAAATGTCAAGTTGAAAATACGTATGCATGAATACAGAAAGGACACCGACTTCTACTTAACGTGTTGGCTTGTTTAAAATTTTAAGGAGTTTTCTTTTAGCTTTTTTTGTGTGTACCATTGTGCAGAAGATTTGGTTACTAGATGTTTGGTTTTTCCCTCTAAACAATGCAACGTATCAGGTCACCAGAACCAAAATTTTTAAAACCTGCCAAAGATTTTCAGTTTTAGTGTTCTCATGTAGCCAGAACTTAACACTCTGGAGATGTCTAAAGGTGGGGAGGTGTTACACCTTACATTAGTGCGTGCGATTGGCTACCCGTGATGATGCTATCATAGACTAAAACGTTCATTCCATATTTTGTCTCCCATTTTCCCATTCCATCCATCTTCTAGTTTCAGTTAATTCCCGATTTCAAAACCCTGATTAGTGAAGATATCAGCTTTTCTCCTATGCCTCTGTATTAGAATGCATTCACTTGGTCATGCCACATGATATGGGTTATTGGAGATGCGTTTCATTTGCGTGGAGTCATATTGAACTATTAATTTTCATTTCAACATGACATCAGAGGATATTGAAGTTGCTTGGGTAAGCTCATTAGGGCACATGCTGATTCCCCCCACATGACTGATCAAACGTGGGCCACTCACTCATTCTTCCTTCATTGGCCACTCTCCCATATTCTGCTAGGCTCCGTTCATTTAAAATTGCATATGAAAAGTCAGCGGCGATAGCCGTGTTTTAAGCGCGCCAACATATAGAGCCAATACACTCATGGTTACCCAAGTACGGTCCTGAATCCTTTGTTGAACTCGCTGGGCATCTCTGCCTGATGCATTCCTGTCTTCTCTATACTGCCCTGTTAAAAAAGGTTTAAAAGGCAATTAAAAGTCATTGCGGTTATATTCCGACTTACTTTCCTACTTTGCTTTTGCACTGCTGTTCTACATCAATGTTACACGACCATATGCATGCGCCCATATCATATGCAGCGTTACTAATATAGAATTATTTGTAGATTGTTTGATTCCACCCCAAAAAATAGAATAATCAGTATGAGACACAAACTATATGGCATGATATCTTGGAAGAGAAACTGTTCTTCAAGAAGTTCATGTTGGAATGCATCCTAAAATAGCATTCGGCTTCTTTTGCTTGGATACACCACTAATGATGCCTGTCGGAGAAATAAGCTTCTCTCTGTCTGTCTGACGGACACAATACTCCGATTCCATCCCTAATTTACGCGCTCAAGTACTTGGGCATTATGTTTTCTAAAGAGAACACTCAAGGCCCTCTCGACGGTGTAATGATTGACAGGCAGCACATCTAAGGGAAATCTGGTCATGTACTCGCACATGCTCACACACATACTCTTGCTAAAGACTCGGAGACACATCTGTTGGACCATCTGTAAGAGATCCCGTATAAAAAGGACTTGCTAGCAGCTGCCATAAAACCGGTTTAAGACAGTGGCTTGATTTAACAGCACGCATGTCTGCAATAGATTCGCATTGAATATAATACATGCTGATAAAATACAAATGCAGAATGGTTAAGATCTTTACAACGACATAATAGATCCAGAGGCCTCTATAATGAAACCACAAGATGCACAACCTCGATCCATTCCACTTGTTAATGCCCCGATAAATTAAGCTCAGCTCTGTGTTTTAACCACCGCCTTGTCTTCCACGCTTGACTTCAGACCCCATAGAAATGAATCTCATTCCACTCACACCCAGAGAAACTGGATGGCAACGGAGCTCTTGGCATATCTGCGGCTCAGATGAGTCTGTTTGCTTCTAGAGGCATCATGTAATGTATGGGTAGCTCATTCCTATTACTATAGATCTACTTGGTTTAGATGCCCGACTAAGAGTCCGAACGCAAGCGATGTCTGTGTGTATTACCGCTGCAGGTGTGAGTTAATGAGCATTGTCTGCAGGTGGATCAGGAAATTTCCCGCTCTCTGTCCCCAGGCCGTCTTGTCTCGACTGAAGAGGTGTTAACTCAGATTCATTTCAGCAAGACGGACAGCTCAATCTCGGAGATGCTTAGCCTCGGGCCTTCCCTCCCGCAGACACTCGCTCCCTCTTTCCACGGAGCTCCGCTCAGGAACAAGAGACAGGGCTTTTCTATTTAAAAGCCATTATGGTTCCTTTATCACTACATATCATAACAACGCCCCGATCACAGACGCTTTCAATCAGATCTGTTTCTGAGTGGGCTCTGGGGTCCCGAGCGAAAGGTTTATAGCCAGTGGCCCTGTCGATTTAGGGGGTCGATGGTGTGATGGCACTCGCCGGAGTATTGACGGAAGTGCCGTACACACTGGAGAACGTGAGGAGGAACGCTGAAAATTCAATGTGATATGCTGTCAGATTAGATCCATAGGGGACTGCTGACACAGTGCCTTTGTGTGTTTGTTCATCCACTGCTGGACATGTCTAGAGGGGACAGTGTGAGCACAGTTCTTGTGTGTGTCTATTCATCTTTACTGAATAAATACATGAATTATAACCAAACACATTTTTTTACGTTTAAGTCATACATGGATAATTATCCAAAGGAGTCCAGCTCAACAGTTGTATACTTATAAGGCACACTAAATAAATACACGGTTTAATGATACCGGTTGTTCCCAAGGGAACGGGGAAAGTGAACTAAAATGTCCAAAGTGAAGAGAAGTGGATGAAAAAAACCTTGGGACAAACCAAGTGTGCGTGCTAACTTGACATAAACTGCATATTATTTTGTAGAATTTCCCAAACTATTGCACAAAAATCTATAAAATCTATTTTATATTATTAGTGGTCATCTGTGTTTGTACAGGGAGGTAAAATTACTATTACTAAATTCGTAGCCATATTGAAGTGGGTTCAAATGACATGAGAATTATTTTTTCACATCGATTTGTATATTTATTTCTAGAATATTTTAAATTTAGCAATCTTCATTGGATTGTACGCCCATGGTGACTTGTGTTTTTGGTCTTTTCTCAAAATGTCCATAGCTGTAACTCCAGATTTGTTAGAGATACCTTTATATTCTTTTCTGATGCTTGTGTATCTTCTGTTCTCTTGGGAATCGAGTAGTCACAAAACATTTGGCAATATTGATCTATACCACCACCCTCAAAATGTCAATAAATTAATTTTTATGGTCAGTTTGACGTAAATGTATGAAATTTAGTCATCTGTTTTAACATTCCAGCATCTACAAAAAAAGTCACATTGATGTCCTACACGCACCAGGACATCAACAATTTTAAATATTATATTTGTTGTCTAAATAAATGGCAGGTACTGCAGAAGAATTAAAAAGGAAATTAAGGTTCTCGGCAACCATTGGCAGTAAATGCTACACGAATTGGTAAATGTAACTTTTTTTACCCTGTCTGGGAATGAATTGATTCTAGCATTGCTATTCCTTGGTGGCATTTGACATTTTGGCTTTCAGCATAGATATTGTGTCTTATGTAAAAATAAAAAAACGAGTCTGAAAAATATTAAAAATTTTCACTGAAAAAATTATTTTATTAGGAGGGTAATTCAAAAAATTATTAGGGAAAATCCTTTATTTTAAACCTTTTTTTTGTGAGTAGATCTAAATAAACAAATTACACTTGCAATTACAGACTACATAGATATATTTTGTAGGACAACAAACAGAATAAAATAAGTACTTTGAACAAAGACTAGTTTTGTTTGAGCTACATTGATGCAAATGTAAATCCAATCCAAAAAAAAATTCAGGGTCATTGATTCGAGAAAATGACCCTTTTAGGAAGATAACGTGTTGGCATATGTAAAATTAAATTAAAATTTATGAAACATTTGTTTGTTGATGGCTGTGGTCACCATTGGCCATGATGAGCACCTGGTCAAGATGGTTCTGCGACATTGGGATAAAGCAAACATTCAAGCCATTTACACAAAATTTTCATGAGTTACATTTAACCCCGTCACAGAGTGTATCACCCTGAAGTACAAAGTGAACGCAGTCTTTCTACACCAACAGATTTTCACATGTTTTGTGTGCAGAGATGTGTTAGACTTGTGATGTCATGGCATTTCTTTTAAAGCCAGATAAATGATTAGTACACACATCATGCCCATGCAATATCAATGGGTGTGGTTTTGTGGATTTGACGGTAAACCTGTTTTTACACTAACATTTCATGTATTTCATTGTGAGACTTTACCTACCCAACTAAAGCATTTTTTCGTTTCTGCTTTACAAAAAAAAGTTTATTCTTTAACAGTGTCACTGCTATTTGCATGTTTTTTTTTTACAGATGAAATCCCTAGAATAATACGATGTTTCTTAATGTCAACGTCTGCATTATTTATATAGCGCTTTAGACAAAATACATTGCATCAAAGCAGCTGAACAACATTAATTTGTAAAACATTGCGTCATAATGCTTAATGTTAGTTAAAGGCAATACATTATTGAATTCGGGGAGGTCATGTCTGTTCAGTTTAAAGTATGAAATAATAAAATCCTTTTACACTCTAGATATGATCAGTTTATTATACTACGTGCTGATTACATCTCCACAAAATATCTTCATAATTAAATACAATTTTGCTATTCGGACACATAATGTATAAAGCCATGTGCACAAATGTACACATAAGAGTAAAGCGAACAACAGAAAATACCCAAACATTTGAGCATTCACTTTCTCTTATATGACCTGCAGGTCTTCTAAACAAGCATATAGTACGTTATATTGTGCGCTCTGGATGTCATCAGATCCCTTTTCCCCACCTTTTAACTTCAAAGCGTTTGACCTAGGGATGACTTTGCTGCAATGCAAACACTCTATTTGCCTTCATGACACAGGGTAATTTTCCATATCAGCATTATTCATCCGGGTGAAAAAAAGGCTTTCCCTCGCCATATTCTCTTATTCGCCGCGCTGTTTACTTAGTGATACCTGGTGCTGGATGTGTTCTTGTGCCTTTGGTCTATGTAAAGGAGTTTTGATTCTACACGGTTGTTCCTCATATTTTGACATGAATGCCTTTTTTTTCCCGATCCGCAACTGACAGGTAGCATTCTTGACCACGTTTGACCCCATTAGACAAGCACCACACCTGCCCCGGTCCTCTTGTTGACCTCTTTACCTATTTCTAATCGTTTGTATGGAAATGCTGGGCCGCTAAGCCTTTACGAAGATCCTATCCAGTTAGAGTAGGAAACAATATATGTTAACGTGGTATAATTCAATGCCATTCATTGTCAAAGTGTCTGCACCCATTGTAAAAGAACTTACAATAAGTACACGGAAAACATTTTATGGAAAACATATTTGGATGGCACTCACATTATGAGTCACAGATTGTACCAGCCGTTGTGCAAATATCCTCACTTTCCACATGGCATTAATCTAAATGGCTCCTGTGGTCTTTGACATCTCTGTTGACCAACGTTTGGTTTTGCATAATTGAGAGCTGGCCTTTGTTTGTGCGCAGAGAGAAGACGAAAGTTAAAAATTCTGTAATATCTTCCACATTTGTTTTATAGATGTTTTAAACATGCCATTAGCCAATTTGATCCAATTTTCCCAGTTTTCAGAGCACTTAAGTAGGACAGATTACACCTAATATTAAACATATGTTCTGTGTTCCTGTAGACACACCAAAGCAGCATTTAAAGAGCTTAAAGAGATGGCTGTCTTTCTTACGTCTTGCTTGAACATTGTCAATTATTCCCACTAACGTAGTAATTGATAGCAGGGAAAGCGTGCAGCAAATTAAATGTCAAGATTCATTAGTCCAGTGATGCTTTTTCATTTGTTCATAACCATTTACCCCATCTGTTAATTAATCGTACATTTTAATGAGAACTCTTCATACAGCAGGGTGGTTACAAAGACTTTTCTTTTTGTTTTCCCATCTTTTCTTGGTTCTGAGACTTGCACAGGTATCATGTTGTCTGCTTGGGCCTGCATCCTTTTTTACTGTATGCTCCTTGTGATGTGGAATTTTGATAACAATTCACTCTGAGTATCATACTTTGGAATATGGCATGTATTATTATAATAATAATTAAAATCATGTTATAACTGGAACAGATTTATAAAGGATTTCGGGTTCTCCTGAATCCACGATCGTCTCCATGGTTTCCATCTCTGATGCTGTAGATGTTGGACGTGAGTTCGTACAGTCGCACTAACTGTCGGTCAGGAATCTGGCATTCGGCACTGGGAGATGTAACAGCTTTTGCAGGAGGGAATACGGTATGATGGTGTTGAAGGCCGATCTGAATCCCACAAACAGGAACCTGGTTTGTCCAGAGACGTGCTTACTTGGTTTGCAACCTGCAAGGGTATTTTGGGTTGGTTGGGTATGACCATGCAAATGTGATAGAAAAACTTTATAATGAACTTTATAATCAGGGGCATTCTCATAGTGTACTGCCTCCTGCTGGAAAGGGGTGTAAAATGTGCATATGGGGTCAAATCTGGATTTATTTAAGTGCTCTATAGTGTCCTCTATTATAGTTTGATGCACAAACCAAATCCAGAGATTCCTGCACCTTTACAGCTCATGTCTACATTTTACAGGGCAGAAATGTAACAGTTCAGAGTAATGACATAAAGACCATTTTATGGCATATTTTGCAGAAAAAATATTTTCCAATGTACTATGAATCGTAGATAACGACGTCCAATAATTGTTATAAGTGAAATTGAACATATGACAAACATTTTCCACGCATTTTTGTATCTAATGAGAACATTCAATATTTTGTTGGTTCAGCCACATGCCAATTTCAAAACCAGTTCAATCTACTGAAGGTTATGGTATAGAGGTGCTGTGTTTCATGGATTTTTTTCTTTCTGTGATTGAGCGAGTCTCTCCACTTCTCACTGGTGACTCTCTTGAGCTCTTAGACTTCACTGTGTCTAGTTCAGTCTTATCAGTGCAGTAATTTAGCCCTCACAGCTTGGGTTTCTGTCAGCCACCCCTGGCCCATTGTTCAACGCAGCTGTAGTTTAGATAAACCCTCAGACGGAACAAAGTCCGTCTTGACCTTTACAGACCCAATCACACTTGTTTCCCTTAAAACTAATTTCTGCTGCTTTCAGGTCTGGAAGAGCATTACACGAGGAATGAAAGGAAGGGTGATTAAATAGAGAAAGCGAGGCAAAAACAGAAAAGATTTAAATGACTGGCTGGGTAGGTCAAACACATCCCTCTTAAAAATATGTTTCTTTCATGGGATTGGAAATTACCTTCACATATACAAAAAACACGTTTGGTGTAACCATATAACTCATTAACATCCCGGTTCTCACTTTCCTTTAGCTGAGCGGTTAGAGCATGACCCTAGCATCGTCAAGATCATGGGTTCCATACAAGGGGTAACACATTCTCAAAACAAGTTTATAGTGCAGTGCAGTGTAAGTCACTTTGGAGAAAAGCATCTACAAAACACTTAAATGTTTAATGTAAAGACAATAATTAAATGGATAAGAGAAAGCCCAAAGTAATCTTACAGGCACACATGCCTCCAAGCATTTCTCAGGCTCCACCTCCCAACGTTCCTCAGACTCCGAATCCCTGTGTTCCTCAGGCTTCTCCACTGAGAGTCAACCTGGAGACTATGGCGCTGGTTTGCTCTTCAGCTGCCAAGACACCCTTGGATTTATTGCTAAGAACATGTTGGTCGACAGTGTCCGGATGATGTGGCCACTCGGCATCCTCTATCAATGCCCCATAGACTGAGTTATACAAGCGCCTTCCTTTACATGACCTGGCCATGACTACATTGACCAATTTTTCCATACTCCAGTGCCATTACAACTATCATCTAGTGCTTTACCGGATCCAACACCGTGGCAACCTCAAGCTCCTTATACCTGAATCTAACTCCAAAGCTTCTACCCTATCCTGCTTCCTTAACACCAGCTTCTGCTTTCCTGACTCTAGCACCTTGGCAGCAGCCAGTTCCCCCTATGCCAGCTCCAGCACTATGGCAACTGCTTCTGCTTCCCTGACTTCAGCGCCATGGCGGCAACCAGCTCCTGCTTCCCCGACACCAGTGCCTTGGTGACCATCAGTTCTGCCCCTCTGGCTCCCACTGCTAGTTGTTCAAAACTTAAAGTGGCGTGACGCACAGCCAAGTATATTGAGCCATGCTCAGAATTTGTGCTCTGCATTTAACCCATCCAGAGTGCACACACACGGATGTGAACACAAACACCTGGAGCAGTGGGTAGACATTCCCGCTGCAGTGCCCGGGAAGCAGTCGGGTATTCGGTGCCTTCTCAAGGGCACATGTGTTTTTCTCATGTACAACCCAACCACCCCAGGGTTAGGAGTCAAACTCTATAACCACTAGGCCACAACTTTGCGCCTCCAAGGGTTCTCCTTTGTCCTAATTCCATGAGCTGCATCCCCAGTCTTTGTCGCCTTGATAGAGGACACTGCCCACCAAAATTTTCTTGGGAAAATCTAAGGATGTTGTACCTGCCCAAGCGCAAACCAGCACCAGGACGCCCACATCTTTTCCACAGTTGTTTCAGATGGGAGGGCGTTCCTTCCAGAAGGGAGAAGTACTGGCCAAACCAGTCTGTCACCCTTGCCTGTTCTCCCTCGTGTTTCCCCTGGACTTCACTTCTTATGATCCTCATATCATTAATATTTGCAAAGTTTGAGAAGTCATAAGCACATTTCAGTTCATTCCAGCAGTCATAGTTTATTGAGTCTGTTGGCGGCTCTGCGAAGATAAGAATAAAGTGGAGCTTGAGTAGGGTGGGTGAGATTTGACGTGCATCAGGAGATTAGCACTTGAAGATGTAAATCCCAAATCCCAGTGTCTGTCAAGCTGTCCTATCGAAAGCTGTCTGAAAGGAGGAATAAAGGCAAAGTGGTTGAGAGAGGCCCAGTCTAAAGTGTTTGGTCAGACCCGGCCGCCCACTTCAGCCCTGTCAGGGTTGTTCTTGAGTCTACCCAGGCAAGGGGGTTCCCAGGGAGAAGGGCTTGCAGACACACAAGGATTAATTTTTCACATGGCGGGGGTCCATGCCTGAAAAGAGCTGACAAGCAAACAGCTTTATTAAAAACAGAGAATAAGACAGATTAAGGAAGTGAAAAAGAGAGAGAGAGAGAGAATGTTCACACCTTAGTGTGGCTCTAGACTGTCTTGCATGATTTTGATATTCAGGGATCATAAAAGAATAAAAAAAATTTCTGTTAATATTTCATGATCAAGTGATTCAACCTTTACTTTCTTTTGGGGTCCACACAGTACATTTTTATTAGATATGAAACTGATAACCCACGACTAGCCGTGCTTTAAAGTATTTTAACGCATAATTCAGGCCGACCATGGTATAAAATTAAATTAGGTTAGTGAACATAATTAAGTTGGTTAAATATTTTTAATGAAACTGTATAGAGTTGATATAGCTAGTGTGAAGAGCGGAGTGTGTTTATGGGAATCTTGTGTGCATCTAAGAGTAAAAGAAGGATGAGTTGCAAATAGAAGCTGGTTGTGTATGTGTGAGGTTAGGAGTGTAATATCTGTGTTTGTGTGTGTGTGACGGATGTGTACCATAGGCTCATATGTCAGAAGAAATGTGTGCGAGGCAAATCACTTGAAAGTTTAAATGAGTACAGTAAAAGCAAAACCCAAACTTGGTTTCAAACATGCAGTATTGGTTAAAAAACAAAAAGTGACTTGTGGCCGAGTCCAGTTTTCCATACTCAGTTTTTCTGCTCTGCATCTTACCCTTTAAACCCGAGGGCACACACATATTTGCAATGTGTCAAAAAATAAAAGGCTGTTTTTATGATCCAGTGACACTTCGGTTGTTTATGCAAATTTATATTAACGTTATTAAACTCTTAAAACCTATTAACCACGTTTTTGTTATACTAAAGGGGATTGATGAGAGATTACAGAAAAAAAGGAGGTAGAATACAAGTAAAAGTGTCCAATTGATCTTCACGTAGATACAAAATATGTTTTGTTTTTTAATTTTCACTTTTATAGAATTGTTTCAACAATGACTTGTAGAAGATCTAATAAAAACCTTGTCCACTGTGAGTGAGATTAAATATCAAAAAGGACTGCTTTTAAAAGATTTTGTGAAATGTAGAAAGTTCTGTGACACCCTGGGGTTTAAGGAAGCTTTAAGAATCTACAGTTGCATTTGGACAGTCACAGCACACCTCTGATAGTTTTCTCTGCCACGGCCATCACATTTCAAGATAAAACCCTCTCACTCTTTCGTCCGGTCACTGTATCCTCTGCAGGGTGGCCATGCACGGCTCTTAAATGCTCCGGTAGAAAACTGATCTTCTCATGACCCGCAGGCAGGACGGCAACAATAACCGCTCTTATGTCTTTCTGTCCCACACACTTTCTCTCCCTCCCACACTGTCTTTCTGTTAAATACACTAAAAAAAATATATTAAATTATTACTCACGTAATTGTACAAATTAACATAAATGAAGAAGTGTAATTTATTATTATTTTAGACCTACAGTAAGTTATTTAAAAAAAAAGGGTTTGCTTTCAAAGTTCCCGTTTGGGTGTGTTTTTTATCCTCGCTTTGGTTGCGTTTCATAATTTATTCTACTTCCCCAAGTCATCTATGAACATTTTTAATAATGTTAAAGAATCATAATGCGCAATGCAATAATGAAGAATACGATCAACAACCTCCTTTTTTCTTGCCTGTATTGTCACCCAACCTTCTCATCTCGGATATTTGTTTTATGTCTTTGAATATCTTTGAAAGCTTACAGAAAACACAATTTAAATCTCTTAGCTCTTAACCCGGAAAGAAAACCTTGATAAGTGTATTAACAATGCCGTGGCCTGGGAAATGTGAGTTTGGGAAGAGGCCCCAGAGGAGAATATTAACAGCCATAAGGAGGAAATCTGTTCCCCGAGCACTGCAGGGAGGGTCGCAGAGATGAAGTCAAAATGAAAAAGAATTAAGCCCGGTAAAAAAACGATTACGCAGGAATTGCTTAATTATTTTAAAGAATGCAAACACATTTACAAACCCTGACCCAATTCTTCATCTGTCCTTCATGAACTGCGCGCTCCACACACACACACACACACACACACACACACACACACACACACACACACACACACACACACACACACACACACACACACACACACACACACACACACACACACACACACACACACACACACACACACACACACACACACACACACACACACACACACAACACACACACACACACACACACACACACACACAGGCGCACAGTTGTGTAGTTGCAGCGCTATGCAGGCTTATGAAAAACAGCAGGTATTGTTCTTGAATTAGGAAAGTCAGGGGCACCTAAAGAGGGTTTGAGAAGCAAAGGGGAAATGGGGGGTCAGGCCTGGATTGTGCTTGAATTAGCCGAACTATTCAGATCCTCCTGAAAAGCTCTCAGGCTCTTTCACTACTAGCAAATTGGGAGGAAATCTGGCCATTGTCACATGTTTTGAAGTAGCTGGGGCTTTAGTAAGGTGCTTACCTACAGATGAAAGTTGAGACAATGGAGCATTGATGCTCCACATGTTCGCTTACCAGAAATCTTGTGACGTTTTTAAACTGAAATCACACTGGCCAATAAACATCAGGGAATGCAAAAGAACGCAAAGACAGGTAAACATCTAGGAATCTAGTTAAGATGTTTACCTCTGTTCTGCATGTTAAGTATTACTTTTTAGTTGGGCAGCTGATCGGACCCCAATTTAAAAATTTGCTCGGACAATAAATTAAAAACTATACATACATTTCTATTTTTTAGCCTCGCTATTTGGTCTGACAGCTAGTCGGTAGTGACTAGTGTCCATGCCTCTGGGTCTCGCCTGTCCGTTTCTGAAGCACCCCATCCATGTTTTTCGTCACCGTCCATAAACACTTCCTATCTTTACACCCTAGAGGTCTTCTGAAACCTTTCTCAACATTCTGACTGTGCACACGCTCATTAATCAATGTCAAGCTGCAACCAGAGTACAAGGCCAGTATTCTTTGTGCTGCCCCTTTAGATGCTTATACATCGCATTGTTCTGTTTTTGGCGTGGGCCAAAAGTCCAACTTGAAAGGGATGAGATGTTTTTAAATGAGCAAAATGAGGACGGTTTCTACTTTATTTCTTTCTACCTTCACACCAGTTCTCTGTTCATCAAGTGGTCATCAAACACGAGATCTTTATCTTTATAAGACCTGGATTATACTGTAAATGTATTTGAACTTGCATAGCATGCCACTTCCATTCTTTGTACGTGAATTGATGATACTGTATTAAACATTTTTAATTGGTTCATATAGTTTAGTAAAACTTTATAAACTATGTTTTATAAATGGACTTTTTGTGAAGAGTATAACTGGATGCTTATATATAACACATGTCATGCAAATCAGTAAATTTGTGGGTTAGTTAGAAATGTATGTTTGAATAAAATGTATGGCAGACTGGTAGTATGGTGGATTACAGTCTCACGCTGCATTCAAATACCCACACTTGAGGTCTCTGCACTTGACCCCTTGACTGCTTCTATGACGTATTTCCTGCGTTTGGTCCCAGTCTTGAAGTGGGTGTCAAGACCCCATGCGTGCATGTAGAAAGTCTAACCTCATGGGCCAGCAAGTCCAGGTAGAGGAAGAATTTTCTCAACATAAAGATTACTATGTACACTTACTTGACCCATCGAATGCAGAAACCTTTGCACCTGTAAACAACTCTTCCTTTTGTGCACGCAAGTTCATAAATGAAAATGTTAGCTCTGTTGTCCCTAACGAACAACACTTTACAATGAATCCCAAGATTAACGTGTAATTATTTAACTTTAACATTTAAGTTTTCCTTGACAATCTCGCACGGTCTGGTAGAAAACATCACAATTTAAACCCATAACCTGATACATGATGGGATACTCTCCAGAATACTCTTCAAGATAGCCTCCCTTCTAGTCTAAATTGTTTTACACTTCACTCGAAAATTTCCCTCATTTATTACGTTACCAAGGGCCCACTACTGGTGGAACATATAAAATGCACTATATAGAACGACCTAAGCCCTTGAGCCCTTGAGAACGATGGAGGCTTCCCAGCACCTCAAACGAATGCCTAAGCTGTGACGTCACAATCACGTTGCATTTTGGGACATAAAGGCCCTGGAGTGCAGATATCAAATCGAGTCGCATCCACGATTAGAATCGAGGGATCGATGGCCTGTACATCCAAACTTTCCACGTTTACTTGGCGAAGTTGACGCGCTTAAAAACGGAGGCAGGGATTCCCCCAAGGGGAAATGCTTAGGGTCCAATTGCATGTCCAAAAAAAATGGAACGCATCCTTAGTTTGGGTTTAGTGTGTGTAAAGGGCTCTTCACTTTGGCCATTAAAAGACCTGCGACGGTCTTGTGTACTTACTTCTTGCTGTGCGCACATTCTCAAGATCGCAAGTGTTGTAATATCGACGCAGCCTCAGCCAAAGACGCAGACATTGGCTTATGGTTTGGCTATGTGAGATTATGTATAATATGACTTATTTGGTTTTAAAGTACTTGGCTTAAGCAAACAAATCTAGAAATCAGAATCACATAAAATTCACAGAAAGATATATCAATTTTGTTGTTTCGTTACTACTAGGGGGCGAGACTCTCAATGAAAGGGTGCAAAAATTATCATACACAATATTAAGATGTCTATGTTCCACAACTGCCCGCTGATGTCCCCTGTTGTCGCCTTCTAATCTTTCTTGTCTTGGACAGTGGCTAAGTGCCACTGAGGACACTCCGGCCTAATAAATCATCCCTATTTGAACATCTGCAAGGCCCAAAGGCTACCCCTGACCATGACAAGCTCTTCTCTTTCTCTCTGGGAGACTTCTCAGGGATGACAAATGCAGCATTGTCTCAGTTCCAGTGAAGAGGAGGCGCTCATCTTCTCAACTCATTTGACAAAAGGCATCTGAAGGCCAGCTTTAGCCTGCCAGCCCCGATAGCTGGCTCGCAGCAGGGAGGGCTGCTCTCTTTCTTTTTCTTTCTCGTTCCTGTTTTTTAATGCTCTCCCCCTGCGGAGGTCAACGAATAGGCCTTGTTCTTTCATTCCCACTCCACTCTCAGGAGAAAATAAAGACATCAAGTGTGGAGGAGGGAAAAGAAGCCAAAATTGTCAGAGGGAGATATTAGACATGGCTGTCACTATACTATTCTGTTGCCACTTTTCATGCATGTCGTAGGACGGGAAAGGAGGTAGTATAGATAAATAAACAGCATGGCAGAAAAGTCGGCTCTGTGGTTTGTTGCATTATTCATTGTTTAGAAAAGGGATAACAAAATCATGTTTTGAACGATTGGGACCAATTGATGATTAAGTGAGTCTTCAAACTTTATTCATAGACCCAATAATAAATTCTTGCTAGCCATTTATTTAACATTTGAAAGTAATAGACTTATATTTCATTATTATTAATATATTTCAATTCAAACATTGAGGTATAGTTCAAGTATTACAGATTCAATTAGTTCTCATAATTAGTTCCTATAATTTAATACAAATTAAGCACTATAGTGTTTTTTTCTTACCATGGTAAATATTTAAGTAAACTAGAGTAAGTACTACAGCTTGTCTAATAGTTCAAGCTAATACTACTAGTGCTGTGGTGTACATTAAAGACACAATTTAATGAAGTTGTTCCAAAGCTGTATGAATCTCTTTGTTTTGTTTAACACAAAATTTAATTGGGAATCTAAGCTCTGAGATTTCTGGGCGATTATTGACTGCCATAGTAGAACATTTTTTAAAAAATGAGTCAAAGTTGCCCCAAAACTGTTTGATTTCCCAAATTCTGATAATATATTTTTTGTTTGTTTCACAGAACAAGATAAAACACTGTATATTGTTTTTTGGGCTGGGCAATACATCGGCAGCTTTATAGATATCGGCCAATTAATGCTATTCTTAGTTTTATCGTTATTGGTCCAATAAGAAAATGAGGGCGATACCTTTAGGCCGGTAAATTATGTATTATTTCTGCTGGCTGAACCACTTCTCTTGCATGCTACTGGCCCCTAGGGATTTAAGTCACTTGCTTCATTTATGTTACATTTTTTGTCAAACAATAGATTTCATGCAAAACATAGTTTGCCATAGAAATGTGTAGAAACTATAGTTCAGAGATCAGTTCAAACTTTTCCGAAGGTTTAAAACACAATCAGTCACTGTTTGTGTTTGCCTTTTGTTTAATGCTTGGAAAAAAAATATTTATCGGCCCATATTTCGGCTATTGGCCTCCAAATATAACAGAGTTATTAGGTATCACCCAAAATTTCCATATTGGTAATTGTTTAATAGAACAATTATTAATATTTCTTGAATCTGTTGTCGGTTGCGACTGTCAATATAACAGTGAGAACAATGACTTATTACTGTAAACAAGTGTTCAATTAAGTTAAAATAACAAAAAATACTGCTTTGCAATGTGTGTTGCCTTTAACAGTATCTCTCTTTCATGAACACGCAAGTAATTCAAGTCTATCTGCGTCTTTGTATTGACTTTGTATGGGATTATGGAAATAGTTCTTAAGTAGGTGCCGGGTCATGCTGTCTTTGAGCTTAAGATATGTGTTAAGATACACAAACAACAATAAACAACATAATGTGTTTCAAAACCAATGAAAAATAATGTGATAACCATGCTTTCATATTTAGAATCCTATAACTCCTGCAGTTTTCTCCTGCATGCAAAGGGAACGTCTTTAGCCCTTTGCTTATGAAGATGTTTTTAGACGTTCTGGTTTCTTTCTGTTTAGGTCTTTTGCTAGAGCCACTTGTTGAAATATTTGGATTTCTAATTAACCCCCTTATAAGTTGTGAATGTCCTGACAGACAGGCCTTGATTTTTTTTCTGCACCATGTCAGTGCCATGAAAGCCATCATTCTATAGCATTGGACACACCCCCCATCAGCCACCCAGACCATCTAAAGAGGGTCAGGACATCAGGGACAACACCAGTCCCAACTGTCTGTTCTGTGTGAAAGCAGCATACTATATAGTAACAACATGCGCATTGTCTACGTGGAACAGCCTCATAGTTTCTCAGGGGGGCTGGAGAGCACAGGAGATCATGTGGACTTGTTATGCTTGGAAAGCTGACATGTTTAGGGGTGTTCTACATATAATAATTATTAATAAGAAGAATCTTAAGAAAATCGGATTTAAGATAATAAAACATCCTAACGTATCATCAATTACTACTGGATAAAATCAACTGTGACAACATTATTCATATACTCAAATTCAGGCAACATCCCCATTTGGTTGTTTTCCAATGTGTGGAGTACTGCTATGCCTTTTAATGACAAAGTATTGGGCATACAATTTTACAACTTTTATGAAACAAGCAGTCAAAATGTTGTTCTAAAATGACTTATATTCCAAATGTACTGAAGCCAAACTATCCTTTTGAATGTGGAACAGATGTGGAGGCGATCACCATACACTCTCACTCAACATCTTATGACCACATCCATTTGATATACGGTTCTATCTCTCCTGTTAAAAACACTTTGAGATGGAATACTGCTCTGGTAGTCCCCAGGCCCTGATAAACAAGAATTCCTGTCCGGACGTAAACCCAAACAACATTAGTGGCCATACCAGTACCTACCACCCCCAATATTCCAATGTGCCATCCTGGCAAGTGGCAATAGACAAAGGCATGTTCCTTTTCAAATAGAAGGCAATGGTAATGTGTTGATAACAACAGCAATGCACCAGGATGTACAGATTTGTCAAGCAAAATTACTTCCTAACATGATTTATGACTTCGCAGCTACATATTGCATACACAAATATTGTACTTGTTTGCTATCAGAGGTTAACATGTTTTCCTTTTGAAGAACCTTTGGACTTTATTTTGGACTTTTTTATCTCTTATACATTTACATTTGTACATTTGTACATTCATACAAGTCACAGCAGAATATTTCATTATCAACACATGAGTTTGTCGTAGTTACTCAACTTTCACTTTTTATGGATGCGTTCTCACTCATTCCTGCCAGCTCTCTTTATCGTAGCCCTGACTACATCCATTAAGCTTTGGGTTCCTGAAATTACATTACGCACAGCCATGTTTTTTTTCATTATATTGCTGCCTCTTTTATATTAGGTTCTAAATATGAATGTAAAATAAAATAGGTTTTCACTTTTTTAAATCACTTCTAAAACTTGCCCGGCTCTCAAACTCTTTTTGAAAACTCTGCTCTTCTTTGTCCAACTGCCATGGCCCGCCTTTATCAGTCTAAAGAGCTGATGATTTTCCATTTTTCTTTTGTAAAGAACTCTTCTGCCATTTAACAAGCTCAAACTGCCAACACATTCTCTCTCCCCTCATTTATTAGGAAGGCTAAGGAAGGCTTTTAAGATCATTACATCTAATATCTTCTTGCCCCCAAAATAAAATTCCTTACCCTCTCTTTCAGGCCATGTCTCCATCAGTGGTCCCCACTCTCAACCGTCTTTTCTCAACACTGGTACATTTCTTACAGATTTTAAAGATTTCACTTTTGACATGGTTAATCATCAAATCCTCCTGTTGACCCTCAAGGCCTTGGGTGTCTCTGGATAGACATTCCAGTTGTTCCAGTCTCACCTGTCAGATAGGGGATTTAAGTTATCGTGGAGAGGTGAGGTCTCTGAAGCCCATCATCTCAATACTGGTGTTCCTCAGGGCTCAGTGCTCAGCCCACTGCTCTTTTATATCTACACGGAAAACAGGTTTGGTCATTTGTAAGCATGTTTTTCCTGTCCCGGCTATGTGGATGACATGCAACCTGGCCGTTTAATACATAACAAGATGCCTCATTGTCACATTACATCAAAGCGTTTGGATAGAATTATCAATAGATTTGAATATTTTTATAGTCAAGCACATGGACTTCCTGCCTGTACAGCCAAACCTTAACAGATTATCCCACAGAGTAGAGCACACGTAACTCTGCTCTTCCTTACGTTATGTAAGGTCCATGTACTGTAGTCGCATTGCATTTTTTCAAAGCTGTGCTCCTTGCCTACAAAAACGCCACTGGCCTAGCACCGGCTCAAATTCTATAAGCTGCCATTAATGCAATATAGCTTGTGTACTAAATAGGGCTAACTGGGACCAGTAATATTGTTCTTATCTATACATTGTTGCCCTTGTGTTGAAAGTGCTTATTGTTTACATCATTTACTTGTATCTTTGGATTGTAGCGTCTGCTAAATCCACGTAAAGGTATATGATCAATGGAATGTTCCAGAACAGCTTAAAAGATAATGTAATCATCCAGCTTAAATGATGATGAGACCATTAGAAATTATCAGTCACCGAGTGAGGTCTGGGCCACATCAGGATTTACAGCACTTAAATGTCAAATTCTCAAACAAGATGATGAAAGAACCCATGAAAGAAACTATATCTAAAGAAAACTTGCAATTTCAGTCTCAGGGAGGGTCTGGAATTGCAAAATGATGCTAAATGACTGGGAGGTTGCCAAGTCTTTTTCAATGTATCTATTAAGTGTTTTAGAGTTCATTTTTAATAGTACAGATAAAGTAATATTCACCCTGCTCAGGGGCTTGTTACTGCTATCTTGTTATCTAGTAAATAATAAAGTCATTTGTGATGAGCCGAAGTTCATGTTCAGAGGCGCCGACGGGGCGACATCTGTCATCAGAATGGATGTTGATGTACGATATTGTCTGTTCTCCATATTAGGGAGTAGACATGTTTTATAGTGTCTATGTTATAAACGCTCTTTCGTCTACTTGGAAAATTGCTCGTTTTTATTTCAATTAATGACCAGGATGACGCTGATAACACCTCCATAGAGTAAGCGTTGAGCACATTAAGGTATGGTTTAGGAGCTCTTGGCATCAGTATGTAATATTTGATCAAGATGACACAGATCAACGTACAATTCACACATTCGCTGCCAAAGGCATTGTGGATGTTGGTCTGACGGTGTAATGTTGTGTGACTGTGAGGACCAATCCACGGACAAGCCATATGAAGTGGTTCCTAAACGCTGTTCTTTCCCACTCGTCCGTATTGATTTTTCCTCGGGAGATAAATGGACAGTGAGTCAAGGCCAGTCATAAAGACTGTCTAAGGATGTTCTCAAAGATTACGCGAAACGCCTCCCATGTCTCATCTTTCAGCTAATCTTTGTGGATAGAGTAAACAGCTTGCCGTGAATCATGGGAATACAATGCGTTGGTACAGGCTAATCAATTTCATTAGCAGCATCAATCATTATCACTTGACATTTATTGTGGTGGTGATGGGTTGCTCCGGTGGACTCAGGACAGACACCACGGGTGATAAATGTTGCTATCTCTTGAAAGAGAAAATAAATAGATCTGGCTTCTCCGAAGGAAAGATTTGAAGCATTGCAGCCAAGGGAATAGGGTTATGAATATATATCAATCTTTTATTCGGTTTGCATAACATGTATGAATAAATAATTCAATGATTGTGAATGGTCATATTAAGGAAGAATGCGGGTTTCTACAGAATGTAGTCCATTAAACTCTTATCTTTAGATAACTTCTTAGTATCGTTAAAAGATTTCAGTGGTTAATGCACGGCACTAGCAATGCCACATCGGTGTTGTATAATACAATGTAAGTCACTTTTAATAAAAGCATCAAAATGTTAAAAAATGTAATAACCAATAAAGAAATTAAGGCTGCATTCATACAGGAAAATATGGCAGGAAAAATTATATGGGGTGTTATTTATTACAAAATGAACCACAAAAATAACTTTTGTATAAAGTGTTTGTACACAGTATGTCCACTTGTTAAGAAGTCTTGTTGGAAGTCTTGTCTCGTAATGTTCAGCTGAGATTGCAGAAAATATTCCAAACGAAAAATGTTAAAACAGTAATGTTAGTGAGACCCAATTCAATCAAAAACATTTGACGTGACCGTATGCCAGACTTAATTTATCCAAATAAAGTTTACCATCACATATACCCGATTTCCTGGCATTAAATGAATAAGCGGACTTCATGAACTTTGTCCCTCATAAACCACAGTGGTAGAATAAATATCTTGTTTGTGATCCGTCCCTTGTATTTCCAGTTGGTATCTTTTGGCTACAGTTTTAGATTTCACTCTTTGAATTTTTTAGTGGTTGATTTAAAGACTAATCAGATTTGGATGACTCTCAAGCCAGGAGGCTAAACAAAGTCTAGCCACAGTTCACTTGGAGCAGACAGCTATGTTTTAGTATCGGCTCAGTGTAGAGAGCTTACATTTCTTCGAGATGTGTTATTTTTTTGGTTAATTTCACTTTTGAAAGCATCGCTTCATTACCACTGGAGGTGATAGTCGAGCTCTGCTAGCGATGTTGCTTAAAAAAGACTACAAATTTATAAAACCCCAAGACTAACTTGAAATCTGATCGACAGGATGCCTTGAACCTTATTGGCCAAAATGAAATTGTTGAAATGTAAATCACATTTTTAACATGTTATAAACATTCTATATATCGTAAATGCTGATTCTATTGAAAAAAATTGCGAGTGGTCCTGTCCGTGGCAAAACTTGGAACTAGGCACTTTTAGTTATGATTCTCTAAGGCACGACTACATTAAGGCAACGCCTGTACCTCTATGACATTTTGATAAAGAGAAACGGGTCTTTGTAAATGGCTGCTAAGATAATGCGTTGGGTTGCTTAAGGCCCGGCTTGTGAAATTTAAATTTATAATAATCTAAGTCACAAGGAAAACTAACCAACCCTCATATCCCTACCATACAAGTCTCCCTAAACACTTGCTAAATTCCATCATTTAAAAAAAAAATGTTTTTTCAGTGTCAAAAGGGGCTGACCTCATTATCAAGGCCAAATCAAAGAAACCCTGCATTTGTGCCCCCTGACCCACAAATAGACGCAGTTATGCCGCTGCTTTTTAACTTTAATGTCTAGCAGGGCCGGTCTGCGTTCATATTCAGAGAGCCACAACCCTGTGGTTAGTGATTTGAGTGTCTGTCATCATCTGATTTTTTTTCCTGGATTACCTCCAAACTGCAACATGGTGAAGAATCCCATTTTGGAAGCATGTCTCTATCCAAAATTGTATCAAAGCAGTCAAGCTTTCAATTACCAGCCCAAATGATTTAAGACACAAAACAAGTACTTTCTTTATCCAAATGCGCACTAGTTCATCTGACTCTGCACAATATTGATATATCATTAATATCTTTCATTCCACATATATTGATGAAGCAATATCACTTCTCAGACTGTCAATCATGACGCAGACAAAGACATAAATAAAAGCATTTACAAATTAGATATTTTCCAGCTGAATGTCTTGACTAATAACTCACTTTTCATACATATGTATGAGAGTGCTTTTGAGAGGCCAGAAATCGATTCTCCACAATAATTTTTACTTTCAGTTGAAATTGTCAATCATTTTGGCAGAACCACTAGTCAAATGAACATTATTGGATTTATACTTTAGTCTTACTCATTACTGCATCAGAGGCAAAGACTAATTATTATAATATCAAAATTAGCTTGTAAATTTGAAAAAATGTACTTGGATGAGCCTAGTTAAGCCATAATAAAACTTAAACATGCAGAAAAAATTTGTTGTTTATATTTTTACTAGTTGTTACATTAATTGGAAACCCTTTTCAGCATACGGGCAGTTCCAACGTTATGGACGTGACATTTGGCATTACATGAATACAATTGTTACTAGACAGTTATAGACATGACCAAAAAAGACATCATTGGGAGATTAATAATTTTGGAGATTACTTTTACTAGAAGAATAATTATACTTTATGTTCCACGTGTCCATTTATGAGCAAAATGTAGCCCTTATTTTAATATAAAAAAATAGAAATAATGCTTTAAAAATTTAAAGAAAGACCTAAAATGTAATATTTTCATGATAAGGTTGGCCTTTTTACCCTTATATTTAACAATAAAAAATACCCCTTTATGGCTCTTTTTTGCTGAACATAAAAGAAGGTATTTTGAAGAAAAACGGTAACCAAACAACATAGGCCCCAGTTGATTCCTATTGTATGGACACGAAACCACAAACACACTTCTCAAAATACATGTTATGTCCTGAAGAAGGTTAAATCATTGTAAATGTTTGAGCAACAATAACATTTTTGTGTGAACTGTTATTTCAAAAATTTTACTTTAGAGTTAGATTAATAATCTCAATGTCGTAGTGAAAACATGTCTATTGTGATTATTCTAATGAAGAAAATGATTTTTTTGTGTTGGTGTTCTTTTGGACATGGTGTATAACAGAAGCATTAATGCAATATGGATCAAGTCGAAGTGTGATGGTTCTTTATATCAGCATGGCTGTGAATAGGTCAGAGGCCTGAGGTCGTTCATTTTAATGTCCTGACAGGTGCACACTTTATATATAAAAATCTGCAATTATTATTCAACTTTCAGACCTGTTTTTGATTTAGATTCATCGTGCATGGTATGCATAACTTTAAGAGTTAACTTTTTTGGATATCAACTGCCATTCTATTTCGTATCAGCCTAGATAAAAAAGTCACACCAGAAAAATGTTGTTAACCTTCATGAAAGATTATTGTGACCCTTTGCAGAAATCTCAAGTGTTTGTCTATTAAATCTGTCATTGTGTATTGCCCTCTATTTATCTCCACACCCATCGCATCCCTATCCAATCGCCTGGGTTTTGTTAGTTCTTGCACATATGATAAGTGTTAAGCAAACTCACCTTCCCCGTCTCTCTCCCCTCTCACCTTTGTGTTGGCACAATGAGAATTTCACATTCCTTTAGTCATCCATTTCATCGCCCATTGTATTTTTTCGAACCCTGACAGGACAGGAGATATAGATGAGAATATAATAGACGATCAAACAGTGCTAAGCTGGAAGCGCTTATGTTTAGTTAATCACCGCCTTTACTAATTGTGTATTCTTAATATTTGTCTTGGCCAAAATATGTCAGATTGTCATGCCTTCCCAGTATTTACAGCTGAAATGTCTTTGTTAGCTGTTCCCAAGACGACCTCTTGATAAACAATGTTTTGTCCAATGGCACATGAAGATATATTTCGATTTTTAATTTTAATTTGATAAAGATTCCATAAAAAATAGTGCCAACCGACATGCAATCGTTTTATTTTACCACTCAAATTCCAGGTTAAATCAAACACCTTTGGGACATAATATTGCTGTCAGATTTGTTTGTATGTACAATATGTGCATGTGAAAACAATAAATAATCAGATTTAGTTTTGTTCCCAAGAACGAAGAAAGCCAAAATGTACCAATTATTTAGTTATATTAGTTATGTAATGTCTGGGTTTTTAGACCTATACGCTCCAGGCTAACCAAAACAAGAAACTACTATGTATAAAGCAAACTTTTATATTGTATAGGATTTTCTTGGTGTATTTGCCTAGGCCGGTATAACATCTTCCACTTTGTTCAGAAACTTGAGGAATCCACAGTATGACCATCCAATAGCTGTCCTGTTGTAATTTATAATATCAAAAAGATATGAGGGTTATTATTGGCTTGGGGTGTTGTTGCTTTCTTTTCTGTCGATATAACCAAAACTCAGGTTTACGTTTAAAAACATCCTGTTGAAAACTGTTAATAAAGATCATTGATGAGATTAACGACTGAGTAGATTTATTTTTACAGTTTTTGGAACACTTTGAAAGACTGTGTGGCATGGTAATGAGTTTCAGTTTTAGTTTATACTGGACAAACTGACAAACTTGTGTAAGCAAATTAGAAGTTTCTAAGAATTTGATCTGTGGTTTTCACATTTGTTTAGGAAAATAACTTTACATCACTCTCCCTGGTCCTACAAAGAAATAGTTTACATGTCTGTACTGTTTTAATAACATTTAATAAAACCCTAAATTGTGTCAAATAATATTTTCTTGGCATTGGCCCCCATGGTAATTACATGTTATTATACGTTTTTTATATTATGACCTATACTATGATAATTGCTGTGTAAATATATCTTCATTGGCAAAAATTGAACCTGTTCATGTTTTTTTTCTTTACAGCAAATGCTGAATGATACCAAACCATCATCCCAAGACAGCTGTATTAAAAAGGTACCGGTTTATGTCAGTCGGCACAGCTAGACACAATCAAAGTTAAGGGTTAACTGCCAATGTGCAAACACACAGATGCTCGTATATGTGGTTTACTAAACGTAATCATTATATACAGTCCAAACTGTGTGGAAATATTAAAGCTTGCATTCGGACGAACTCAACTTAAAATAGTTTGAGAAGCAATTTAGTTCACAAGGAAATAAACCATGCTTACGTTTTTAGAAACGTGTCATCATACACACTTCCATCCTTGTAAACCATGGATTCAAGCGCGCACACACACACACACACACACACACACACACACACACACACACACACACACACACACACACACACACACACACACACACACACACACACACACACACACACACACACACACACACACACACACACACACACACACACACACACACATTCTTGACTCTTGTTTTGAGCTTATGGAGATCCACCACATTTTGTCTCACTATAGTGTCTGTTTATTTCTTTATGCAACATGCAAGCTTACATTGAATGTATAGCACATAAACATAGATTCATTATAGAAAATCAATGTGGCGTAATTGTATTTGAAACAGATGCCCTCCAGCACAGTGCTTATGTGTGGCTGGATGTAACAACCTTTGGCTTTGTAAATGTGGCTAAAATAAGCAGCTGATGTTTTAATGGGAAAGAGATTAATAGCTCTTTTGACAAGCTCGCTGGGATCCATTAGTGTTTATGTGACCCCTGCTGCTGTGATTTTCTCATCCCAGAAGATAAAACTGAAAAGTGTAACTTGAACCATTCAAACATTACATTCAATATTGCTTATCGTCTATGTTTTTGAAGTATTGCCCATAACTCTATCCAAAAAATGTATGTAGATTGGACATTGGGGTTTTGTTCGGGCGGTTTTCTTATGTTCATTAATGCATGTTGTATGTGTGTTTTTGATCTGAAAATGTGAAAGATCATTTACTATACGGGTATTAAACAGCCCTGCAAATATCGGACACTTGATAATGCCCTAAAATACAGAAGCCGGTCACACAGACCTTTGTGTAGCCTTTGGGCAAATCGCCTCAAATGTGACAATTGATTGATTATCATGATAATTTGTTTGAAATTATTATCTGGATAATAATCACCGCCATCCACCCCCTGCCTTGCGCTGCATTTTCATGCTCTCTTGTTCCCGTGTATTATGGGACTTGATCAGAAATGGCCTCTGGTTATGGAAGCGTAGTCACGGGGGCCTCCTGGCTGGGTCCTCAGGGGTTGAGAGGCCCCACTGATGAATGATGACCCAAAGGAGCCTGAAATCAGAGAGAATGGACTGGGGAAAGAAGAGAGTATGAGACAAGAAAGACTTGTAACTGTAGCGAAGGGCAATTATACACCAGGCCGGCGGTCCAAACAGTAGTTTGAAAAATGCGGCTTGGTATATATAAACACGAATGCATATACACATTCCTTCTTCATGGTCACATTATTTCATTCCTTTAAACTGAAGTGTTCAAGCACTACCCCCTGAAAAAAAAAAATCACTATTGGTCCTAAAACATTTTTCTAACCATGGGTCCGGTAGAATTTTTGAAAGAAAGTAGTTATACAGTAAATCACCTATGTTGAATTTAACAACATTAGATTTTAATGGCCCCTGACATATGCACATATTTCTAATGTTTTATTAAAACACAAACCATCATTAATGGTATGTATGTTTGTTTCACAGTAAAACGACTCTTTTGGTGTAAGAACTCATTTATGATGCATACTCATTTCATTATCACTCTTCCCATTGAGTTTAAAGAATGTTTAAATGTAAAATTATTACTGAAATATTCCATGTTGGCTTGTGAAGGTGGACGGTCTCTTATGCCCGATGGCATTGCCTGTCCTACCATGAACACAAAGTCTCTTTCTGCCACATCTGTGGGAATTGTCCTTTCCAGGGCAGAATGCTGCCATTATCCATGATCTTCCCAGCATTCATAGGACCAGAGGCTTAGATACAGTGTAGAAAGAGAGCGAGAGAGGTCGGGAAAGAGAAAGATTAGTGATAGAGAATGGAATGATGCACTGTGCACAGAAGCTGGTCTGTTACGGCACAACTCGACTCGGCTGCGCTGGAATTTCAGTGGGTGAGAATGAAGACAGGGTAGAAAGATGCTGAACAAGCAGTTAATATATTAACCATCTAAAATAGATTCACGGTCTTTTGAGACGCTTCTGCAAAAAGTGGTTTGTTTGTCATTTACATGGAAAAAATGTTAAGGTTTAGGTTTGTCGTGGTGTCCATGATGTACTGAAAGTGTAAAAGACACACTGTAGCATAAATCAAGAAAATGTTCTATTTCTGTTATTATTTTGATCTGTGATTTATAATCTTAGATGGGTTTCCTCAAGCGATATAATAAAGGTAATGAATAAGAAAGAAGTGAAACTAATATTGAAATCAAAATTGAGTAAATTCAGGCAAATCTAAGAACTGTTCCAGACCTGATGGAACATTTTTCAAAGCTCTTGATGACAGCATGTGAGAGCAGTGTGTAAGATTATTACAACATCAGATCAATGGCGCCCCCATGATTTTAATATAGGTTTGCCAAATGTTAGGGTTGCAAAATAAAAAAAATGCAGTATGTCTCAATCTAAAAGTGGACAACAGTTTTGGCATTCCCCTTAGTACTAAGGGAAGCATAACTTTTATTATACTATTTTTATTTATTATATAGAGGCCAATAGAAAACTCCACAATTCACCACATGTTTATTGGGAGTGCAAGTCTTCACTTTTGCACAGTTTGACATGGGGCTAATCACGATCGTGAGCCCTAAACTAAAGTGATAGTCAAGCCTTAAATATACAAATAGTTTCCATATTATAGGATCATTTTTAGCACCTAAAGTGCCAAGCTTTAACATGGCAACACAGCAAGATGAGAGCATTCCCAAAGCTCTTTGTGGTTTGAGCTTGGCAACAGCAATGCCAGTCATGGGTTTGACTCCAGAGATATTTGATGCCAATATAGAAATGTTCCTAAATATCATAATGCATATTCACAAAAAACCAAACTCAATAAGAATATGTCTTTACGATAACTGGACAACAAAGATGTGATTGATCAACACGTAAGAACAAAGCTTAATCCAAGGATCCAAGCTTGAACAGTCACATATTATCTGAGCTTCTTCTCCTTTTTTTCTTTTCGGTCAGTTACTTATAAGTGTCAGTATTATCTGATAAATGGTGTTTTTGGATTAGTCTTATCTTTTTTATTCTGTTGTCGCTCACTGCTCCACCAGCTTGTAAACCCCATTTTGAAAGCAAATTGACTTGCTATTCACAAACGGCACGTTTCTCATCCTATTGTGGTGCCTGTCATCTCATCCAATGAACAGAAAAGATCCACATTCCTTGTTTGTTTAGAGATCATGTGATAAAAGCTTAGAAACCCATGTTCAGGGTGGCTGGCTTGAGAATGAAGTGCAGGGGAAAATCTCTAACTAACAGAGCGTATCAATTGTATTTTAAACATGAGAAATGTTAATGAAAATTGTCATGTTGTTCATACGGTTAAGCTTTGAAATTATAAATGCAAGAAAGTGATGAGAAATTATATTATATCGTTGTAAAAAGCAGTTATAATGAGGCAAAGAAGCGTTGATATACAGCCCTCCGAGTGTGATTTTATGAGAAGAATATCATATTTCATATTATTTGTGATCTGTTTTCCATGTAATGACTTACATTATGAGTCCGGATATTTTCAAGGCGGCTTTTCTTGAACGGAAAAAAATCAAAACTTCAATCCTTCACGACTTTAGTTCACTAAGCTTTTTGCACCCTGATGCAAATATGTCATTAAAATAGGTATCGGCCCCTCCTCCTCGCTTGGCATTTTGGGCTTTGAGGTTTTAATCTTTATTATAGAGCATTACCCCACTGTGAAAATTCTCATCCGCCTGGCACCGCAGAGCTAGTACACATGCAGGGACCTCACCCGCTCAAATGAACTGTTAAATAACTTCACCTAATCCTGAGCCCCTGAAACAATTGGTGCCTGGAACATCCACCTTCCATCCATCAATCAAACACTTAAGCTCCGAAGGTTTATTAGTAATACGTGTATACGGCGGCTCTCGACAATCTTAACAGGATCCCGCGATGTTGGGCATCGTGGGTGTTGAGATGGAAATGATGAGAACGGGGTCTGTAACACCTAGAATTAGAGACAACATAATATTGCTCTTTAAGAGCAAATAAACAGTTCTTAATTAGGGCATAATGATCATCACTTAATGAGTGTGGTGTCATGACTTGGGCGAGAAAGGCCTTAAGGATCACAAACAGCAGGCTTTATTGAATAAACCAATGTGGAGGAACAAGACGGTCTGAATATAATCAAGTCATTAGGATAATGAAGGAGGAAAAGCAATTGAGTAAACAAGATTGTTAGGCTGTCACCCCCAATTAAGCCATTAAAAACGAGGAGGGGAGAGATGGTCGTGTTAATTACTGAGGGTTCCGCACTGGAATTATCTGATTGAGAAACAATGATTAACCGAAGCAGGGGGTAAAGAGAAGAGAGATGTTCAGTGCTGTCCTGCACAATACCGCAGCCCCGCTCTATTTAATCCATCCCCAATAATCCCTTTAGCCTGTGAAAAAGCCTATTCACATATTATAGTGAAAAGACTCAAAACGTGTCCACGTTCATGTTCCGGTAAATAAAAGAACGCGCTCGAGAAGGTCTCACGATCACATAAAAACAGTGATGAATATAAAGCACATTAATATTAAGTTTGGTTTTTCTGTAGGTCGGGGTTTAGATCATGGAGCTTAAAGCGCCAGAAACATGGGTTCCATCCCAGGGATTACACATAGTCTAAATCAAATGTGAAAGTATGATGTAATGTACACTCTAAAAAAATTGAATCTGAATAAGACAATGTTAACTAAAAGTATTGAAATTAAATAAATATTCTATTTATTTTGGTATATGCAAGGAAAAATTAGGTAAAACTCACTAAGTCAAAAATGAATATATATTTGTTAATGAAATACTAATTCTTTTTATTTCATAAACTTATACAAATTGTAAGTTTTAGAGAAATAAACTGTCAGGTTTTTATTCAATTGTTTGAATATTTTCACTGAAAAAATCTATTCAATGTTTTTAAAAGAAGGTAATAAAAGAATTTGAATTTGCTTTATTTACAAAGCCTTTTTTATAATTATTAACAGGTCGCTTCGGATAAAAGCATCTGCCAAATGCATAAATTATAAATAATACATATTATGTAAATATTTCAAATGGAACTATTACGTATTTAAAATGATTACAGCTGACACGAAGGCATCATTTTCTGTATGAAGGTAGGGAATATATGCATATCAGAATACATGTAAAAAAATATGAATAAAATGAATAAATACATGAAACATGTTTCATTTCAGTTGTACATTGATGTGCGTTTGCGGATGATTAGGTTGTAAATGCTTATCATATTTTCTTGGAGTTATCAGGCTCTTTAAAGCCGCTTACCACCCATTCTTTGTCATCGGGCTATCGCCCACAATGAATAGCTTCTTGACAACATGGCTTCTTAGCAGGTGATCTGCATCTAGTATTTTCTATAACATAAATGAATTAGTAATAAAATGGACTTTGAGGCCTAATAGCAGGGGTGCCCATTACTGTGGCTCTAATCACTAAAGAGATGCCATTCAATTGCCTTAAGAAGAGTATTTCAGCGCATTTTCAGCGCATTTCATAAAGTAACATGCCCGTAATGGACGACGCGCCATGAGTCAAAGCGCGGGAAGCTTTTCTGTACGCATGAGTTTTGATTACCGCTGGCAACAGGCTCTTAGCTCGCTCTGGAGGCAGCAAGCTGGTTGAAAGGGTCCCAGCGTGCGCACGCTGCCTCAGAAATTACGCCGACCAAGAAAGTGCTTCTCTGCATTTATAGTACATTTAATCAGCGGTCGACTTTTTGATAGTCAAACAATAGTTAATTACAGTAGCACCTGCCTGAGAGGTCGGGGTGGATCGTTGTTAATGAGCGCCGTGCGGCGCCTGCATCTTTTCTCGGAATATATAAAGCTCCAGGGATGCACCGCATGGCCTCCTCAGGCCGCCACTTCCATGCTTTGCTCACTGTGAGATGATTGACGGTGGAGACGGGGGAGAGAATGGAGAAATGGACTTTGATTCCATCTCTTGTGTTTGGAAAAATTATATATCTTTGCTCTCGACTAGAGCGAAAGAGAGAGAGAGAGAGAGAGAGAGAGAGTGAGAGAGTGAGAGAGAGAGAGAGAGTGGGGGCGGTGGGAAGCGGCTCGCTTTAAAAATTGGTTTAATGTTTCGCATTTCCTTTTTAAGCGCTAGATTATTTACCTCCTTTCAAAACAAGAACATTGTAAGGTCATGTTTGTGATCACGTCCCGGTGAAAACGATGCACATGGTTTCTTCTGGTTAGTGATAACCATTTTGCATCTTCGTCCCGTTCCCTACACCCCACCCTGCCCATGGGTGGAGGAAATTGAAAAGAAAATTGCCATTAAAGGACTATTTAATAATGCATACTTTATGTCGACTGTGCCGAAGGAAGTCGCGCATATCGGAGCGCGCTCGGCTAGACAACGGACCAGAGTTTATTAAAGCTGACCCCCGTGTCAAGCACACGCAAACTTTACCAAATGGATATGATATAAGTTCTCTGTCGGATACTCTGACCTCTTTCCTTCGGCATTTTTCATTGTTTGACCCTGGCCCCCCTTTCTAGCCCCCTTGCGTGGTTCTGTAATTTATTTTTTCTCTCGGCTCTATTGGTAAGCATATTTGCCATAGCCAATCAGGTTGATTGATCATCAGCAAGGCCACGGGGTTGGCAATCATCCGGACTGTCCGAGCCACTGCAATCTCCTAAAAGACATGCAGAGCTTGACAGCACAATAAACAGGCTATTTATCAAAGTGTCCAGCTATTGGACATCAGATCTACCCAAGGCTGACTCTTAGAGTCCCTAAAGTGCTGCGCGCCGCTCTTAGGTCCGAACCAGAAGACTGGAGTCACCTCTCTGACCTTAGGGTGTAAGTGCTTGTTTGGGTGTGTTTGTATATCTGTCTGTGTTTGGAAAGTCTGTCATTATTCACTCACATCAGCCTATTTCAAACTAAAGATGTTCTTTTTTCCAGTTTTCATCTGATAAATGCTCTATACTGTGGGTGTCATAAAGCCATATGAAACCCAGAAACTTCATTTAAATGAAACCAATTTTCACTTAAAATCTTTGAAACAAACCACCGTCATAGGCAACCCGAGTATGCTTATAAATAAGATGGCTTTACACTCCCAACAGCTTGTAATGAATACACAAAAGTCACATTTTGCGCATCCATCTCACAACAAAAATGAATAGATATTGTGGTGTAATTTGACATCATTTTGTGTATCTGAACAAAAATAGTGAAGAATGTACAATATTAATTTGAAGGAATATTTATTACTTGCAAAGCATTAAATCAATTGTTACTATGCCTTTGAAACAGATCCAAAAGTGCACACACACGATGCTTCTGTAAAAACTCTCGAATGACATGTGCTGCTTTTAGGAATGCAACACAGCATGTTTGTAATGCTTTTACAACATAATTAATATGAGCTTTAAAAAAGGTTTAAATGACTTAAAAACATGTGTTTTTAAGATTACTGTCCGTGCAAAGTTGACACAGTTATTTAAAAACCCTCTTCATGTAGGTGCTTACACTGACTTCAGATCAGCGATACGATGCCGCAGACTAGAACACCATGGAGCTGATGTGGGCAAACCTCATTAGCTTCTGGGCGAAAGCACGACTCTTTTGTCCAGACCATGGCCTTCTAAGTGTAATTATTCACCAAGAAAATGAATTGTTGGCTAGAGTAATTTTAATTTAATGGAAGAATGATTTTAACCACAATCAATTTCATTGAAATTAAATGTGTTGGTTGGTTTGGGTTAAAACAAACTATGGTCTATCCTAAATAAATGACTTATAATATGTCAACACAACAGAATACTAACATTACTCTCCTCCTCTTCTTATATTTCTAAGGCACAAAATAACACTTCATTTCAACATTAACTCCTCGTTATCCCGCATTCTGGAAACTGTGTATTTTTTCAGTTTTTAAATCAACTCACGTCATATTTTGCACAATAATTCTGTTTAAATTTTTTAACCTACTATATTTGTTTTTGTGGTCTTAATGCTATAATTTACACTACGTTTATTAAATATGATGTTACACGTTCATGTTACACGAAACTCTGTGGTTATTCAAACACATTTATTTTGCATTATTTTATATATTTGAAATTAAAATTCCTTTTTGTCAAGCTGAACAAGAATGTCAGTTAGAGCACTGTAAAAACGCGGTGTTTTAGGAGAACAATGAGAAGCGTAAAGATAAATTCTGTACCTTACAATAAAATAAATGTGAGTATACAGTATTTTGCTGCCTTTATAGGCAAATCTTTTTGATTTAATGAAGTAAATTTAGCAAATGAAAAATGGCCTGTTTCTGTTTTCATTGTCAGACTATTTTAAAAGACAAAGCCGACTGTGATCTTTAGCGTGAGAGAGCAGTTGATCTGAGCAATAAGGATACGGGGGTTATCCTGGATGACCTGTCTATTGAGTTTCATGTGTATAATTCTACAGGATATATTTTAAAGGCATGAAACATTTGCTGTGCTGCCCGATTTAATGAATGTTCTATTATTCTTTAGCACACTCATCTACAGTCCTAATAATTCATTCCAGCATTTAATTCCATTTTATCACTAACATTTTAAACAGGCATTTTTATGAATAAGTCATAATGAATGGGACGCATAACAGGCACAAATGCGCAATTGAAATGTCATTTCATTGTTTAAATGTTAGATCAAATATTTGAAAGTTCTCTTTAGGATAAATTTAGAAGTCTGGTGTAGCTGATCTGAGTTCAGAACCCAGCAAGTTGACATGTCCTTAAGAATCTCTGTATTCACAGTACTTGGGGCCATTCTCTTTGGACTTCCTGTGGTCCCATGGGGAGGAAAGGTCTGTTTGTGTTGCTACAGAGATGTGGTGAAAAGCACTGGGACCTCCCTCACGTCTCCTGTCTTTAAGAGCGGCATATTGTTTTTAAAATCCCTGTTTCCTCGCTCGGAGAAAAACAGAAGAATAACGAAGCAACGGTGTTTGAAACAATTGCAGGAGGTCAGAATTAGTTTGTGTATTATGATAAGGTGCTGCAAAGCAACTTGTAAGACAAGGTTGGGTAGACAAGATTTGTCACGACCATATGAACGGTTTATTTTACCAGTGACCCTAAAATGAACAATTGGCCGGGTAAAGCTCATGCACATATGGTCAGAAACTGTAAAGTTAATATAAGTTCATTTATATCGCTCATTTTATTGTTATTTATATTTTCTGTTTTATTTTCTCTATCTGTGTGTGTGTTTGTCTTTGTGTGTATTGTGTAAAAAATAAGTTTTGCAGGGAATCATACTGTGCTCAGGCGCCCTCTATTGCCAAAGCACAGAGTTTAAGAGGCATTGGGGACTGATTCACAGCTTTTATTCAGTATAGAACATAAAGTATATAACTATACATTCATTATATATGCCATATGCAGTGTAAGCTCATTTCTTTAGGTAAAAAAGCTGATATTTATGCTATTACAAGTATGGTTAATGAAACGTGTCCTTCATAATCAGAATCACTCGATAGGCCTTGTATAGTCCATTTTGTTTTATAGAAGACATTATGAAAATATAGTAAGTTTGTGTTTGGAATAATACCATGCCAGTGCCAGGAAACACTTGAAATGTACTTAAACATGATTCGCAGAATAAACATTTGACAATTTTCATTTCACTATAATGTATCAGATCGTATTTCCATCATTTTACGTAGGTACCATGCAGATATCAATACAGGCAGCATCAACACACCATTTGTTTAGGTGCATAATTAAAACATCGTCTTTAAATAAGCGAACTATATTTGTTCATTTACTCATCCATACATTTATTTGGATTATTAAAGGATGCAAAGTTAAGACATGGTTTAAGTTAGGTTTGGTTTTCCCCCGTGCCAAAGGTGAACTGCTGAAGTGGAGAAAGGGCTTGCAGTGATCCCTTTCCTCGCAGCCTTTTAAAGTGAAGGTTATAAATGCTCTTAGATGAAAGTGGTAACTGCGAGTTTAAATTGGGGCTGTAGTATTGTTTTGCGAGATGCTTGTCTGTAATCGCACGAGAGAGATTGAGCGTGGTATGAGAAAGCCATGTGTGTTTCGTTGGTAGTGAGCTGGAGGGAGTTTGCGCAGGGGTCAGCGAGAGGTTCGCATGTTGTATATGTTTGTTTGCAAACTAGATTCGCAATCTGCAGGCAGAGTCTTTTGGTTTAATGATCATGGAAAAAGCTCACTCATATTCAGCGCCTGGGACATTGTGGCCTGCATGCTTGCATCCGGCACAGGACTGCATTATGTGACATTCATGGGACTGCTCGTCAACATTTGATTCTCTAGGAAAACAGCACAGTTAGATATGTGAGAACGTTGTGACGATTTATAATGCACACACTTTCAAGAGAACAGCAGCAGATGGCAACACGTTCATCAAATCTGTGTTACAATTGACCCTTGCGGACACAAATATTTAAATGAAATGGACTTTCAAGTGGTAAAGTCTTTAGCATACGTACGTACTTTTTCTCGTCCGTCTGCTGCAGTTTTCGGAACATAAAAACCTATTGTAGTTACTTGTAAAAAGCGGATGGATGCTCTTTTATATATCGATAATATAATTTACACATTGTTTAAAAGGCTAAGATCATCCCGGATCTATAGATTCACAGATACACATTTTAAGACATGATTGTTAAATCTCATGTGGGACAGCTACTATTCCAAATTAATATATATAAAGAAATAATTAATAGTATATTGTCTGTTAGGTCATGATTTGTACCTTGCTTATATGTTATATTTATATAAATTACATAGTAATACTTTTTTCTCATAATTGTATCCATGTTATTATTTTGTTGTCATGAAATTCAAATGTTCATATGACATTTACATAATCATATTTCGCCCGTTTTGCCAAAGGTGATCAGCCAGCAGACTTTATGATAATATGCTAATAATTTGGCTGTGATACGTTCTCTCTTAACTCTCTCTCTCTCTCTCTCTCTCACAGCGGTAACCTGAATCCAGTCAATGCCCCAAACCTTAATGTCTGCGGGTAATGAGAACCAGATGTTTTAGTCAGTTGGTCGTGTAGCAGCCCATGTGTTAAAGGTCCAGTGCTATTCTGTTGAAGGATATATCTTTATTGCGTAGATGGGTCAGCCATTACCTCGGCAACGGAAATCAGGTTGCACATGTGAGGCTTGAGCTTATGTGTGTGCGTGTGTAGATCTGAACATCTGTGGGTCGATGTGTTCACCCCTTGTTTTATAAACAGTAGAAAACGGCTGACACCCATCCTGTTCCAGGCACCTTGGCAGGTCTGGATCCAATCCTCAAGTGCTCTGTAAAGAACAGAAGCATCTCTACACCCACTTTTTAATGAAACACCGGGGTTGGGAGGGACGGTTTTTCTGGTCGCTCTTTAGCATGCGTTGGGGTGCATGTACTGGAAGCCAATAGCAGGCAAGATTTACAAATGATTACCTTCTGAACATATCCTTCCAAGATCAGGGCCTGTGTCAATAAGGACGTTGAGACTTGAACTCGGAGCTGATTTACTCTGAGATGGGACTTTGAGTTAAGCATATGTACCTTGACTCTTAAAACTGGCCACACTTGTCTTTGTGTTCTGAATACGATTATTATATTTATTTTCTCACTACCTAGAGCTTATCTAGTGATAAATACTAGTTATGGGGTGAAAAGACTTGTTAGTGTGTCGGAGTCTTATGTCGCAGAGTCTATCTGCTGATTTTGCATTCGTGCATGTATGTATTAATTACATTATATTTACACTTTCCTTATTTATACCCTTGGGCACAATGGCTGATACACTGATGTAAGGATGTATAAAATATAATTTATTGGGTCTAATTATCTGTAAAGAATAAAGTCACTTACACTGGCTTTGTGTGATCCAATATATACAATAAACAAATGAATTATTTTTTAAATTAGAAAAATGAGAGTAGAGTTTACCGACGAAAAACTGTTGCTTACCAGGTTAGGTTCACAGACTAAGTTGCCATGAGTTTATGTTACCTCTCATTTAGAGCTTGACTTACGCTTCTTTCTCAGGTCTGAAATACATCCCATTCTGAAACTGAAAACCCAAAGTTTCCCTCATTTCAGAGCAAAGACTAAACCCCCTTTCTGAAACGGGTCCCAGGAATTCTGTTATGGTAACAAAGAAAAAGCCCATCCTACAAATTAGAAACCTATAAGAAGCAATGGGTAAAACGACAAATTATTATTTGTATGCCGCCTGCTGAAGTTTCTCTAAAAATGTATTCAGTCTTTGGGTTTTTAAATTGCTTTTTTGTTATGCTTTGTCTTATTGTACCCTTTTATTACATGAGGGTGCATTTGGGAGGAATAACGGTTAAGTGCAATTATTGTCTGTTTTTGCCAGGAACATGCATAGAAAATAATGTTTGAATACGAAATTGAGATATATGGAACCGATGTCCATGATTAAATTGAGTAATCCCAACAACTACTTTTCAGTGAACTTATTCTATTTAAAAATATGTTTTCATTCATAGCCAATGAGCATAAAGCTGTGTCGCAGGCGGTTTTCCGTTGTGCTTTTCATCAACACAGTCGGGAGGAAGCAACAGTGCTCCCTGCAAAATCTTTATGTGCCCATCAGCACATAAAGACAAGGCCGGCGCAGCTCACACACATTTCTAACTGGCATGCATCTTACGCTTCAGAGCGGTATTTGGCCAACTCAAAAGACCCGAAATGCAACACAACCTGTAAATAATGCTTTTAAAGTAGAAATAAGAAGTATTTGCACATTTTTGGTCTGAAAACTACAGCAATGTGTACCTGACCGTAGATAGTTTGTGGCACAGCAAAAAATAAACTTAAGAGGGATTTTAACAGACCACAAATATAGAATTAAACCTAGTAAAACATATTAATTACAGACAAAACTAAGAGTAGAAAATTCTAAATGCATAACTGGACAAATGTGCAAAAAATGTCATGATGTTAACACGCTACAAAACAATAAGACAGATGTGCCCAGAAACCTCCCCTTAGACTACATTGGCTAAAGAGGAACAGGACAAAAATGGCAGTGAGAGGCAAAGATCACCTCAGTTCTACGTAAACATGACACCTTTTCACCCTGGCTGAGAAGAAAATCCTCTGTAATGACCCACCTCGACCTTCCCAGCTCTGGCTGACCCCTTTCTTTAACTCGGAGCAGCTTAATTCTTACTAATTACATTCCTGACTGACAGAAAGTTGGCAGCTGCCGCAGCCTCTGCTCACTATGGCATCCTTGGCACCAGAGGAGAGAATGCTCACCCTTCTGAGAAAGAGACGTACGCTACTGAAGATGATGTATGTCTACATCAGAGAAGCACAGATTGGAGATGACCTAACAATGCTGAAGAGACATTAGCAGTCGATTACCCTGGACATTCTGCCTTACAAGAGGGTACTTTGAAAGTGCATCAAGCTAAACAGATGTCATTTTTGTCATTCCAAATCAGTATGACTTTATTCTGCGGAACACAGTAGAGATCTTGAGGAATGTTCACATAAAGAAAGCATGTGCATATCATATGGCATGTTTATGAATCTAAGAATAGCATTGATTCATGCACCAAAACACTAGGTTCAAACCTTGAATGCTTGTCTGGGATTAGACCTGTGAAAATATATTTTGTCTCTACACTCCATATTCCGACCTTAAAGACCAACATAATACAGTACATTCAGGACTTGGCATCATATTTCTCATTACATCGTCCAGCGATGCCTTATATGATGTGCTCAAGCGGAGAAAATATCCATTCCCAGGACTCGTGTGAGTGTTTTGATGGCAGATGAGTTTTCTTGGAATGTTTCGGGGTAACATAGCTTAGGAAAACACCATCGCGCATTTAAAGGCCAAAAGCAAATAGGTGGCATCCATCCATCGGTTTCGTGTATACAGTATGGATTTGTATGGTCATTGGAAGTTTGATCTGATCAATTGATATCATGGATAGTATATTTTGAAAGACTGATATTTCTTGCAGGATGGTTTCAAATCGCATTGCTTCACGAGCAAGATAACTCCAGAGCTATTATGGAAGGAAAGACGTTTTTTAATAGCATAATGCAGCTCTTGTGTCGGCAAGGACAAGGGCCCTTCTGCTCCCCAAATCCTCAGGGCTATCTTTCAAACAGTGATAGTTACGGAAATTAGCTGCACAAAAATCCATAAGCATCACTCATCAGGCAGCTTATTAGGTGTCTTTGTGAGTTGGTTCATGAGAGCAGGCCGCCCGACACTCCTCGCTCAGAGGTCTCACAGCCCTTCGCTAGCTTCACCAGTTGTGAACAGTCATCTTTACTTTCAGTGATGCGTCTGTGACATAAAGCCACTATATTCCTTTACACATACACACACACACACACACTAACTTGAGTTTTGTGTGATCGTGGCCTTGCTTAGCATGCGATCATAATGCCTCCTCCTACACCGTTGATGTCGGTTGGGATGTCGTCGATTACCAGAGCCTTGCTTTGAGATCTTCTATATGCTTCCACCTTTTCATGGCTATATTATCCTTCCCTCCTGGACCAGTTTAAATAAGTCACAGATCCCCTCGAACTGTCATTTTTAAGTTCAAAGCAGTCCTTCGCCCATCTATCACTTATCACCTTTGAGTCAGTAAGACATTTGCCTGCTTGGACCTGTGCTGACTTCTTTCTTGGTGAAGTTCTTGTAGACTTGAAGTGCTTTCTTACTGTTGTTAATACTTATGTAACTTCAAATCTCTTATCTCTCCAATCTCTCCAATGCAAAAGATTTTGCTTAAGCTTCTATTATTCTGTCTGCATTAGGTTGGATGATATACATCACTGAAAATGCGTTGGGTGATGGTTTGTTTTAATCCACCCTTGAACTGCTTAGGTTATCTTATGTATTTGGCAGTTTACAGTTGTTCTTGGTGGCAAGCTGATTCTCCTGTCAATCATACCTATCATTTTGGCATGGAGATTACTTTTTTACACCCATCTTCCCCGCACTTTATAGTTACGATATTTCTTCTGCAAAACATCCTAACAAACAGATCAAGGCTGATCCCGGAATACATTTGCAGACAAACCGACAGGTACCTCAATGCAATAAGAAATCTACACCATTTTCCTATGTAAATGTTGGTGACGTCCTTGGTATTAGAGATGCCAGGACCACTGATCTATCAGATGGGTACGTTCTTCTGCTTGCCTGTCTGTTTCAAGCTGTGGTAAAGGGTATTCTACAGAATCCTTGTCTGTTTTCCCCAGTAACTTACTTGTTCAGTCCGTTCTGGTGAGTTGTGGATAGCACTTTTTCCCAGGTGACAAATGATCTGGTGCATTCATTCATTATTTATTATTGTTCATTGTTGTTTGTGGTGTGTCTTGGTCTAGAAATTAAAGCCCAAGCCTTGATATGTGGATGTCCATACCCTCTATTACTGTAGGGTATTTTTCAACTAGTTTGCTGAAGTTAGTCTGCTGGTCATACTAAAGCTTAAGAGACAAGTAAGACCTGAGTACCAGTTGAGAACCAGCGGCGGGCGAGTGGCCCTTCAACTGCATCCAGCAAGCCATGCCCTGACACCCTGACATATACTGCATCCTTCAAGACTCTAACATGTCAATGAAATTTTTTTCTGTAGTACATTGCAGTTGTCAGTTCTCTGTAGTATTTGACAAAATGCTTCGGTATTTAAAACCATTATTTCTTCATGCAAAGGCTTTGTTTTGCACAAGATCAAACCGCATTCTGTTTACATCATAAAGAAGTGTGCCATGCCATCATGAATCTTCGCAGACATGGACATTGATTCCCATAATAATATGTTGTTGAATGTCATACGGATGCCTCTGTCGAGATCCATCCATCTATGAAACAGGACATGGGTGTAATAGGAAACACTGTATTGCCCAAGGCTTGGAGCTAGCTCATCAGCCTAGTGAACTTTGATGCATTGCTAGTGAATAAAATTCCATTATTTTCTCACAGCTGAGGAAGCTGCACGGTACACAAGGGCGTGAACTGGTGGTCACGAGGGACCAGGCCCTGGAGCAGAAGCGGGGAATTATATTGTTGTTTTTTCAGAATTAGTTTTCAGGCAGGTGTGAGCGGATTGTGAGGAGATTGTTTGTCTTAAAGAGTCTGTTGTCTGATATATCACTGTTCTATGTGATATTTAAGACAACAGACTCCTGTGCAACTTAGAAAGCGAAATAAACCAGAATAAGGGAAAAGCCAGTGCATCCTTGGTTGGCAGTAGTAGTTCAAAATACTTGTAATTTTGAAGGTAAAATCTTGTTGTGTAATGGTATATGTGTTGGTAGTTTTAGATAGGGAGATGCAGGAAGGAAAAATAACTGCCATGTTAGATTAAACCCTTCGCATATGTTTACATTCTTATAATATTTACAGTATGAACTGCATGAAGTTTAACCCAGGAAAAGTTAAGTATTATTTAAAATATAGCTTTAAATATTACAATTTAGCATTGCACATATGTTTATTTTAAATAATATTGCATTACAGATCCTTTTATTTCAAATAAATAATGTATTATTTTATTGAACTTCAACGTCAAAAAATTTTGATATTAATATCAATAACAATAGATGATGCAGTAAATAATGCATATTAGTTTTATTAATTTACTTATCAATTTTTCCTCCTTATGAATCAGTGTTAAAGAATATACCTTACTCTCTGTTTATCCAGCATGTCCTAAACCTATAAAAACACTAACTTGTTGGACCCTACCCTACCATAGAAACACTCATTTAATGTTTGTGTTAATCTGGCCATTAAAAAAGTTCTAAAGCCCTAAAATTAAGCAAAAAATTTCTAAAAAATAATTTGTATACACTTACGCTTTTGTGAAAGTGGAGTAAAAGAATCTACTTATCACTATTCTGTTAAGAATATTTTCTATGAATGGAATTGTGGAGTTGTAGTGGCTTTTACAACACACATTGACATGTTTAATGCAGACAACATGAAAGCTGATAGTGGTCTGGACACAGACACCCCAGACATCTCACCACAGACATCTCAGCGGAATAATAACAGTTTCAAAGGATCTACTAGGGATGTTCTGGAGAAGACATCAGTGTTTGTGGTCAGTTTTGTTAATTATGAAAATCAACAGTGTTACAATTGTACAGTAGAGACATTGGATAGTCTGTATTTGTGTTTTGCCCATTTCAAGGTTCAGTTACAAAAACTGTTGGACAGTTGGGTAATTGCCATTCTTATATAAGTGTATCACTTCAGAGGAAGGAATTGGCCCGTATCAATGCTTGCAGGTTTACAAACTCACCTTGGGACCTTAAGGCAAGCCAACAACTGGGTGGCACAACCTGATAAACCATAGGCTTTGGGTTCCTAAGGTGGTGGGCGCCAATCCATTATTCTTATACATGAAGTCAGAGGGCCTTTCATTCTCTTCGAGGTTGGGGGATCAAACTGTTTGGGTTGTAAGAGCAAAGTGTTTATAGAAAGCATTCAATTTGGTATTATTTGCACTCTTTCCTCACAACTTACAGTACTAGTTTCTTATGTTCTATTTCTGCTGGCTTTTCTACTCTGCAATGTTGCGGCTTCTTGCTGTTGGTTTACCCCTGTCCTTTGAACTCTGTGGTTCTCCTATGTCTTGTGAAGTTTTTCTGCCTCTATTTCCTTCTACAGCTTTCGAGCTACAGACACCAAACTCTACAAAGATCTTATTATACATTTTCTAAGAACTGATATTTTAATTGAGAAGACTTAAAACTAATTCAAACTACAAGTCAGTCTTTCTCATGCCAACATACATTTCCTCATCTCAGTCTTAATACCATATACGAACATCACCCGATACTTCTGGGAGCCAAAAATTGTCTTCTGGGACAGCAGATGTGATCAGAAAGGGCAAAACGTGGCAAAAGTGATGTTGATTCAATGAAATTAACATTGACAAATCAACCATTTTCAACATGAATGCATTCGAATAATAATTTTATATAGCAAGGAATCCTAAACAGACCCATTTGGCAATTCATTATTCACTGCTGATTTTGATGCATTCAAAACTCTATTGGTCAGACGGGTCCGATTTAAAGGATTCTAATGTTGGTCGCTGGCACTTTAATCTTGAAATCAATCTAAAAGTATAGGAGGATCTTTGGTGTCTAACGCGGAGCTAAGATTAAGTCTACCTTCAATAATGTGCCATGAGACGCAACAAAGAAAAGGGCCATGACAGAGGGAAAGGTGGAGGTTACATGCTGAAATGACACTGTGAATCTGACAATGGCTTTAAATCTCATTGAAGCATATCAGACTTCACACATGCTTTTATCTGCAAAATAGGGAACAAGACCCAGTATTGAGAACCAGAGGGCTAGCAGAGAGGCAAGTTGGACCACACAGATAAAAACCTGTCTGTCCCAGACATGAGATTTCACAAAACACCAATAAATCAACTATATTAAAACACCTTTGTGCTCTATCTAAATACTTGTGGGGTGTTTTAAATACTGATTTGTTACTCTGAATCTAATATGACCCACGAAAAAACCTTGCCTGAGTTTAAGTTCTGGTTCTTGTGGTGAGAACACAATGAAAAAGAATCCTTGTGGGAGATTAGGGAGTAACACACTCAAAGTATTCCAAAACGATACATCATCCTCTAAAGAACACATCGGTGTGAAAACAATCATGGCCACCGTAATGTAGGGTCGTCCCGGGATGGAGTGCCCATGACTGGGCACTTCAAAGGGCTCTTCGCAATGAAAGAATTTAAAGGGTACAATTGGCACTTTATGCCCATGATTCTTCGCGTCACAGATTCTTAGCGTGGCAACATTGCCTCCTTAGGGGAACGCAATGATGACGCAGAAGAACACTATAGGAACCAGTTTTCCTTTAAATGTACCGAAACCTAGTCTTGGGGTACCAACCCAACAACAGAGAAGGTACAGTTTGAACTTTCATTTTGAAAACAGTTCTCCATAGTTTTTATGATGCTTTACAATTAATTGTATCATTACCATTTTATATTGCAATTGTAATTTCAATAATTAGTGAATCAATTATGACAACAAGGTCACTAGGCTTCCAAACTCTACTTCCTAATATCACACCTTAAGACACATGTGACCACCAGGATCTTCAATATCACTTATTTTTCAATGCAAAGACCATTTTCGGTCCTTTATATTCCAGTGTAACTGAATCTTACAACACACACAATTCATAGGAAATAGAAAATAAAGCAAATCTAAAGCAGAACAGTTAGAAGTCCATGAATGGTTTGAATAATGTTCAATTAACAACTAAATTTGTTGTTTTCGACAGGGCCTTTGTTAAGGTATTTATGCATTTGAGTACGTCAGTGTTTAATACAATATGTGTTATTGTCAGTTACTTAAGATACAAAGACGACCATGCAGCAACATGAAACCTTCCAACAAGGCCCCACAGACAGTATCTAGAGACAGAAGCTGTCCGCGGTGTTTGAGAAGAGAGTAAATCTGCCATTTATAACTCCAACTGCTGCAGCTGCAAGAAATTAGCTTGTCTCCATAAATGTTGCAGAAAACGGATCTGCAGGAGCAAAACTATAGGGCTGCAATGATTCAAGATCTGTTGAAACTATTTGAAACGTATGGAGGCCTGGTTATACAGAGGTGTTTGAGGATGCCAAGCACCACCAACTGAAAATAAAATCACCCTCAGATAAAGTCACCAATAATCTTGCAAATCTTAGTCATAGCATTTAATTTGTTCAACACATACAGCAATTACATTAAAGTGGGAACATATTGGATGGCAGCCGTCATTAGGGGTGTTTAGTGTTTTAAAGACAGGTTAATGCTAGGAGACGAAAGATCTATGTTTTGGTAATAATATCAAGATCTTCAAACTTATCTGTGGTGCTAGAATTATTTAACAATTCAGGCTTAATTTTGAAAAACAAGACTTGTAGTCGAGGTTATTGTTTGTAACATGGATTTTTAATTTTAATGTCCTAAGTATAAGCCACATGAAAATATTAAATGTAGGGTATGGTCACGTGTGTGAGTAGCTACTGACAGTTTGTTTGATGCTTGTAGAGTTGAGAATTTCTTTGAAGGCAAGTCTCAAAACGTGTTTATCTTTATCTACATGGTTGTTAAAATCCCAACCACAAGAACTCCATCAGCAGTCAGTATTAACTCAGATATAAAATCACCGAATTTGTGTGGTGCCATGGTGACTGGTAGCCAGAAGAAGGTTCAACAGTGTTTTTTCTTCAGAAGACAGAACATCACTTCAAAAGGATTGTATTAAAAACGTGATTTCTGAGTGATGCTAAAGGTCTTATTTAAAAATGCCCAACGGCGTGCAAGCCTACTTTTCCGTTATCAAGCAGCAAGCAACAGCTGCCATTCTTGGTAGCTCACCAAAGCCCGCTGAGAAATAAGTTGGAGTTTTGACATTTTTTACCATCCTTCATTCAGCATTTTCCACTCTGCCTTGTAGTTATCTATCTTTTAGAATTGCCCCCCCAATACAGTATATCTCCTTTCATCAACCAGCAGATAGGTCCAACAGAGACAGAGAGACGGAAAGAGAAAGCAAGTGAAGGTGGGGGTCTCTGTTTTGTCTCATGGATAAAAAGGTGGGTTTCTGGCAGCAGCTGAGGCCACACTCAAGCTTTGGAAGGACACAATGTCCCCTCTGTCTTCGACAGAAAGGACCTTCTGACAGGAATCAGCTTTCAATTAGCTCTCAGCCCCCCACCCCAGCTATTCTAACCTCTCTCTCACCAGAGGCCTGGCCTGTGGCCCCTGCAGCTTAGCCGGGCAGCCTGGGCTACAGATCCGGGCCAAGATTATAGGCAACCTTGTGACAACCAAATTGTACTTTATTTACAGGTAATAGCGTCTCCAGCCACCTCGTGGCGGATCTGACATCTCCCGTCACCATGGAGAAGAACAAAGATAGAGTAGTGCGCGTTAGCATACGAAATCGCCACAATTACTGTCGGACGAGTAGATGAGTGGCGGACACCATTTCCTGCCTGCTTTAACCTGTGATTACCACTGAATAGCCCTGGATAAATTTAAAATGTCAGTGAAAGTGTTTGCCTAGTTTAGCATCACATTCACAGAGTGTTTTCAGGTAAAGGCTGAAATAGAGTTTAAGCTTAGAAATGACCTGTCAATAAGCCAACATCGCACCAAAATGCATAACTGTAATGTAAATCTAAGATGTTCATTGTTGGATTGTTTTGCAACCGGAATAGGATGAGACCCGAGACACTGGATGTTCTGTGTGGGTAGAAAAGAAATGGTTGCTGGGAAGGATGTAATCGAAAGGACCGTTTCTCTCACTGGCTATGTGGGGATGGATAAGAATGCACCGGGCAGAACAACAGGCATTGTGTGTCCCGAGTCGGCCGAAGGAACAGGTGTTGTCCACTGGGATGGGCTTTGGCATCAGAATAGATTCAGGATATGAATATGGGGATATTGTGCCTTCTTGAGCACCTGCAGACCCCCGGACAAAAGGCCAAGTTGGAGGAAAAAAGGAATAGGAAAGGCAATCCCACCGCGTCGGATGAATTCAAGCCTACATCCTCTCTTCAAAAAGTGCAAAAAACAACCCCTCTATTACTTTATTGAAAGTGACCCCCCCCCTTCTTCCTACCGAAGTGTAATTATCTACCTGGTCATTCCATCTTTTTCTCGCAGACCGGATTATCTCTCAGTCCACGGTGTTGTGCATTGACAAACTTCGAAAACGAAGCTGTTTTGACCTGTACGGACCCTTCGTCGTGCATTTTTACTAACTTCTTCATGAATTTACACTCCACTTTATTTATGTGAAGTTGTAAATATATTACAGATTTAGAGAAGAACCTCTTGACCTTGACTGGGGGGCAGAAAGAGGGGCCACTTTAAAAGCTCTGTATTTCCCTATTACTTTCCCTGCTCATGATCCCTATCACTGGGGTGACGATGTAAGAGTGCTGTAGACAGAACCAGATTGAATTCTGAGCCAGCCGGGATGACTGATATCTGACCACCCACTCTGTCCTGTGTCTTATACTGAAAAGCCATAAAACTCTTCTACATTGTAGAAATGTTGTGCCATGGTGCGAGTAAACCCATTGTGGAAAGATACAGCCGTTCTAATGTTTTTGAGATGATGTGTTACGATGTATTGTCTTGTAGCTTAAACCAAGTGAGATCAAATGTTTTGGTGGCCTTTGTAGTAAGAACTCACCAATAGAGTAATGTAAACTAGCTAGGTTGACTTCACAGCTTTATCATTTTAAACTACGTTATTGGTTGTTGATTTTTACTATTGACACACATCTGAAAGAAATTATGTTCTCCATTTGGATTAATCCTTTGTTGAATGGACGGTATCTTTTTTAATTTGATTTCCAAATACATAAGTCTTCGTTTTGATTACTGTGTATGTTGACCGCCACTTAAAGAACAGCAGAAATATACAGAATGTAATGGCACATGCGGCGGCACTTTACTATCTGTGTTATCGGCCATGTTTGAACAATGCCACAGTAAATACCGCGACTCTCAAGGGGCCGGCCCTGCGGTTTGATCAGTGATCCATTCTTTGAAAGCAGCGAGGTGCTGTGCCCCTGTGCCCATGGCTTGTCTCAGGAGAGGGGGCACCAGTCTGTTGACTTCCAGGGGGTATTGGGGAGAAAGACTTGAGAGAGAGCGGGAGGAGGGTTAGGAAGATAAGGCTATGGGGTTTTGTAAAGGGAAACTTGACTTTCAGAGCACAGGAAGAGAGGATGAATAACACAGAGGAAAGAAGGAGGAGGGCGGCTGAAACTCCACACCTCTATCACATCTGATATCAGACTCTGCATTAAAGTTGGTGTAAAAGAGAAGGTTAGAGGTAAAATGTCAATAACGGCCATGCAAGAGAGAAATAGAGAAAGGAGAGTCGCGACAGAATGAAAGAGGTATAATTCCTCGAGTTGTGATGTAAAGTCTTGTAACGGTTTGTTCCAATCTGATCTCACTGAAATTTGGTGGCTAATCTGTATGAATTGTGACAAAACTGCGTCATTAAATTAAATCGGCGTCAAAAAATAAATCTAAAACATAAAATCGGGGGAATTTGTACAAATGAACCAAAATACCTGTAAGATTGTATCAGTTTGTATCAACAGTGCAATGAAAATAGAAAATTTTTACCATAAGATGTCGGTACACTTATAGAACATATCTCAGCTTTCGGTGGTTTAAATACTCATGTGAGATCTCGTCGAGATTTTAGAGCATTATTTATATTTTTAGTACATGACTTTCATACTAAAGTAGTGGCTATTTTTAGGATTGTCACATCTATAATGCTTCATTTTACAAAATATAGTACCATAGTTATTTCATGCTCTATGTGTAGCTGCGTCAAGGCCATTTGTTGGATATTTGGTTGATTGTATTGTATTTGTTGGTGATATACAGTTAGCTTGTTGGATAAATAGTCTGATAGTTACCTATAGTCTAAGCACAAAGATTTCCATCCACCTCCATTCAATTTTTTTGGTTTCTAGGTTATGCAAATCTGATATGCTCACCAGACCCCAAGGGAATGACACGCTTAACAATAATACAAAATTAAACGAAAGTAGTAAAACTTTTTAGTGATTATCATAATTTTGGGCATTATTTATTTTTATAATTTCAAACGATTCAACATTTATTCTCAACCTTCCTGAATGCTGAATCCGTGAGGCAATGTCACACTTTGCGTGGACAGATATTCACTAAACCCTAAGACGAGAGGTGGGCCTGTCTGAATTACTTTACAGATTCCATAGTAAAATGGTCAGCTTAAAAAGATGAGATTCGCAACAGGAGATAATGGTCGACCACCGTGATCTGATTACACTTTGCCCCCTTCACGGGTAAGCCGAGAGGGCTAGGAAGCGCCCAAGGGAGCTGAACACGAGGCCTGGAAACATTTGGCCATCGAGATGAAGCTCGTCAAGTTATCTCCTTGTCTCACACACTTACTGCTCCAAAAGACGTCTGTAAGCATCTTTTACGCTATTGTAAATTACAATCTGGTCTTTGTTTATTTTGATTTATGTTGCAGTGTTTATCACTACGGCCTTGGAATGCAACTCTCATGCTTCCAATGTTATTTGGCAGAGCCCTCTTCCAGTAGCTTGCGATATCGGTCTCGCCTTTTGCAGTGACCAGAAAATTGTGTTCAGATTCGTTGATATGTGGTTCCAGGCCTCACTGTTTAAAAGAGACTTGTGTAAACTCTTTAAAATAATTGTTGGTATGATTATGGTTAAGGGTCCAAAAACATCAAAAATTATTATTTAAATTACTATGAGAAAATATGAGGTAAGCTATAGGATTTATTAGTAGAAGTTAATTACTCTCTTTACATTTACATTTAATTTTAGTCATTTAGTAGACGCTTTCGTGTTTTTTCAATTTCAGGCCTTAAACAATACCAAAAGCTGCTTCAACTTAAATTAAACATTTTAACACCCCCACAATGGCCAAGTTGTGTGTGTGTCTGAGAGCGGTTTAGTGAATGTTAAAGTGTGTGTGTGTGTGTGTGTGTGTGTGTGTGTGTGTGTGTGTGTGTGTGTGTGTGTGTGTGTGTGTGTGTGTGTGTGTGTGTGTGTGTGTGTGTGTGTGTGTGTGTGTGTGTGTGTGTGTGTGTGTGTGTGTGTGTGTGTGTGTGTGTGTGTGTGTGTGTGTGTGTGTGTGTGTGTGTGGGAATGTGTTTGTGTCATGTGACGTAGAGCGATTTTCATTCAGACGGGTCTCAAACGCTCGGGTCAGAGGAGATGCCTGGGCCAGTGGGTTAGAGTTTATATTCTCTCTCAGCTCCAGGCGCTTTCTGAAGATGGACTGAATTTCAATCAGCCAGCTCTGCTTCACGTATATCAGTTTCTGCGAACACACCTAAAAATACTCTCTGCTTAGAAGTTGAAATATACAGCATGATCTTGAATCTAAGTGTACATTACATTACAAAACCACAGAATTTCAAGAACACGTTTGAAAGACATCACGCAATGTTACCATGACTACAGTTGAACTTACTCTGTTGTGCTTGTTCTACCTGAGAGTAGTTGGAAACCAAAACTGAAAGTTCACTCTAATGATGCTGAAGATTGTGAATTGGATTCTGACAACATTTAATGATTCTTTTTTATAATGGTCTGCGTAATGGATTATTTAAGCCATTAAAACAAATCCATTTGTTCACTCTCTGCTCACTACTTGTTTCATCATGTTTGTTAACTTTGAGGTCAAGTATAAGTGGGATTGAATGTAGCCATTCAGGTTCATTTTGGTCCATGATATGTTCTGCACCATCCGTTGGTAAGACATTTCAAACATATTAATTTGGATCACAATTCAACTGTTATTTAATGAAGTCATTACTCTGTCCAATGTTCACTCCGTAGCCGTGAATTTCCTTTGAGCATGTTAAAAGAGGACCCACGCACCTCCGTACTGTACCTGCAAGCCCCTCCTGGGGTCAAAAAGGAAAAATAAAACATGAAAGGTTTACCGCCACCTGAAAAATGAAGTCTTTTCACGGATCAACAAATCCATCAGCATCTTTTTCTTTCCTCTGAGCAGAAATCTGAGCAATTATTTTTGACGTGTAACATCAATAATCTCATTTATTTCCCCCCCATCTCTCCCGGTTCCGTGCTCCCCATCTCTTTCTTTGCGTCTGCCAGGAAATGTGAGATAGAGCGCTCAATAACCCAATTTTTTGCACCATCGATCCTGGAATTGTTGTATCCCTCTGCATCAATTCTCCACTCTGCTCTCCCGGTTTTTATGAAAATGTTATTGACTGCGGCGTGGTGTTAAATTATTAAGTAAATGTTTGCAGTAGCGGGTGATGTGTTTTCCGCCTGCATTTGTGTAAATGCTCTTAGGTTGCGTGTGTGTTTTGTAAAGAACAGTGGGGAAACGTGACTCCTGAGATGAATAGTAGGATGATAGCAGGATTCTGAAACAGATACTATTAGACGCTGTTAGGCTGCAGATCTGGCGTGCCGCCACTAGCGGCTACAGGCCTGGCAGGGTCCTTCTTTTCACTGGCGCTGCGTGGATCGATGTAGCACTGGCCTAGTACAACAACCAAGAAGACGCTTTTTCATTTCGCCCCCCCGTTGAATTTGTTTACTACTTTTGTTGCTTTTGTTACTTGTTCACGACATTATATTTTATTATGGGCCATAATCTCTCTGGTCTATTTTAATACGCTTGGTCATATGGTAGGTAGCAATTGCGTCTATGTAGACCGAACACACACAACTGATTAAAGGAAGGAGCGTTTTTTTAGGGTTTTACTCAAGGTTTTAAGCGATGCACTTACCAGCTTACTTGTGCCAAGCAGCGGCAGCGGGTTCACAGAATTGTTCCATAGATGTGACAACAAGCCTTAAGTGGAAAAACCCTTATCGTCAATAGATGTAACTGTGCTGTAGGTTAAAGCATAGTTAGATGTTGAAGCCAGGGGCTTTCGTGCGTAACACAACTGTTGAGCGTAATAAGGTTCTTGTAGATACACCCTATAGACAGTTTCATTGGACAAATACTCCTGGCCCGCAGTCAAAGAGACCCTGGTTTGATAAAACTATTAATAATTGTAATATTTGAGTCCTAAACTACATAAACGCCATGAAATCTTCAAAGGACATATTATTTATATTGTTAACATCGTTCTTTCACGGTTTTCTTTTGTCTTGAAACACTCGCATTTAATTCTGGGCTTTTTAAACCCCACCTCCCAGTGTACTCTGATTGGTCAAACGGTCAAGTCTGCTGTTATTGGTCAACTCAGCTTTCAGTAACTACATCACGACCAGTGAGGAGACGACATCATATGCATCCAGCTACTTCTGTAACGGCTCTCTGATGACACGTCACGGAAGTAACTGTATGACTGCAATCCTGATGTTTTCTGTTGTCAAAGACATCTGGTTTCTGTTAAACGTGATACCTCGATTTATCGATTTTTTAACTTTACAGATTGTGTACAGGTAAAAACACACTCACACAAACACACAAAGGAAGCGTAAAACAAGGCATTGAATCCGAGAGGCACTTCAACTTACCGTATGTTTTTGTCAATGGGTCTGGCTATTGTATTGTATAATATTTAAGTATTTATAATTTCATTTCTTCGCATTATTATTAATATCCATTCATGTTGATCATTTATAATATAGAATGTGTATTTAATAAATAATTTGTTCCGTTTTATTGTGTATTGATTTTAGATTTTATCTTAAAGATGGTATACGCTTAATATCGCTTGAATTCTTCTCAAACTTCAGTAATCTGCCCCATCATTCAGCCCACACTTTTGTACCCATTGATTAACATAGCAGCTCTCCCGCTGTGATCTTCAGTCTGATCATGCCACTGTTGCGTCTCTGTGTGGTGGATAAGGTTGGTCTGAAAGCGTTTGGCTCTTGCAATCATCCTAATGCACAAGCATAGGCCATTACTGTCAGACCCATGACTTTGGCGTCCATACATTAGGCAGCCCCCACTCATCCGAATCCATTCCAGTCAAAGGGCTAAATAAATGCACGTCCTGACTAGTGTGTTCTCCATACTGTGTTAAACAATAAGCAAATGGATATCCCCCTTTATTAGGCATGTGGCTTAATTAAAATGGCTGTCAAATATATCAGCCTCCGTTCGTGGCCATGTCAAAAAAAAAAATCCATCATAGTGTTTTTCGGAGGGCGTAATGAGTCTTTTGTGAAGGTGAAGCTTAAGGCCAGACTTCCTAGAGGTTGAGGTTTACAGTAGCTGTTAATATTTCTCAAGATCAAAGGAGAGAAACTTTCACTTTTCCGGAACCTAAGGTTAAAAGTAACTGGCAGATGAAGAAGATGGTGGAGCGTGTCAAGGATGAATCAAGCCAGAGGTCCAACCAGGCTCAGTAGCAAGCAAATTAAAGAGACGCTTGGGTTCTTCTCCTCGTTGTACATTTTCTTTAGTGTATGTGTTAGTATGTGTGAAAAGTCTCTGAAGTCCCAAATCCCAAAGTTCAGTATAAAGCATCTGTAATCGAAATCAAATGTCCTGCACTACATTGAATGCCAGGGTTGGAAGCCAGGTACTTCTGTAAAGAGTCGGTAACGACACGATACACATTTGCATTTGCATTTAACACCAGTAACAGTTCAGTAGGCCGTATGACCAATCCGAGTTTTCTCGGCGTACGATGAGGCGGGCCTTAAAGAGACAGAAACTGAAACCAGGTCACACATCAAGGTCATTTATAAGCCAAATAAAGCGTTGTTTAAAGTTATAATCACATCTATGCATCATTGAGTGCCATTTCATTTTTCCAGTTTGGTGTGTGGTGTCTTTGCAGATATCAGTCTTGTAAAATTGCAAAACCTTAAGTCTCAAAACTTAGGAAACACTTTCATTCAAGGGCGAAGGTTAAGCCATATTACCTTTGCTTTACGCCAAATCCAAAGAAGAATATTCATTGGGCTGGGCAGTATGACCCCTTAAATGTCTGAGATTTAATAATTGCTTACATTAATTCAGTCTTCATACAGGATCATTTTGAAATGATGCCCTATGCTGCAAGACCTGTATGTTAAGAGATGACAAGCGGCCCAATGACACATAAAGGTCAATTGATTCTCTTTTTTTGTTGGCTGCCCTATAACAGCGTGTTTTGTGGTTTGCATGTTTTTGAATTTCTCAACGTAAGCTTCGTAAGTGATTGTTCTGTGGAGATCTATTATTTGTGGTTCCAACGAAATCAATACCAACTATGTTTTGAAGTGTCATCCACATGCAAATTCAGCAGGGTCCAAATATCCGTGACAACTTTAAAAGTCAAACTCTGCATGCAATCCTTGAAGCAAAGGGTGGACATATAGTATAAAAGTGTAATTCATTTTTTAGTTACATTCAGTATAACTCTTAAATTGTTAGGCTGATGCTATAAAGTGCACTGTTTCCTTCTATTTTATGTCTTTATCATGTCTGCCAAAGATTAAAACTATAGTCAGCAACAAGTTACATGTGCATTGTTCACTTATTTAATTAATATTTATTGTGGATGATTTAATTGTTTATATAAATTTAAAAATTAATTTAAAATTATTGTTGTCAGTGAGGCATTTGTTTGTTTGTGTAACATTAGGGCTGCATGATTATGAACAAAAATGTATTATAATTATTAAATGAATACATTTTACATTGAAGTTTTGAAATGTTTTCTCTTTCTGTGAAGAAGCTACATGAGGAATTTAAAACATTCAAAATTAAATAATATAATGAAGATAACAACATTTATGGGAGTTATTCCGTTATATACTATAAAAGAGAAAAAAAATCCAACACAAAAATCTAAATGACACTTTATTTTTTTTAAATTTTCCAAATCGCAGATTCTGTGTTTAGTGACTAAACATACTATCGGAACACACAGAAATGAGTACAAATGAACAGTTATAATTGAGGCATTTGGGGATTATGTAATTGTTAAACCAGTAATTGTAATCCAGATCCATTTTTCGATTAATTATGCAGCCCTATTAAACATGTATGACATTTCTTTTGCTACAAAAAAGTTATGTCAGCCTCGCAGACCCTTTGAACTCTTTTTAGAAAGAAAAAGACAAACAGGTCGAGCTTCGCCAAAAAAACTTAAGATAAAGATTTCAGATAAACTGATTCTTGCCATGTTCATATCTGGATTTCTGTAATTATCCAAAGCAAGTTTCCGAAGCAACTATCCACAAAGACTAAAAGAGAGTAACACCAAATTAAACATATGAAGTAATGTCTATTGAACAATCTTTCTGAATCAGAGATTGTGACTGGTTAAGGTTTGTGAAACACTCAACACAAAAGTCCTTCAACTGAAACCTTTAGACACTAATCATGCTCTGATCAATTTGGTCCGAAAATTGTAATTGACTCAGTGGTTTCTTGATTGCTTTGAGTTCTGCATGTTCAATTGCTCTTCATGTTTAAAGCAAAAAGCACTCTGACAATTTCTCTAATAATCGCATTCTTGTGTATTCGCTCTATGAAGCTCTGGCTATTATAATTGCAGTATGAAGTTCTTTTCAAGAGCCAGCCCTGAACTGTTGAAGAGGCCAGAATAAGCTTTGACCGGTGTCATTTCCTGTTCGAAGTCAATGGCTACAGATCTCTGTTGAAGTCCTTGGCTACAATTAGAGAATTGTGTCATTTTACCCCATGTGTGGCACATTTTCCTTATCCCCATACGGGGGGCACGGCTATGATTAGCCTCATTATTCAAAGTCAGTATGAGCTCACATTGAGAGTCTTTTAGTTTCGTGCTTTTAGCCATCAGTGTCTATATGCGCTCTATATTTTATAATGGCCTTGATGTTATGATGAGGTATGTGAATAAAAAAGAAATTTTAATTTAAGAGGAAATTCATATGGGTCTAGTTTTTGTAACGTATGGACAGATGATGCCTTTAAAAATCCTGGTAATACGCAAACGTGTTTTCAACATCTCATTTATAAATTTTTTAATATTAAACTCTACAATTGGTTTTAGTGCAACTTAATACAAAGTTTTTCAACTTGCACACATACATAATAGTGACCAGCAGCACATGTCACCCCTAAACATCTCCATCCTGGCCACAGGACATAACCAATGCATCAACCTGGCATTAAACGAAAAAAGGGACACGTTCAGGGCCGTCTTTGTTCGGTCGGAGCCAGTCTTCAGTCTCCAGGTGGGGTATTTAAGACATGCGACTCTCTGCACCTGCTCTGTAGTAATGAGCCTATATTTCTCCTTTCTAATTGGCCTAAATGCATATCATAAAGCGTGGCTGTAAAACCCCGACTTCTAAAGCCGGCCAATAAAGGAAGAACGGATAATGCAACGGTGCCATTCCTGAGCAGGCCTTAACAAGAACCCATAAATTATAAACAGGGGGTTTCATTACAGAAGTGGAGGCTGACGTATGGTTTTCACAAAACTTTTCTGTTGTGGAGGCTTTCTTTAATAAATCTATTGACGTTAATTCAGTAATAGTAACAGTAATAAAGAAGCATACAAAAATGGTGGGTCATGACCATCTCAATTTCGGAGCAATATTTTACAAGTGTGCTAATTTGGAATCTGGGCGCTCTAATTTATTAAGGTATCTGCTTGCACATAGTGGTTAGGTTTAGTGATGGGGCTTTATCATAGCCTTTTATTTTATAATTTAGTTATATTTGTTGATATGTCTTTGCTCAGGGGTGACTATTGCCTATACCTTAAACATGCTGTTGCAAAGCAGATACATATTTTTGGTGAGGTATAAGTGGACTATTGCATTGACAATAAGGCTGTCAGAAAGCTCATTCTCTCCACAGTGGCAGTCAAGCGATGAAACAGGTTACGTCTGTAACACTACAGCCCAGATGTGGTTTCATGACAATGTTCAGCCGGCCAGAATTGCACATTTTTAATTGACCAGGTCCTGCAAAAGAGCGACAAAAACTATGATGATTAAAACATAAACCATATCTCAACCTTCCCATGTACACATGATGCATGGTGGCGCGTGCGACACTTTTTATTTGTGTAATGGCTCTTTTGATTGTGCGTAATATGGTAATGCTTAATTCAGAAGGTGAGCATGAAGAAAAGACGCAGAAAATTCAAAAATATAATGTCACACGCTTGTTGCGTGTGCTTTCAATCTCATCTGATCACCCAGGCGCTTTAACACACAAGTGCAACTGAGTGCCAGTGGTAAACCACTACAATTTCAGTGTGTGTGTAAGTGTGTGTCTGTGTGCGATTGGAGATGTTCAGAGTTGACATATTCTTATAAAACACATTTTAAGACACATTCACTCCTCTACAGTTGTCCTAAATTTTTATACATTTAAGTGTTCTGATAGACACAAAAAAAGTATTTGAAAGAATGCTCACAAGCAGACAGACCCTATTGACCCTATATTAGGAATAATCACTTAATCATTTTATGATCTCTTGAACACTAAATAAGATATTTTGAAGAATGTAGGACAGCAAATAAGGGTTAACTGTCACTTATTATGACGATAAATAGACTAATACATCCGGCTAATAACTTTTCTGTCTGTCTGTCTGTCTGGTAATCTGTTTTCTTATGACTCTTACAACAGTAGTTCTTCTGTCTCACTTTAATGTGTAGTTGACTTTGATGCTTGGTTTTCCATTGGTGTGTGTGTGTCGTGTTTCTGGACTGGGGTCAGCTTGAAAGAGTTAGGAGGTGTGTGTATGGATGTTAGTGTGTCTGATGGGAAGTAATGACTTCTGTCACTGTAATGAAGGGTGCAGGATATCCTTTGTTAGGGATACAGATTACACCAGATAAGGAATAATGAATGGATGTTTATGTGTGTTTTCTGGATGAAAAGTAATCAAGAAAATATTGTAAAAACAGGGAAATGATATTAAAAAATTAATTTCTCTAAATATTAATGCTATCTAATGTGCTTCTAGAGCAGCATGCTTGGGTGTTGCAGGGCGGTTGCTTTTAAGTTTAATTGAGTTAAATATGATTATGATTCTAAGTTTAAGGAACACTTCTAATGGACGACACTATTTCAAGTCTAATGTCAATTGGTCAAGTATAGTTTTTCTATCCTTGATCTGTCCATACATGAGTGCCCTCTAGCTGCTGAATGATACTTGACTCTATCATTATTCTGCATGCACATATATAAAAAACTGTATAAAATTATATTTGTGCACTGTAGACTTAAAGGTAATTATAAAGGCTTAGCAACTGCATAACAACATCCTTTAAACCATATACACCACACCACGGTAGCGGAGTCAGCACAGTCATATATACTCTTGTTTTTTTAAACAAGTAAAAAACACTCAGGAGTGCTAAAAAATAACTAAATATTTTAATAAAAAATATTTTCTTAATAGTTAAAGTAATTGTAATTTTTTTGTCTTGACACTGTGATTTGTGCTCGCAGAATGCAAAGCATCTGAATATCTTTCAGGATGATCTTCTTTATCTATCCATTTCTTTCAGGTTTATGACCACTTGTAATAAATGTTTGAACCTGATTCACTTTCTTATTAATAAACACTCTCATTTTTGTTGCTTCCATATCAAGGTCAAAGGTTACATTATCCTCAGCCTTTTTATCATTCACTTTGCTATGCTTTCTTCATTCTTTTGTTCTGCATCTGTAAGATTGATCAGCACAGAGAAAGAGAAATGAGAGGGAGAGAGAGAGAGAGAGAGAGAGAGAGAGAGAGAGAGAGAGAGAGAGAGAGAGAGAGAGAGAGGGAGAGGGAGACCAGAGAGAGAGAAAGACCAGAGAGAGAGAGAGAGAGACCAGAGAGAGAGAGAGAGAGAGAGAGAGAGTGAGCGAGAGAGAGACCAGAGAGAGAGACCGGAGAGAGAGAGAGAGAGAGAGAGAGAGAGAGAGAGAGAGAGAGAGAGAGAGAGAGAGAGAGAGAGAGAGACCTAGAGAGAGAGAGAGACCAGAGGAGAGAGAGCCGGAGAGAGAGAGGAGAGAGAGAGAGAGAGAGAGAGAGGAGAGAGAGAGAGAGAGAGAGACCGGAGAGAGAGAGAGAGAGAGAGAGAGAGAGAGAGAGAGAGAGAGAGAGAGAGACCGGAGGAGAGAGAGAGAGAGAGAGAGAGAGAGAGAGAGAGAGAGAGAGAGAGAGAGAGAGAGAGAGAGGAGGACAGCACAAACTTCAACCAGCTATAGTCAATGCCCAACATGAGTCTATGTTGTATTGCGTTTATTTTAGTACACTTCTTTAACAGTTTTGATTCTGCAACAAGAGAGCTGAAAAAATTTTTAAGTTGAGTTATATAGCAACAAAAATTAAGCGTAAATCTTATTGAGAACTGTGTCAATTTACCTTGTGGTCATTTCCTGACATCCTGTCTTATTTCACCCCTCTCAATCCCCCATCTTCCTCTTTATGTGTCCCTCGACAAGTAATTAGATACCCCCAAACTTTTCTAGTAGTGTCAGGTTTACCAAAGTTAGTGAATGGGACCCCAGCATTTTAAACATATTCATTGTTTTAAATTCTTTCTTCTACTTATGACATAATTGAAAATTCAGAACAAGAACAAAACACTACTATAGAAATGTGAATGCTATGTTTTACAAACATATGCTATAGACACATATATCCCAGTCTATATTTCCTCAAACCTTCCACCTTGTCCTCACCAGATGCAGCACAATGTGACATGACAAAAGACAATTGTGTGCATGAAAACCCATTACAATTACACACTGTTCACACTGGATGCAACAAGATGTGTTTTGTGTTTTGATGCATTTCATGGGTCGCATCCAGTCTTAGACTATTTTTAACCTTTAGACTAGGCTTTCTTAAGCCATTTAGTGTAAACTTACTTATGTGACTGTTATGGCACCTTATTTTCTAATTGTGCTTTTCTCCAAAATTGTCTGAACACAACAGAGTAATGACATCATTGCCTTTGCCATATTCTATGCGTGATAACACCAGTGCCATTAAAATACAATGTGTAATTCTGTATTTTTCAGGTGATGGACAACATGGGTAATGGGAAGTTCTGTTTGGATGGAGCTCTGGAGTTCAGCGGGAGCTGGCTTAAATATGTACGCATAGCCACTTCCCACCAAAAGCACAATCTGACTGTGTGTCATATACATGAAGATCAGGTAAGCAAGATCCTTTACTACCATCGTCTTATTTCATGGTAGTCTGTCATTCTTTATGAGCCTTTACTGTGAACCACAGTACGAAAAATGAAATAAAAATTCCAACAGGACAATTATAAAGTATTTCCCACTATGAAAGTAAATGTGGTCTGTATAGCAGAGGAAAACTGTTTTTGATCAATTTAAACTTAATGCATGCAATAGTAGTAGAGCTAATAAACAAATTTAGCTGTAATCTATTGTATAATATAATCGTTTAATAAATCCAAGGAATGATATGAACAAGTACGAAGCAAAGTGGGATTAGGAGCAAGAGAAAACAACACATGATTGGTAAGATTCAGAGGTGAACACAGGACTATATATAATAATAAGGCGTGAGAGGCCATGCTTTATCATGAATAAAGCACAGCGGAAGAGGGTTGTTAGGCAAGCCTCAAGTACTTTATTGCTTTTATAAAATGATTACCACTCAATAAAAATATTTCGATTGGAAAATACGTTTTATATACATAGTTTGTAGACATTACGTTTTATGTTTTCTTTAAGTAAAATCATTAACTGTAAATCATCGTCTGTCAAAAGTAGTTCCTAACTGCAACAGCTGTATGTTGCCACCGGGTGGTTGCTGAATCGCCCTGAATGTTATTGTGAGGTCTCTTATTTTAATGTATAATAGTGTTTCATTCTGTTCATGACACAACACTGATGCAACCGATTCACACAACGGTGATGTGTAAAGCTGTGACACTTAAAGAATAATTTTTACACTGGAAGGCAGTTTATGATTTAGAACTTAATATATGCATATATGAATTCATAAGTATTTTTCATTGCGTGTTAACAGTTCTATAAAAGCTGTATCAGGAGTATATCATGTCTCCCGTAACTCTTTCTCTAATATAAAGTATTTTAATATATAAATAATTAAATTTCCCCTTTATTTGTATAGTGCTTAAGACAAAATACATTGCATCAAAGCAGCTGAACAACATTGGTTAGTAAAACAGTGTGTCCATAATGCAAAAATATTCATTCTATGCCGTAATTAAAGCAACTTGATCTTGTACTACGTTCTGCAACACGTCGGCTATGAGATCTGCATCAAAAATGAAATATTAAAATTGTTATTATGTGTTGCTGGATTTTCTGTTCCTTTGCCTAAGTCTTGGCATCATGAGAAGTATTTTCTTTGTGATGTTTTCTATTTTGTGAAAAGAAGTCATGTTTATGGAACTCAAAATTAAGAGACATTTAAAAGAACCTCACTGCAGACATTATTTGCATAAATGATTGTAAAAGTGTACACAATAGTGTAAAGTAAATTACTCGCAAAATGCCATAAATTACTCGCAAAATGCTTTCTAAAGTTTTTGTAAAGTTTTCTCAAGGATTAGAGACTTTTTTTCCTATGATGAATGTTAACCTAGTGAACAAATCACTCTATTAGTAGATTTTTTTATCATATTAATTTAATTGATTGAGGATTTGGAAAGTCTGATAATAATCAGTATTGAGAATTGCTCTACAGTTTGCACTGCCGGGTTTTATTTATGATTGATTCAAAATGTAAAATATTTGTCAGATTTGTAGAAAAGTCATCAAAAAGTAATCATTTACTTTACTTAAAGTTATAAATAGTGACACTACTTATTACATTTTATACATTTCAGCTTCTAATCTGTAACGTATCACATTCCCATTGTATCTTTCCAACTTTACACATTGTAAAACAGTGTCTTTAATGTAATTGTGTTCAAATCTGACTTTAAATTTACAGAAGCAGAACATTAACTAAAACCTTAATGAAAGCTTTAACAGATTTGTAAAATGCATTTTCTTTTGCATTTATAAATTGAAATGGAAAGCCTTTCCTTTGGGAACAACATAAGAAAACTTTTCCTTTAAGTGTGGCACTTTTTTACATGTAGTAGGGGATATACTTGATTGCATGCAGAAGAATTTTCTCCCTGCCATTATTCTGCCACTTTTGGGCAGTTAGTCTTTGTTGAATGCAAGCTGATTGACTCACAGGCCAAGCCAAAGTCTTAGCTTCTGTCTCCTGGCTAACAGGGGCGACCGATGTGGCCACCATCATTTTTTTGATGCTGACATGTAAAACACAAGCCTAACAAACAGGGGAGGACAGGAGAAACACATGAGCAAGCCCTGAGACTGACAACCACCAATTGACTTCAACTACATAACCCAATCATTAAAGTCTTTTCACTTCAATGAGCGGCCACCGCTGGGCCCACAGGAGAATAATATCTCATGCTAAAATTGCTCCACTAAATACATGCTTTCTATTTATTTTTCTTTGGGATGCTTAGTTGTTTTTTTATCTTCTCTTAACCTTTTATATCTTTTGTGCATTTTAGTCAGTTATGGACAACAGGGACATTATTCATTGAGAGCGACACAATGAGAACGACACAATGCGAAAATGCATTATTCATTCAACTTTGTACTTTGCCGTTCTATTTGAGCATGCACAATGTATGAGCCTTATGAAAAATATGCAGACGGGCAGCAAATTCTGATGTTGCAAGTAACCTTTTAAATCTCAAACTGGATCATTTATTTACTTGTTTACACATTCGTCTTTTGTGTTCGGGCTCTTGAAAACATGACTTAAGTGTCTATACAGCATTTTCCTGTTTTAATGGTCATTTTTCAGGGTATGGCTGTCATTCCCATTGAATCGCTCTATATCCTGAATGTCCTGGCAGGTCATGTGTAGGAATATTACGGATGGGATTATTTTACCATCATCAGATGTTGCCAACTTAACTTAAAAAACAACAACTCCCAAACGCGGTTTCACTGGGTATAGATATAGCTTGGTGTTGTCACGTAAGAATGGTGTGTTTTAAAAAATAGTTTGGGCAACTGACATTACATACAACACTCACACAAAGAACATGTCATCTTATTTTTACGACCAAATGAAGAGCCGGCAGTGGGCCCTGACACAATAGAGAAAGAACTGGTGGACAAATTCTGGCTTTAACACAATGCTGTGATCCATTCAGCAAGCGTGTTGACCTTTGACCCCTCTCAAACATCCCTCAAGATGCTCTTAAACTGTTTGTCGAATCAGCTGAAGTGCACAGACAGATTTGCCATAGCCTTATGTTTTTGAAAGGTTAAGGACTCACAATCATACACACTCATACACACACTCATACACACACTCACACACACACTCACACACACACACACACACACACACACACACACACACACACACACACACACACACACACACACACACACACACACACACACACACACACACACACACACACACACACTTCATTTCTTTTGGCCAGAAATGTAATATGACCAAATATCAGTCAAATTCTGTTTTTTTAAGAAACAAATTTTATTGTTGTGAAATGTCTTCTTAGAAAATTAGAAAATTAGAAAATTAAGTGCTGTAAGATTCGGATATTTCCTGAACTGAAACTTAAAAAGTCATGCCAACCAGCATTTTATTAATTTGAGTAATAATTATTTAATTATGCATATTCCTTAAGTATTTACATAAAAATATATGTGATTCTAAAAATGTTTACTACTCCACATATGTTTGCACTTATGTGTGTGTGTGTGTGTGTGTGTGTGTGTGTGTGTGTGTGTGTGTGTGTGTGTGTGTGTGTGTGTGTGTGTGTGTGTGTGTGTGTGTGTGTGTGTGTGTGTGTGTGTGTGTGTGTGTGTGTGTGTGTGTGTGTGTGTGTGTGTGCACGTGTGTGACAGATTACTGACACTTTAATGATGGATGATGCATCAGCCTCTAGCACTTGAAAGCATCATGAGGGGACAAGATGGTCCTCTCAGTGCTGTCAAACCCTGAAAAGATTTACTGTGCAGACGGCTCATCTGAAAAACTACTGCACAACCTGACAACAAGCTTTTGTACTAACTTATAAAACACAGTCACCTTGATATACATTTCACTTCATGAAATCATGGCAGTACACAACTACAGCCTCATACTCATGCAGTTGTGTAGGCATATGTTTAATCGTTTAATCTGGCTGTTAAACAATACATATTTTACATTTTTTTTATTATATTTAATTTTGGAAATCATTGCTTATAATGCATACATTTTTAAACCATCCTTCAGATGCAGATTTCACAGATATCACAGAATAAGATAAAACAAATCTTCAAGTTGCGCAAATAATAAACTGATAAAAAAGGGCTGTTTATTATATTATAATAACACTAATAATATTAATAAAAACAATTATTATAATAATAATAAAATAATAACACCAATAATAATAGTAATAATAGTAAAATACTTATAATACTATAATTAATAATAATAATAAATTAAAAACAGCAATAATAATAGTAATAATAGTAAACCACTTATAATAC
>CM065660.1:5618313-5740813 GCA_033220385.1 Triplophysa yarkandensis
AGTATGATTCATATTTTATTCCATGTTGATTCATATATGGTTTTCCAGAATGAAAGCATCAGACATTGAATGGGTTTCAGTTCACCATTGTGTCACCATTGTGTATTTGTATTTAAAAAACAACAATAATATAGCATGTAAACGTGCGTTTGTTTTGTGTTTTTAGTCTTGAGCAGCATATGATTGTACACACAGAGGAGAGAGAGTATAAGTGTGACCAGTGTCCCAAAGCCTTCAACTGGAAATCAAACCTCATTCGCCATCAGATGTCACATGACAGTGGCAAGCGCTTTGAGTGTGAAAACTGTGATAAGGTAAATCATGATGCATTATTTTTTTCAATAGCAGTTTATACAAACTAAAAGTGATAATCTCAGGTCTAGGTCATCAATTTTGTCTGCCCTCAGGTGTTCACCGACCCTAGCAACCTCCAGCGACACATCCGTTCTCAGCATGTCGGTGCCCGCGCCCACACCTGCCCTGAATGTGGCAAGACCTTTGCCACGTCCTCTGGACTTAAGCAGCACAAGCACATACACAGCAGTGTCAAGCCTTTCATCTGTAAGTCTGAGCAGTCTCGTTTAATCCTCAGATACAATAACCAGTGTCCAAACATCTCCAGACTAGCTCCACTACAAGATTGTGACAGCTGTTGTTTTATAGGTCAGAAAAACTAAATGAAGTTCTACAAATATTGTTTTCTTAAACATTTCCTGTTGTGCTGTTTGTTTACCTTTGTGATCCCTCTGTTGTAGTCTTCGTATATTTTTGTAAGGGTAAATGTTTATGATAAACCTGAATATGGCAGATTTACATTTTAAGGATATGATTGCTAAATGTGTGTCAAGTTTTAGGTTTCAGGTTACTAATTCTTGTTCACTTACTGTACATGATGTGGAATAATATCATTTTTTTATTAACCATATTTAATGAATAATCAATAAATACAGAATTGCATTTTTTTATGTTGAATAACATGTAATGTGTTAATCAATCCTATGCAAAATGCATTGAATGAAAACAAGGTTTATTACAGATGTTAGTAAAATTAACCAGACATGTGTGTTCTCCCAGGTGAGGTGTGTCACAAATCATATACCCAGTTCTCTAACCTGTGTCGTCACAAGCGGATGCATGCAGACTGCCGCACGCAGATAAAGTGTAAAGACTGTGGACAAATGTTCAGTACTACCTCCTCCCTCAACAAACACCGGCGCTTTTGTGAGGGCAAGAACCATTACAACCCTGGAGGCATGTTCACACCGGGCATACCGATTACCTCCAGTCCTATCCTTGGCAAGTCCAAGTCGCATCCCGGCCTGAACCATAGTGGACTCGGCTTTGGTGATTACTTCCCGTCTCGACCCCATCATACTGGCCTGCCTTTTTCCCCGGGACCCCCTGCGTTCCCAGCCATTTCTCATGGCTTTCCGGGGATATTTCCTCCTTCACTGTATACTAGACCACCGTTGATACCTCCAAGTCCTCTTCTTAAAAGCCCACATAGGAATAGCCAAGATGGAAAGCTATCTTCACTTGACGCCCCTCCATTTTCTTTTGCTTCATCAATGAACAATAGCAACGGCAATGTGGGAAGTGGCCATTCGGAAGAAAACCGAGAGTCCAAACTGGAGTTGGCCTTCTCAGACAAGAATAAAATCAAGATGAATGACATGTCCGACGGAAGTGACTTGGATGATGTTAACACCTCTAGCGGCACGGATCTAGACACAACCACAGGGACGGTATCTGGCTCAGATCTTGATAGTGAGGCAGAAAGCGAACAGCACAAGAGCAAAAGGAAAGAGGAGCCAGAGAGCAAGCAGAACGACATTGGCAGCAGTTTAGTGTCAGTCTCCAGCTCAGGGAACCTTCCTTGTGAGCATCCCTCCTTTCAACATTCCTTTTTCCAACCACCTAAAGAGCAAGCACTTCCACCTTCTGGTACAACCACTGACTCCATTAAAGCCATTGCCTCTATTGCAGAAAAGTATTTCGGCTCAGGCTTCATGGGTTTGCAGGAGAAGAAGCTGGGCACCTTAAACTACCATTCCATGTTCCCGTTTCAGTTTATTCCCAACTTTCCACATTCCTTGTACCCATTTACAGACAGAGCACTCAATCCTGGCATGTTATTCAAGCCTGAGCCCAAATCCCTTCGTGAACACGCACATAAATTACCTACAGCCACTGTCCCAGACTCACCGTTTGACCTAACCATCAAACCCAAGGAGGTGAAATCTGTTCCTCCACCCACTGTTAAGGAGCCCTTGCCATGCAAAGCACTTGTGACCTCCAGCGAGGAACAACCTCTTGACCTCAGTATAGGCACTCGAAGGCGCGCCAGTCAGAATGGTGGCACACCCGAACATCTCAAGAATCAAATCTGTGGCACAAACTGCAAAGCAGCCGATGCGAGTGACCACCTACCACTAACTCAGTCCCAGAGCTTTCACCAGTCCCAGATGCCTGCTCACCCTCAGCCCCCTCCTCCCCAGCAGCAGACATCACTTCACTACGCCAAGCCCTCTCCCTTTTTCATGGACCCCATCTACAGGTATTTCAACCCGATTTGCTGATAAAGTTGCAGTATTAGTGGCTAATACACCTTCATTTGTACGTAACCCTTAGTGTTGTTGTCCAGCAGGGTGGAGAAGAGGAAGCTACTAGACCCAGTGGGAGCTCTGAAGGACAAGTACCTAAGGCCTACCCCACTACTTTTCCATCCTCAGGTATTCTTCAACTTTTTTTGAACCAAGTATGTATTGCATTGGTTTGGTTCAAGTTTTCTTCATATTTGAATGGTGACAGTAATAGTTGACAGTTTAATAAAAGTTTATCACATTTTTATTCTTACTAATCTCGAACTCTAGAACCACAAAGCAGTCTCAGTGAGGGATCTCAATCTAATCTGAATCCATCCATCCATCCATCCATTCATTATTATTTTGCCTTTAAAAAACCATGTTAACAATTTTTGTAATGCAGAAAACTGTGGACAATTGTACAACATTTAAATGAACCAAGGCAGTTTCTCCAAAATTAGGAATGATTAGCGTATCCATATACTATTCTTAAAGTTGGGAACAAATAGTTTCCAGGGTCACTCTTAAACATCATAATCAAGACTCTGCATTCTGACTTCTCTATCTTCTCTATCCTAGTTAATATGCAGAATCAGGCTCATCAAAGTCTCTCTTTATATATCATAAATCTGTTTTTTCAAATTCTTCAAATTGTGCATCAAACACAATATTCCTCTCTGAATTCTCCTGATGCTTTCTCCACAGGTGTCTGCAATGGAAAACATGACGGAGAAGCTTGACAGCTTTAGCACCCTGAAACTGGATGCTCCTAATTCCCTCCAGCACACCTCACATCCCCTTTTTAACTTCCGCTCCCCACCAGCCTCTCTCTCTGACGCTATCTTACGCAAAGGCAAGGAGCGATACACCTGCAGGTTAGCAAACACGAAAAACAGACCTTTGAAAGATTGTTAAAACTTCTTCTTCATTGTCATAATCGACCATCATTCAGGAGTATTGTGGTTACAGTTGCCAACCAGTGATGCCACAAGAACCATAAGCAATGCTAGAATAAATGTGTGTTTAAAAGCACAGGTTATATAACCATCATCACCTGCAAGCTGAAACATTTAACTTGTAAAATGAATAACATAAACAAGTAAATATCATATATTTTAAACTAAAGTACACTAGAGTTAACTTTGGTGAACAAAGAGTGCATTGCACCTAAGGAAGGAGAGAGTTTGCACTTTCCTGTCTTTGCAATAATTCTATCAATAATATTTGAATATATAAAAGCCATGTCTTGTTTTATCCTATGCAGGTACTGTGGAAAAATCTTTCCCAGGTCAGCTAATCTCACAAGACACTTACGGACACACACGGGAGAGCAACCGTACAGGTAGTACTCTCTCAAATCTACACTTGTGCACGCACTCAAATGATTTGTGTTTAATCCTCTGCCACCCAATATAATGTGGCTTTCTAGAATGGCTTGAAATTATGGCAGTTGACTTGCCAAATGATTAAATTTTTTTATTAAAATAAATACAATTAAAATAAATCTTAGCTAATATTGTATCAAAGTGGTCTATTTAGCTTTCTTGAAGTGAAATTTTTACTTTCAAAACTTTTTGTCATTTTTATACTTTTGTTTACACAAGAAAATGTGGAAATAATATTTTTATCAGGTTACTTGAGCATACGACTTATGATATTCCAGGGTCTGATTGACACTTGACACTTACAACGATCCATTTTCTGCTAAGACAACTGAACAGACTACTTACAGAATTGTTACTTTATTAATTCAACAAACAGACTAAGATTTTTCATTGTATTGAGTTTTACAATCCATATTTCTGCGCTGTTACACAATCAAGGCCATATCCCTGAATTCTACATGTTGAATTCTTTTCATATTATTTTTAATGATTTTCTTACTGGTTTGTTTCGTCATTTTAACTACATCAGTTGCACATTTACCTATGTATTTTTTATCCGTTTTAATTCACTTCTGTTTATTATTTTGTAAATAAGTGTGTCTAAAAAAACCTAAGCGTTCGCCTTACCGAGACTATACATGAAAAGGCTAGGTTTGGAAACATGCAATAAATCTGTATTCATCCTTTAAACATGAATGTTGTCATACTTCTTTTTCACACGCAGGTGTAAATACTGTGACCGGTCATTTAGCATCTCCTCCAACCTACAGCGTCATGTTAGAAATATTCACAACAAGGAAAAGCCCTTCAAGTGTCATCTCTGCAATCGCTGCTTTGGTCAACAGACCAATCTGGACCGGCATTTAAAAAAACACGAACATGAAAATATTCCAGGTCATTGATCTTCATTCTTATGTTAATAGTGGTTGGCTGAATATCACGTTTGTTAAGGGTCCTCGATAACTCACCTTCCAATCAAGCTCACTTTCCATTTGGATGTATTTTTATTGCAGTAAGTCAGCAGTCTGGGATCCTCTCGAATTTAGGAATGAACATTCCCTCACCGAACTCTGAGTCTGACAATCATGCACTTTTAGATGAGAAGGAGGACTCGTATTTCTCAGAAATTAGAAACTTCATCTCAAATAGTGAGCTGAACCAAGCGTGCAGCTCTTCAGATAAAAGGTAAGGGCGTTCGGCATGAGCACAAACGTATACACAAAAATACACACCGTATGTGCTTGGATGAAATTGTATAGCTATGTTAAAAAAACTAAACTGTAATGGCTCAACACAGTAGATAAATTCTGCTCTGGTACAGCAAGAAGACATTTAAATGTGTGTCTTCACCCTTTTTTTAAGTTTAATACCCCAGCACGCCAAATACATCATCCATCGGCACACAATGCAACACAACACAATTTTATTTACAATACATAGCACCGTTTAAAAACACTTAAGTGCTTCATAAGAAGCTGATGACCAATTTCACAGACCAGAAATGATATTTTCAATTCTTCTTCAACCTTTCCATTATCTACTCACTTGTGCGCATCATAAAAATAGGTTTACATTCATTTGAACAAGTTGCTTTTGCTTTAGTACAGTACATTAACGCAAAAGATTATCTACAATACTGTTTCCTACACTATCCTTTACTAATGTCATGTTGCTCAGAATGTGTAACTGTCTTACCCCTCCAAACAGGGCTGGGCGGTGTCACAAAAATGTAAGCTTGATCAATTTGTACACATTTTGATCAATAACGCTATTTATTCCAATATGTAGTTTAACCTTGCCAGCTTTGAGATTATCCCAAACTCATTTTGACTTAGTTGACTCGTTTGTTCAGAAAAGGGTGTATTCTTTTAGGGAATTGAACCGATAAGAACACTCCGTCGCCACCCATGCTCGAAAGCTATGGGCTCATCCTTCTTAGAAGACCTGCAGTGGCTTTCAGTAGCTTTACGCTTCCTTGAGAAGGAGATTTAATGAAGTGAATAAATTTATCAAAATATATCTGGCATAAACTTTTCTTTAATAATGCAAACATGTAACATGCATGAGTTTTGTTTGTCTAATGCTTCAATTCTGTAAACAGAGAAGGAAAGCGACAACATGACAAAACATTTTTCCGTTTCGTTTAATAAACGACACAAGTGTTTTCTTTCATTTTTAAAGCATTGACGTTTTGAACCTGAGCTTGGTTGAAAATAATAAAATAATGCATGAAATCGTCGAAATGCCCACTTGCTTAAAACTTGTGTGTAGTCTCTTTTAGTTATTAATATTTTATGTCTTTATTACATGTCAGGTCCCACATAACCTAATGCGGATATCCCTTTCTTTTTTCTTTTATTGATGCCAAAAGTTTGCAATACTCGTTGTGCAGATGAGATTATGTGATTCATACAGGACATGGTTTTTTAAGGCCTTCATGGCTTTTACTGAAAACATCCAGGGCTTTAGCCCCCCACCCCCCCGGCCGCCCCCTTGTGCACCCCTTCCCCTCTTTTGCAGTTAACGCAAACAGTGCTTTGACATGTTTAGACTAGGAGACAAAGCCCAGGTCTGTTCCAGGACGGCTGCTGTCTCTCATGTGGCATTGACATGGTCTCAGGCCAGGGTAAACTTGAGCTGGACTTGAAGTATGGTACACTGAATCATGATTGAAACAGAAGACATTTAGTTCTTCTTGGCCTGATTCTTGGCTCCCCACACCACCTCCCGCCACCTTGATAGAAGTTCATTGCTGAGTCCGACAACCTTTTAGAATTTGATCTTAATGTACAATACATGCTGTTTAGTTCTACTGGATAGATCGTGGGCGCACATTAACAAACCAAAAGAAGGATCAGAAAATTAAACATGCTTGGCATGTACTTAATATCTAACCTTAATCCTCCAACAACAGGGCAGAGATGACAGAGGAGAAGAACACTCATGCAGTCCCCAAACTGGATGAAGATGAAGAGGAGATGGAGGGTGATGATGAAGATGAGGAAGGTTCTTTAACGGAAAAATCCCAAGATGAGACTGCCTCTCCAGCCACTATGGTGCAGGGCACCTTTGAGCATGACAAAGACGCAACCTCACTACCTATGTCTTACGAACATACGCGCAGGTCAGTACAATGTCTGTTGACAAAAGCCGAATACAAAGCGCATCTGCTTTAAAGAACACCTAACCATAAAATAGTCAGATACTTACATAACGTTTAAGGAACATACTACAATATCATTAAAAGTGAATATTGCTTGTCAATATATGTGTGTATGTCACTTTCTTGTTAAGTCAAAAGTATGGCTTCTTGAAGGAAAATATTTATTGTATGCATAGAGGACTTAAATATGTCATTGTGATTGAGTGTTACACAATCGTCTACAACGCCATACACAAAAATCTGTTCCAAAACCAAGTGAGTTTCCTTCTAAGACAGCATTTAAAGGCGTCAAATAAGAACTCTAGATCCGGCTTCTTAAACATGAACTGCATAATTGGCTGCAATGTATATTTTTTCCCGTTGGTCAAAATTATCAAAAGCTCTTAATAAGTAATTCAAACTAAATGTACAAAATTCTAAAGAAATAGAATCTTGAATGTACACTTTAAAATTTGCTAGGTTATTTCAACCCAATATTGGGTCCAACCCAAGCGTTGGCTTATACATTAACACATGCTGGTTTGTTTGAAATCAAAGCACTGGGTTGCTTTAATACATGATTGGGTTGCATATAAACCATTTGCTGGGTTATTTGGATTTGCCCATTTTTGCCCATTTGCCGGTCATTACAATGTTGGGTTGAAAATTGTATCGATTTTATGAGCCTTGGTGCTGTCTCTTCAGGGCCCATTTAATCCATCTTTTCAGTCATCTGTCTTTTTTGACAGTAGCCAGGCAGCTCAATAGGTTTTGAAACAGAGATTCTATGTAATGATGGCCAATATTATCAATTATCAACCAAAGAGGTTGGTGAGGTTTTTGTTGTATGTGACCATCTACTGTATGTGTTGCCTCATTGCCTATCATTCTACTGACAATAACTAACACAGCTAATAAGCATCTAGTCATCTTCCATGTATGTTTGTTTATTACGTTCAAGCAAACCTTGGTTTGCTACAACAAAGATGAATTTTCTGCATTAATGGTTTTTGACCATTAATGTCGCCACATGCTCTGCCCATGTGTTTGTGCCATCATTCCAGTAAGGACCAGCCACTTAGCCCCCTCACCATCTCATTCACTGCATGCCCCTCAAATGCATCCAGTTCTTATATTTAGATTTCAGTTTTGGTTGGGCTAATTGAGGGTCCCCTTCCATGTCCAAACCCTGGCCCTGAACCCTCCCTTTCCCGGCACAGGTGTATTGAGGAGGATGCAGGCCTATTAGATCTGGAACCTCTGCCTGGTTTCCCCAAAGGCCTGGAATTCCATAAAGCTGGCGAGGAGCCGTATGATATAAAAGACATTTTTAGCACTTCAGTAGAGTCGGAGGCTCTGAAAGAAACACTATTCAGGCAGGCTAAAACCCAGGTATGTGACTGTACCTGCTCCAGAGAGCTTTCATTATACTTTTAAGTGAATTGTTTGTATTACTCAAGGGGAGGGCATATGTTAAAGAGCATGTGTTATTTAATCTGCACACATCTTTAATGAAAAAGAAATCTTGGGTTTCGCTTTTCCTATAGTGTGGTGTTTCCCAAATGGAATGGTTTAATTCACAAATGATATTCATTTGTTGTGTTGTATTAATCATCTGGTGTAATAATTTGATGTGGGGTTGTTGTGTCTTATTTGTGATCACAGCGTTTCATGTTTGAAGGTGTAATTCATTCCAATTAAAATACTGTTTTTACTCATATTTATGTCCTGTATGACTTTCTTCTGCGAAACGCCTGAGCTGCCTTTGTCCGTACCACAACAGCGGATGGTGTTTGTACTGCCACGGGCCCAAAAGGAATAACACCACTGTTTAAAGTCGGCATTAGTCACCAGACATTTGTACTGTAGTCATAGTCAACAACAAATTGTGTAATGGAAATGCAATCCAAACATTGTGACTGAATGTGCACCACATCTGCCAACACTTTCAGACATGGTAAAATCCTATCTCTCGACAAATATTGTCAGTTATAAATGTTTACATCTTAGATCAGAGATTGTAAGTTCATTTGAAATTGCCTTTTGTCATACTATATAAATGCAATGTTCAAATAAAATGATTTGAGTAAACACTTTGTTTGATGCACACGTATGACAGACATTGATGCACAAATGCGGATATGTTTGATTAAAGTGGATGTCCACAAAACCCCATCCTGTAAGGCCACCATCCTGATCCTATACACCGATGTATTAAAGCAGGTTTCAGCTACACTACTGAAGTCTATAAAACTTGTTATAATGTGTCCAGTATATTCGATATATTAATAAATTTGCATTGCACATCAGACTTGTGTTTATACTTCAGTTGACAGAATCCTTGCTTATCATTGGCCAATCTCAACATTGACTTAAACTCGCTTATTTGCTTCTTTCTGAATCAGGCGTGCTTTCAATCAGAGGTTTCGGTATACAAAGTCTATTCAGTATTGCTGCCTAGCTATGCTTTCATCTTGAACATAAATAATACCTGGTTGATGAAACAGTATCCTTATTTAAATTCCCCAAAAACAATGATATGAAGATGAGGTGGATTCATTTTGCAGAGAGAAACCTTGAGAAATGTGTATCGCCACCTTTAAGGAATAGTTTCACAAACTTTCAGTTCCCCCAGTGTTTGAGAGCAGAGAATACTACTTATTTGTTCAATATTGTATCAACACAGAACACATTTGATTTTGCTTTACACATACTTAAATTATAATATACGAACATATCAAATTTGAATTTTAATGCCAAGTGTGCCAGGTTTGCAAACATGGGAGTAAGTGAATAATGACACAATTATTTATTTAATTTCCTTCAAAATGTCTGCTCATATAACTTGTGATTCTAGTGATTTAATTGTAATATTTGATAAAAAAGTGCTCTTGTGCAGTTTCATTTTGTTCATTATGTTCTTCATGCTTTTAATGTTGTTATATCAGCACATTGTATTGTCAAACACGCTAGAGAATCAATTAGAAGTACCTTTTTATCTTAGTGTTTCCATAAAGAACGTTTAAAATCCAAGAGGTTTTTGGCCTTTGGTGATGAAAAAGGGTTCTTCAGATTATAAAAGTGCAAGGAACATTTTCTTTAAAAAACTTTTGACAAAATGCTTCTTTGTGGAACCGGAAACAGTTCTTAATGTACATTGCATCAACTTTTAATTACATTTATGTGTAATGGTGTACAAATAAAAGAAAATGATAAAGTGATTTGGTGAGTCTTTCATGAGATTAACCGTGAAATGAACAATACCCAATCTTGCCTCGCTTGCTGTACTTACTAAATCTTTAAAAACACGAAACACATGAAAATCATGTTTACCAGCCTTCCTGACCAATACAACCTTTAGAAGATATATAATCCGTAGTATTATCACATTAATCTTGTTTATGCAAGTGTTGAATACAGGCGATGGTATTGTTTCACAGAAGAAAGAATACAGGGTTATTGGTACCCATAATAAACCCCCAAAATATGCTGGGGTATTTGATCCTTTAAAACGACTGCATGAAAAAACACTTAAAGATGATGTTTTGGCCGCAAGATTAAACCTTTCTCCCTTTTCCTCAACCAGGCTTATGCAATGATGCTCTCTCTGTCTGAAAACAACAACCTGCATGCATCTTCACAGAACTCTTTGGATGCTTGGCTCAACATGGGAGGAGGCTCGTCGGAATCCCGCTCCTTTCACCCCCTCAACAACATCTGAAACAAGAGAGGGAACGGAAAGACTCTTTTACACGGATGGGGAGAGAGAGAACATTAAAAGACACCACCACAAAGTATGAAGACTTTTGAATGCCAGTCGTAGTAGACAAACCTACTCTATGTGTGTAAGGAGCTGCAGAGGTAACATATCATATCGTTGAATAAAACAGACACGGAAACCAGTCACAATGATGGGAGATTTTTATTCCACAGCTGTAAACGAGAATCCCAGAACTGATCACGAGACATACAGCACATTTTTCTGTACAGTTCCCTTCAAGAGCTCGATCCAGAGTAGACATGTAAATAACTCACCTCTCCACCTCATTTTTAATTATAGGAACATAACACAGACGGAATTTTTGACGTATTCCCAAGGACCCTGGTTTGACCAGGATTCATTCCGTGTGGAGTTGTCCTGGTCCTTCTGCGCTTCAGTGGGTTTCCTTCCAGATGCTCCCAATGCACTGCCAAAACGCCAACATGCCAACGGCCCATTGGATATTCTAAATTACCCGGGTGTGAGCGTGGTTATCCGAGATGTTCCAGCATGTAAATAGATGTTTCTGAAGAATCCTGAGCTAGGATGGTAGACAGGGTAGTTAATGTGTTTCTTTCCTAGATTCTAAGAGATGTTATACAGCGTTCCGTCCTCAAATTCACGTGCTCTAGGGATTGACTGTTGCAAAGGTTTTATATCATCACACATTAATACAAGCACTTAAGCTTCAAGCTTTCTAACGTCCCCTAAAAATATGATTGGAAAACCTTGGTCATTTTTACTAGCCCACACCATTTTTCCCATCCCTTCAACCGTGTATAGCATTACTGTTATTGTAATTATTGTTATGGTTAGTATTTTAGCCTTTAGTCCAAACGTGTGTTTTACGAGTTAAATTATTCTTCAGTGATGGCAATTAGATGATCTTTTTCCACTTTTGATTTAGTCACATTCTCCTTTAAAAAATGCTTTGCTCTGTAAACAGTATTGTTTCCTTTCAAGCACATCTGTGCTTAAATGGTAATATAATTCTTTAGTGAAGGACCAAATTTGTACAATATAGATGTGTGATGTACAAAATAAGTTAACATTTTGTAGCATAGTGTTGTGTGCCAAATAACTCTTTTTGACAATCATTTTTCCATAAGTGGTCATCACTGTCAGCGGTTATCGATCTGTTGTTTCCTGCTTACATTTGATGAGTGTTTGTTTATTTATGTTTCTTTTTTTTATTAATATAAAGCATAGAGACATGTTTCACCAACTGTTCGAAAAAATGAAATGACTCAAATATCATGCCGAGCCGGAATTTTTCTTCTGTGGGAATAGAGAAATGGGTTTGCCAAAATCTCAAATTGGAACGCAATGGATAGGTCAACCATTAAGCGATGTTGGGTGACGAAAATGGCTGGTGTGTCGAAATAAATGTTACGTCAAACTTGGGGCATTAAACGTTTTATGGTCAAACTGAGATTGAAATGGATCACCAAGGCTGAGATGAGCCGTGGGAAACTGAACACAGTATAGTCGAAATATGACACATACTCTACACGTGACCGGTGGGCAGCAACATTAAACATCCGCGTAGAGGTTTCGTGGAGATGCTTCGCACCCTGAACACACATGCAAGCACTCGTCCAACTCTGAACTGTGAAGCCAGCAAATGAATTGTAAACAATTGATAAATATAATGAATGTGTAGAGTAGATTTATGATTTAGGTAATGACTCAAACCTTCTCTTGAATGTCAGGATGTTTTGTTTTTATTTATTTATGTTCACTCAATGTGACAACCTTTGAGTGAAGATTCTGCAGTATCTACCACCCAGAAAGTGCCATACTGTTGGAAACATCTTTGTTGGCATAACTCAGACGCCTAGGAAACATTTCCCCTTAGCTCTTACGATCACGTAATAACTGACTTCAATGTGGCCTACGAAGAAACGCTGTTTCCAGAAGCACTTTAGCTTACAGTTCAAAACAGGCATGTAAAAAAACAGTCAGTCGGGAATAGTCCAACCACATAATTTGCATAATCACAAGGTGGAAAAACGCGTATGGGATGTGATATTATAATGTAACACTAGGCGATGCTACGTATTGTTTTATCTTGTATAATCTGTGTTTCTTCGCTATTATTTCCCCAGACCCTTGAGCAAAAGCCTTGGTCGATGCATAAAATGCTGGACATGTAACGGAATACCGAACAGGTCATGTAACATACTACTGTACTTAGCAAGCGCCGTAGATGGTAAAGGAATTGATCCCCCATTGTTAAATCATGAACTAATGGTCAAAAAATTAGCTTGAAGATATTATTCTTAGCCAATTGTTACGTTATATACAAGCATATAATATAAAAATAGTAATGGTTTATTAAAAAGATAACAGTGTATATTTCTTCAAAAAAATATTCCCATGTCTAACAATTCCTTTTAAACGTGGGTTTCAAATAGATGGTGCTTGTTTAATTTGGATCTGAGTTAAAGATTGCTTATGCTTATTTGAAAAATGTGCATGAAAATTGTGTTTTAAAGGTCCTATGAGTGTCCATTTGTGAAATGTGTATCTGAAAATTAAAATGAAAAAAAATAAAACAATGAATTTGTAGCTGCACTTATTGTTCACGTGGTTATGTTAGCAGGTTTCAGATGTTTGTCTGCATTACGATGGGCAGACGCTTTTTTGAACTGAACAGTACTCTTGTGGGTGGGAATAAATGGCAAAATTTAAGGATTGTAGAATAATAATGGAATTCTAATTTTTTTTAAACTTGTGATTACTGAAGATGTATTTCATGAAGACATGATTCTGATGTTAATTCTGTAGAATAGAAACACCAAATGTAATCTTTGCAATGCTATGAAGAATTTATACATGGAATTGATATGCAATAAAAACCTGTGTGCTTTTTATATATGAATGTTGTTGATTTCTTTAAGGTAATGAAATATGCTGTATAAATATGCGGGTAGGTTGCGGATGAGTCCAATAATAAGAATCAACATAAGATCATTTTATAAGTGTGAGTAATTGTTGCTTTGATCATAAGATGAAGGATGCTCTATCTGTGTATATTTTATATTCATAGAGAAATGGAGAAAATTCATCACGGTCTTTGTTCTACTGCTTGGGCTTCATTTCTAAAGATTGCGTACGCATGTAGGGGTGTGTGATAGAAGCAAAAATCATTTATCTCATTGTATTCTGGGATTTTGCAGATATTGATAACTAGACACCATTTTTAATTGCATCCCTATAAAATGTGTTTGTCTTATATTGTACTGTTAAATGTGCCCTTCCTTTACAATGTCCGACAGCTAATTAATAATAATAATAGTAATGAAAACAATACATTTAAATTAGCTCATTTGTATTTTATTTAAATATGTTTTATAATAAAAAAAGATACAAGAAGACTTAAAGTCAGTTGTATTCTAAATGCACACAAGCTTCAATTGAGATTGGATATTAATACTGAGTGATATAATTGACGGTTTGATTTTTCTTGTTATTATCGCAAACAATATTTCTTACAAACCTAAATCTGATCATAGAGTGTATGCAAAAATGTAAAACATTTAACCTGGAAAAGAGCTAAGCAACATGTCAGGGCTCGAACAGACTTACACACCTTTACTTGTCTGAGCGCCGCAGAATTTTTGTAAATATGAGCCATAAGAAAAAATATAAGCCATTCTGTAAGCTCTTGATCTACTCTCGAAGGCAATGTATAATGCAATGTATCTTCTGCAATGTATAAGCTGATGCTTGTGCTCCTCCATGCTTTCTGATTGGTGGGTGGGCGAAATTCAAGGGTGAAAGGCCAATAAAATAACCTGTAACTATATGACGTTAAAAGTCGAGGATTTACATTGACGTTTATTCATTTGGCAGACACTTTTTCCAAAGTGACTTACAGTATTATGCATTAGTCAATCATCACTGCAGAGTAAATGGGGTAAGGTGTCTTGCTCAAGGACACTTCAGTCATTGTCTGCTGATACTGAGATTCAAACCCACAAACTTCCTAGAAGTCCAACTCTCTACATTTACATTTACATTTAGGCATTTAGCAGACGCTTTTATCCAAAGCGACTTACAATAGTAACCTCTAACCACCAGACCATCAAAATTCTGCGATGCGGGCATATGAATGTTTTTTCACGAATAAATAATTATAACCTAAAATAATTATAATCTTGATTTGATTCTTCGTTTCAGGTGGCCCTTATACTTGGAGCACCTGGCCCTTTTAAAGGTCTCCGCATGGCCCTGGTGATGAACATATCGCACACTCTTAAAAAGAGGGGAGGCGAGTACCCCTGCCCATTAACTCTTTCATGACAGTCTGCCAAATATTGCTTAACTTTCTAACTGGTAAGGTGACGTAAAATGTAAAAACAAGTTGATTCCTATTCACACTACACCTCTATTCTTGCATGTCTTCAGGTCAATAAAATGTGTTTCTATCTATGAACTGTCTGTAATGTATTACAATAACTGTAGAAGACCACATTTGAAGAAATTGGAAGACAGATTTGCTGTGAAATTAGATTTCTGATTGTAAAGTTCAAAATGAAATATTGTTGTGGAAATTGCACTTCTAATGCCATCTTAAGATGTATATAATGTATTCCCTAGCTGTTTTCCAAGTTTCAAAGGACACACGGATATCATGTATGATATTTCACTGAACTTAATTTTAAGGCCAAAATTGGCCAAAAGCTAACTCACTATACATAACAATAGGTCCCCTTTTTTTAACAAAAGAAAATAAATTCTAGCAGAGCTAGGCAGGACAGGATCTAAGACTCTTTGCCAACCAAACTGGCAGGAATGTTTTCCAAGCTGCTGCATAAGCTACCATGATACTCAAGGTGCTGGATGGATGACCCAATTGAATTTAAATATAACTTTCATCCAAACTTTTCAGATACATAGGTGGTGAATGTCCACCTTTATGGATTGACTACCCAAAATGTTTCATTATCACTCAATTATGTAACACACTGACGTGCAAAAAATACCACATTAAACAAAAATGTTACAGTGATGATACAATATAATGCAAAATAATACAATATAGAATAACAGATTTAAGACATTGGAATGTTTAGTTTTATCATGTGACATTAAATTGCATTAACCCTCATATAAATCTCTTGTTCTTTTCCAATTGACATGTACATAAAATCTGTGCATACTGCCCTATAGCCTGCATGTAATTGACCAAACCACAAGATGTCACTTCAGCACACAATATCCACACACTCTGCTCCATATGTGATGTAGAAATAAATAAATGTGGAATTACTTAATAGCTACATATATTTAATGTAAAAATAAATAAAAGCATCAATATATGAGTCTATAATATATTAAATGAAAAAATGTCTGAAGAAACACAATAATAAATGAAGAAGCTAATGAGAGTATAAATGTCCATTTAATTTTTCATATTTTTGTTTATTTAACAATTAATTTATTTCTGCCATTTCAAATTTATGTGCTCATTATTTTTTGTTTTTATTTTTAGCATACTTTTATCAAGTCCATTAGACGTCCATAGTTAATGCCTTGTAGTGACAGCCCTACTGAAAACTCAAGTAGAAATAATATTCAAGTAAAATTCATAAAAAAAATGTTTCTTTAATCTTTATAAGACCTTTTTACATCACAGACGGAGCAATACAATATTACGTAAGCATGCTTACTATGTATTGTTGTGTTCTTATGTTGTAACAATTGTCTGTTGTCAATTGTCTTTTTTACTCTGTGTGTGTGTGTGTGTGTGTGTGTGTGTGTGTGTGTGTGTGTGTGTGTGTGTGTGTGTGTGTGTGTGTGTGTGTGTGTGTGTGTGTGTGTGTGTGTGTGTGTGTGTGTGTGTGTGTGTGTGTGTGTGTGTGTGTGTGTGTGTGTGTGTGTGTGTGTGTGTGTGTGTCTGTGTGTGTGTGTGTGTGTGTGTGTGTGCGCTAGGGCCTGCGATGTAAAATACATTTCTTATGTAGTTATTAATTATTCTAAATGCATGATTTTACTGTTTTTGCATAACCTAATACAGAAAATAGTTATGGTTAAGGTTTAAGATCTAGAACTTTGATTTAACAATAACTTTTATCTGTGCCTAACAAAACTTTAAGTAAAGCCACCATGTTCAAATTTTTATTCAAGCCAACTACAGTTAGGTTGCCGGTGTTAAATAGCATATCGTCATTTTTTATCAGTTGCATTGAGTTTATCATACTTAATCGCTGAAGACGTTTTACTGGTCATCTGCTTGTACAACCTTAATAACTTAAGTTGCCAGATATGCAGATATGTAATGACGGCTTGGATTATTTTATTATCTATGACCTAAATAGGCTTGTGCTGACAGCCTGGAAAGGTTGCTTAATCCCAGGTGAGTCTCTATAAAGCAGGGTGAAGACATAACCCATCAATTTCTGGCACGTCCTTTCTCTTCGCTCAGTGCTGACCAGGCAACGAAGCATTTCTTCAGAAGGGGCTGACAACTTCAAGACACAGCCATGAATGGTACAGAGGGACCGTCGTTCTACGTGCCTATGTCTAATGCCACCGGCATTGTTAGGAGCCCGTATGAGTATCCTCAATACTACCTGGTGGCCCCGTGGGCATATGCCTGCCTGGCCGCTTACATGTTCTTCCTCATTATCACCGGGTTCCCTGTCAATTTTCTTACGCTGTACGTCACCATTGAACACAAGAAGCTACGTACACCCCTCAACTACATTTTGCTGAATCTTGCTATTGCTGACCTTTTTATGGTTTTTGGTGGTTTCACCACAACGTTGTACACCTCGCTGCATGGCTACTTTGTGTTCGGACGCCTCGGCTGCAACGTCGAGGGCTTCTTCGCCACTCTGGGAGGTGAAATGGGTCTCTGGTCCCTGGTCGTGTTGGCCATCGAGAGGTATATGGTCGTCTGCAAGCCCATAAGCAACTTCCGCTTCGGAGAGAACCATGCCCTCATGGGTCTCGCTTTCACTTGGTTCATGGCCTGTACCTGCGCTGTGCCTCCCCTCGTCGGCTGGTCCCGCTACATTCCTGAAGGAATGCAGTGTTCATGCGGAGTTGATTACTACACTCGTGCTCCCGGCTTCAACAACGAGTCCTTCGTCATCTACATGTTTATCGTCCACTTCCTCATCCCGATTATCGTGATTTTCTTCTGCTACGGCCGGCTCCTCTGCACGGTGAAAGAGGCTGCCGCTGCACAGCAGGAATCCGAGACCACACAGAGGGCAGAGCGCGAGGTCACCCGCATGGTCATCATCATGGTCATCGCTTTCTTGATCAGCTGGCTCCCCTATGCAAGCGTGGCCTGGTATATCTTCACCCACCAGGGTAGTGAATTTGGACCCGTCTTCATGACAGTGCCGGCCTTCTTTGCCAAGACGTCTGCCGTCTACAATCCCTGCATCTACATCTGTATGAACAAACAGTTCCGTCACTGCATGATAACCACCCTGTGCTGTGGCAAGAATCCCTTCGAGGAGGAAGAAGGCGCCTCCACCACTGCTTCCAAGACCGAGGCTTCATCCGTGTCTTCCAGCTCTGTATCCCCTGCATAAACGCTGGAAAACAAACCGCTCTAAGCAGCAACATTGACTGGACTTCAGTATTCAACAGTTCAGCCTGGGAAATCCGCTTCCGTTCACAGAAATAATGTCTCTCATTGTTGATGTTCTTTTGTATTTTTACGAAACCTAATTCGTTCATCGTAAAGACAGATCGTACAGGACAGATCGTGCCTGAGATTCTGTACATCCTACGAGTCCAGGGTAACAATGCATAGGTTTCTTTTTGCTAAATGCTGCAAAAGGAAAACTATCTTTACTCTTACTGCTGGACTCTATACTGTACTGGCTTTGTTGTGATTGTAGAAGCATGTATTCAGGGCAATGTAACAATAAAAAGCACTTTGCAAATTAAATCACTGTTTATGTTTTGATTAGGCCGTGTTGCTTCTAAAATGTATTTTTAATTTAAGAAACAGTTATTTCAGATGAGAGCTTTAATGTGATGTACATGTTTTTGTGTAAATAGATTTGATATTAGTGTCATGCATTTTATGTATAATCAATTTGTTAGTGTAGATTCTACAAATAAAACAGATGTTGCAACTGACTTCCACCGATATTCAATCCAAGGATTTGACGCTCTCACTGTCACCTTGGATTATGGCTTTATGGAGGATTAGACAAGAGATATGTATGCTCACATTAACTATGGAACTAACATGTTAATCTTGCTCCAGATGAGACAAGTGAAAGTAGATAAGTAGATTATTATTGTATGTAATTTGCATTAGGTGGTGTTAATAGGGAAACTCTCTGGACACGCACGGTCACACACACTACCGCTTGTCTAACTCGGAGACATTATGACATTTCCTTTTAAATACAATGCAGATGGGTTTATAGAAGAGTAGGTCAAAATAAAGATACAGCGAGGCCTCAAGCACCTTAATGCTTTTATAAAACGTTAATACACAATAAAATATGCCATACTTTGGACCAATTTGTCTGGGAAAATCCAACCATATATCATACACCAAATTGCTTCTTTATAAATAAATACATGTGGTTAGATTTGTATTTGTATTCATATCTGGGGTCCCTGACATCCGAAAGTTGGAAAACCTCTTATGTGAAAGATTATTATTAATATGGATATATACACATTATTAACATCATTAAAATAGGTCCCACAAGTGACTCTCGTGTTTCTGTTTGGGTGTTCCCAAAAAAGCTTGCTTTAAGTACGGTCAAACAGTTTTTATAGCTTAGTCATATATCATAAACATTATCATAAATCTACTTCATCCAACACAAGAGTTTCACAAAGAGGTATGGTAATTGAAGGGAAGCTGAAAAAGGAGCTTCCTCTTTTTGAAACAATTGTATGGAATTGTTTATAAGATATTTGCACGTGCTCCTTCCAAACTTTGTTAATAAAACTGTTTGACAAAATGTGCACATGAACAGAAAGTGAGACGTCGTAGGTCGTCAATAACATGACTTGAAACCAACGGCCTTGATTCAGGGTTTCACTAGAAATGCTGCTGCATACAACATGCTTTGATCCAGCAGCATCGTATGTAACTTTAGGACATTAATAACAGAATAAACAACATATATAAAACAAAGCATGAAGGTATTTAGGCTTTTCGTAAACGAAAGGTCAAGTATACCACATCTATGAATGTGAATTTGTATGGAAAACTTTATTTGATAACAAAAATAGCATTCACAGACTTTATCGTGATAGCTACATATACAATATGATTCATCCAACTAAGAGGAAAAGCTTTACAGGGTAAGTCCACATCTACTTACAGACAACTTAGAGACTAATGTTATGTATAGCTTCATGAATCAAAGAAACCTATGGACGATGCAGGATATGCATAGATTCGTTAAAAACGGCCTATATACACGTATTTCATCTATCAACACAGAATAAAAGTCTGAAATCCAAACAGCACTGCAAAGACCACAGACGGAATATAAGGGCTCTAGAATAAAAACAGATGTTCAGCCTCCTCCTTAAACAACATACAATCAGTTTCTTGTTTTAGCTTCTCTAACCCTCCCTTGAAAAAAATATATGTCTTTAAACATTCTGATATTCTATCCGCAGGTTCTGCGTATAAACGTGAGCATTGCTTGTTTGAGGACATCCTTCATAAACGATTTTTTTGTACAAAGAAAAGGCAACAGCATTAATACTCACAGGTTAGAAGTACATACAGTAGTAAAAGTCTGTACAAAGGAAAGCGGCTGGATTGGTCATTTGGATACTATTCAGACGTCAGTGGAAGAATTCCCTGTTCTTGTTATGATTGTGAGATGCTATAAAACGGGTAGATTGTGGCAGGTCTTCGTTTTCAGAAATGACAACCTGAATCTTATATGCTCTTGTTCAGCCAGACATGTGTCCGGTTTTTATTTTGTGTGCCACTGTCCGGGTCAACGTGAAGACAAAGCCTGATGTCGTACAGTAGATTACGCTTCGACTCATCAAAATAAATATACTTTAATATATTATTCGTTAAACAGTAGCATCGTAGTTTGAATTCATATAAGCTACAATTTTTCATCCTTACAAAAGTACAAACAAGCAACAAATGCTTGTGCTCTGGTCTTCAATAATCACAGCATAAAGGAATGTGGGACACACGAAACAGAGAACCAAGCTTTTCAAAACAAGAGAGCCATCTCTGAATGTTACATGCACGTCACTCGCAGCATATTAAAGAAATAAATTGCAACAAAGATTTATTCGGCCGCGGTGAACCTTGGCCCGGTCTACTGGTCAAATGTGAGGTCTGTGTGGTTCTTTTGTAAAGTCATCTTTTGGACTGAGGATTCCGGATGAGACATCGGCCCACGTTGGCCTCATTCACTCTGCTGGCTTTCAGGGTGTTGTAAGAGTCCCTAAATTGTGGAGTGGCACCGTCTTCCAGAAAGCTTCCATCACTGCTGCTGTCCGATTTCCAGGTTCCGCTGGATAAATACGCTTGTTTTTCAGACCGAAGGGATGGTGAGCTGTCATGCAGGATGTTTTTTAAACCACGCTTTGGGGTGTGTCCAAGAGTGAGTGCCTGGTGACTGTGAGATCTGGCTGGGGTAGACACTGGGTAAGCTTCTTTTCTGGAGCCCCTGCCGGGCGTTTCGGACTCGCGTTGAGGCCGGAACTGCCTTTCAGGCGTGGACGTCTGCCATGAGTCCTGAGAAGAGGCAGGAAATATCCTTTCTGGGGACTGATCTTTATGCGATCGCACTGTCCGTCGATCCACAGACTTGGCCCTGCGGCGGTCTGGAGAGGGGTTCCGCTTCCTTGAGGAGGAGCGATCCAGGGAACCACTGCGCAACTGAGATCCACCTCTGCCTCGAGTTTCCGAACGTCTGTGGTCTTGGCCCACTACATCCTGGATAGAAGCCTTTCGACCGAATCCACTCTCTTTCCTTAAGGTCTTGAAAAGCTTCGCAATGCCGCTCTCAGACTCGCACTTCTTGACCTTGCGGCGGGAATTATTTTTGCCACTGTCAGGAGAAGGTGAGGGGTTGACGTGATTATTCCTGTTACAGTTGTGTTGAACACTGGCGTAAAAGTCTGTGTTGTCATCTTTCACTTTCTCTTTTACGTGCTCTGGCTCTCGGTTTTTCAACTGGTCCTTCTTGGGTTGTTGGGGTGTTGTGTGAGACTCGGATATATAGCTGGGCTCACAGGGCTGATAAAACGGGCCACTTTTAAGAAACGTTTTCATTTCTGAATAATTTTGTGGCCCGGGTGAGGAAGGGTAGCTGTCATTGGGACCATCTAGAAACAAATGATGAGAAACATGATTAAAACCACTTTTAGCAATGAAACATACAGTATATCGTTTCATGTGCACGAGCATGCCAAACAGTTACGGTCTTTCCTTTTTTATTCAAATTTATCATATTACATTTGTAATAATGTAAATATTATTTAATTTGCATTTTCCAAAAGCAGTATTTTGCAATAAAAATAAAAATAAACTGGAATTGGTTTCCCTGAAAAGGGGATGGAAAACTCTAGTCCTGGCATGTCATTTCTAAGTAATACTGAAGATTTCGATATAAATGTTTTAGTTGTGTTGTAATTAGGGTTTCAAAGAACATTAAAACACATAAAAGGTCTGCAAAGAATATATACCATTCAGGTATGATCACAGAATCTTGAGTTACAGTTTTGCACAAGTATTACAGGTGACATTATAAAAAGGGTGTGCACAGTTTGTAACTTATGGCACTTTCTAATAGACAGAAAATGATGTTGGAACTGGTGGTCAGGTATAAGTCTTTTTTTTTGTTCTACATTACCATGTAGATCTCAACGCAACTATGATTTTTATTTTATTTAGCTCATTTAATTATGACATCACATCACTTCTTGCCGTCTGTTCTTACCTCTTCATTTCTGATAGCAGACATTCAAATCTGCAGTATAGTAAGATCTATCAGTTTTGGTTCAAAGAACCATTTTGGATTAATAACAAAATAGATTGTACTAGTAGATCTAACATTATGCGATTGTCGTCAGTATGTCATATCGGTTGTAGTGTTTTTGTACTTATGACAGGTCTTGGCCTTGTCTCTTTCATGACTGTCTTTGGTCTCTGTCTTGTCTTGTTTTCAAGCTTGGTAGTATAAGGATTTTACTTCAAGACTGATCAAGACCACAACTTTAGGAATAACACTAAATTGCTGATTCTGTTGATTCATTTGCTGTCGTCATTCGTGTGAATAAATAGTAAACTTCTGGCTTTAAAAGCATTTATTGACTTGTTTCTTATTTGGTTCATCTGATACTTTGGTTTTCTATCTGATAGTAAGAGAATAATTGGAGATTGTCTTAAATAAATCTGTCGACTAAATGAATACATATGAGTAAATGTTTACCCTTCTATGAATACTTCTGTTTGGGTTCTGTATTTACCAAAAAACAAGTATTGTTTTTTGAATGTCAAATTACCATAAATCATCCAACATACATCTTCGATTTATAATTTAATATCACTTGTTAGTGTTTTTCTGATGGTCTTGGTCTTGACCTGCCTTGACCTTGTCTTGTTCTTGGTCTCAGCTTTTCAAAGTCTTGGTTTAGTCTTGCTCTGGGCCTCTCAAAGCCTTGGTCTAGTCTTGGGCCCTCAAAGTCTTGGTCTTGTCTTTGTAATGGCCCCCAAAGTGTAAGTCTAGTCTTGGTCTTGGCCCTTCAATGTCATGGTGTTGTTTTGGTCTCGGTTCCTCAAGGTCTTGGTCTACTCTTGGTCTTGGTCACTCAAAGTTTTGGTCTTGTCTTGGTCTTGACACCCTCTGTTCTTGGTTAAGGTGTTTTCGACAACAACACTAATCAATTTAACAGAATGTAACTCTCTTGGTTACACAAGTAATACTACGACTACTATGTTACTTCAACAGTTGTATGGTCAGGAAATGTAAACTCCATTACATCAAAGCATGTAAACAAAAAGCTAAATTGCAGTTTTCAAGCAATTATTCTGCAAAAATATTTGCTGGGTTGTATAGGCCAGGAAATCACCAACATGCATATATTTTCATACCCGGACACATTTTCTTTAATGCAACTCTTATTATTTCTAATATGTTGATATTTGATTTTGACAAGCCAGGACCATTTTAAAAGTAAACTGATTGAATCCAGTTCTCCCATGTACTTCACCTTTACAAACTCTGGCAGAAACAATGGATGATCACTAAATGTATGGTCACATGACAAGAGACGAGAACAACTCTGTGCTTCAAACTTGTAATGACTGTAGAAAAAATGACTCAAGACATGCTAACAAGTCATCTTTTGCGTTACAGTCACAGTCCATGTCATCAAGAGCAATAGCTACAGTTTCAATGTCAATGTGACATGATTATGTTTCGCATCACTACACAATATGAATGTCATCATGGTTGGATTCAATAGGATGAGATGTAAGGTACAGCACAGGAGGGGTAATGTACAGAAAGTATAGAATAATAATGTGGAGTCTGACACAAACACGTAGTGCTTTACAAACCGTGGCTTGGTTTTGACTCATAAGGTAGAAGCAGGGCTCGCCCAATTTATCATTCCTCAGACAGGCAGCCAGATGGGGGCCCATCATTGCTGAAGAGCCCCACCAGAGAATTAAAGATTAGGAAACGACAAAAACAGATAAGAGAGAAGAGTGAAGTATAACACAGAATATCAGAATAAAGTTGAAGAGTTGTGCTGACTGATTCGTCAAAGTGTAACGAAGATTAAATGAAGATTCATAAGACTTTCATCAAAGAGAGCCTAAGTTAAACAATTTTATGATGTGATATTGAGAAAAATGTCATCTTTGTCATTTGTTACCCACCATACTCTGGGACGGATCCGTCTCCTCTCTTCAGCACCAGTCGAGCTCGTCGTCCTCCATTTTTGATAAGCTCAATGGCACGGGAATGCATCATATTTTTTGTACTCTCACCATTGATCTCCAGGATTTCATCACCAACCTGAAAAGAGGGTGGACATTTTAAATTGTGCCTTTACCTATGGTTTACTTTTTTTAAACCCTAAGTAAATCAATGTTTTTACATTGAGTGTAAAATGATTCAATGTAAGACTGTAACAGTGAAATATTTAGCAACAGACAAACAGTTGCTTCTTTCTCAAATATGAGCGTTTGATAACAATAGAAATCTTTATAACATTTATTTTCAACATAATGATTATATAATATATAATGTATGATGATTACTTTTTACTTAACAACAATAATTTACAGCAGTATTACACTTTTTGTTTGCAAGCCCATTGTAATACTACTTTAAATTATATATAGAAATGTCCCCCATTTCCCCCTGAGCTACAGAAGATGGCCACTAAAATGTTGTACATCTAAAAACTATGTATGACTATGTATGAACACTTTTACCCTGCATGCCAATATGCCAGTTTGAATTTATTCTTTTAGCCGTTGTTTTATTTATATAATATGGATTGCAAAACCAGATCTCCACGTGGAGCACCGACAGTTCACACGTCTTGGGAAAATCCTTTTCTGATGTGCCTTGGACTTTTGGATAGTCATTTTAATACTATTGATCGATATGTGTTACTACTATGCAACTACACTATTCAGATTCTGTCCTTACTCTCATTTTTCCGTTTCTTCCTGCAGCTCCTTCCTCAGCCAGTCGGAGCACATACAGGTCCATGTTATATTCCTTTCCTCCTCTTAGACTGAACCCAAAGCCTTTATTGTCCCTCTCTAAATCCACAGAGTAAATCTCTGCCTCCTAAACACAAACACAAAGAATTAAAATCTAAAAGGGTTTTGCTGACATGGCTACAGACAATAAACATCAGCAATAAAAAGAACTTTATACGGTAAGGATTAACACTCCAGATGTACAACAAGTGTTTTTTTTTTCATAAACCTCTCATACATTTCCTGCAGCTACTACATTATTTTTAACAGTTTGACTTCATCCCTACCATGTATTATGATATATTTCTAAACAAAGAAAAAAATATTGCATTACACAAAACAAAAGATGTACATCTTATTTAACTCTTATAGATACAACGCAGATTCTTGTACCTGATTAAAGGTTGCTGGTTGGGTATGGGCTTGTTTCGGTTTGTTGTTCCTGTTTGCAGAATAGTGAATAAGGTCAAACAAAGATATTAGTATGCAATTAAGACCAAAATAAAAGTTCATTCCAATTTTATCTAATATTTAAAATAACACAGAAATTCTAATACTGGTCATTCCTACTATTTAGTGCCATCTCAAGGTAGTAAGTTTCCATTAAACTAAATTAAATTAGGGCTTATAACACTATACGAAAAATATACTGGTCCAGGTCAGGATATTATGATGTAATAATTTGTACCAGATGACTATGAATGTGACAGGAGTGACATTCTTCAAGCTATTACTGCTCATCTGGTAACAACGGCCTATCATACACTGACAACAGAGAAAGAGTTTTTACATCTTAATTTACAATATTTCTTAAAATAACAAAAAGATTTGGTTTCCGGTATAATAAAACATAACGGGGAGGACGTGTAACCCTGTTCCCCATCACAAAACTATTCTTAATTGTTAAATACAACGCTCATAAAAGCATGAAATGTAATTTGCTTTAAAATTGTTTGCAACTTCTGGAAGTCATGTGACTATAGGAGCAACCAGGGGTCGTGATCAGGAATTTCCATAAGAGTAACAGGGGGACATTATATCCTGGTAGGTATCTTTTATAAAAGTTTTAATAATAAAAATGCATAAATAATTAGAAATTACATTTGGTGAGGACTATTACAAATATGACTTTACGATTCATAAGAAGTTTTTAATTGATTTTCTCACTTATATTTCTCCTTTTTTTAAATGAAATTTAATTTTGAGTTCCTGTGTTTGTGTCCCATGAAAGAGGGAAATTAATCATGTAAGACAAGCTTTAAAATATAATCGTGCCTGCATTTTTTAAATAAAACACACACTATTATATCTTGGCGACTCAAAGGGTACCGAACAGTAGGAATGAACCATGCACCAATTTAAAAAGTTTGCATCTATTCAATTTAAGAACAGTCTAAATTATTTTTTGTATTCAAAAGTTTCATGTTGCGTGGCCGCGTTTGTATCTTACCTAAGCCCCGTGTTGCTCTGAGGTGTGTGTGTTGTGGTAATGGTGGCTATTTTTTCTGCGTTTGTCAGCAAAGAGTTGTTTGACGCTTCTGTTGAGACAGAAAAAAATAATACTTTCAACAACAAAAAGCATAAGTTGTTGTAAAATACATTTTGACCACAATAACTGTCATAAATTATGCTCATAAAAGTTATAGTCGCAATTAGGTAAGCATTATAATGTACTGCTGTTGTTATGATTATATATGAGACATTATAAATTACATTATAAATGATGCCATACATACTGCATTGTATTCAGATTCAATATGCACAAATAATATATTTTTTTATCACATGTTTCATAATAGTACATTCAGGTAGATAGTAGATGTAGATTCTGCTGTCTTTCATGCAAATATCCTATCGATTTCATTAGTACAATATTTGTGGAAAGTGGCATCAACATACAGACACAAAAAATTGTCCTGTTCATTTTAATTTAACTAAAGCCAACTAACTCACCGTCTCCCGGTATGATGCGCAACATTACAGTATTGCCGGCCTCTTTGATCAGATTTACAATATCTGAGTGGGATTTGTTGGTGATGGAACAGCTGTTGACTGCCAGGATACGATCACCAACCTTCAGCTTTCCACAGCGGTCAGCAGGACTTCCCTCAATGATCCGACCTATTTTATGAGGCATGGCCACACATGTGTTTCCGGCTGAAAGACCCCGGGCGTGTATCATACATCAGAGCAAGATCCAAAAAAAAACAGATAGGGAGATAAAAAACAGATCAAATTATTAACATAAGCCCAAAGCACATGGCAGCATTTAACAGTATGATTATGACGAGGAATTCCTTTCCAGCAAGCATCAAACCAACCAAACCGAAGAAACTAAGCTTAAAATAGATTATTCAGTCACCAATTGGGACACGTTGTCAAGGGTCAAAACGAGAACATATTTCATATGACATAAATAACACTACAAGCACACTTATCCATATTCTTTACATTACTGTACATAACTGTCAATGAGACTCCTTGATTGTTATTGTGATTATTATTGTTGATTTACGTTAAAGATTAAAAAAGTGTGTGAGTTATCCAAAACGAATGGATAAAGGTCTCTGATTGGCCACTGTATTCTGTGCCCAAACAGAAAGGTACAGTAACTAGATCCAATGGACTGCTGTGCTCGAAGCTTCTGGCGATGAACTATTTCAATTAATTTAAAGATTCCTGGACGCCTTACCAAATGTAGTCCCTGGATCAGGCCTTGACACAGATGACACAATGACGAACCCGAAACCTTCATTTTCACCACGCTTGATCTCGACATCATACGGCTGTAGAGTGGCAGGAGCCATAGCCACTACAGTGCTTCCACTGCCGCATCCCCCTCCACTGCCAATGCCACTAGTGCTTCCAGATCCAGAGCTAACAGTGTTCAGAGAGTTCTGGCTGCCCTGCGGTGTCCTTTTCTCCTCTGTGAACGAAGGCGCCTGAGTGCTGCTGTGGTGAGAGGATGTGGGCGATGGTGGGATTTCAGCCTCACCCTTATAACCTAAAAAACGAAAATCTAAATTATGAATTCAAAAAATCAATTTCTTTGCGTTTTCTATTAAAATCAAAATACTGAAATGAAATAAAAATCCGGTAAAGACATAAAATAAAATAAACTGTTTACCTCCATAGCCAGCCTTGCGTCGAACAGTTAAGTTGACATGGCCTTGTTTAGCTGCTTGTTGCATGAGTTGAACCACCAGCTGGTGAGATTTGCCCACCACAGCAGTGCCATCCACAGAGATGAGTTCATCGCCAGACCGCAGACGGCCATCCTCATCTGCTGCCCCATACTTCACTATGTGCCCTATGTAGATCTGGAATACACATTTGTTTTTGAGAATTAAGATTTAAATTGCACCACTGGACCGCCCAGCTCAGTCAGAATGTGCCAGAATGAGAGAGCAATGCACTTCTGCCAACTAACTCAAATACCGCCTTAAGAAAACTTTGTGGAACTTTTTTGAACCACATTAACCACACTCCTGTAGTTCACCGAAATGTATGCAATACACCACTTCAATCTCTTTCCCGCTTGCAAAATAAATTCTCAGTGTAGTTTAAAATGGCAAACAAAAAGAATACAATTATAAAAGGTGTGTAAAACGGAAATAACTAAAGATATTTTCATATTTTTGGATCTATGTGTTATCTGACCTACCGGTTCTCCAGGTTCATTTCCCCCGAGGATCCTAAAACCATAGCCCGTGTCTTTCCTCCACAGGAAAACGTCCTGTTCTTGAGATTCTGGCACTAAATAAAAAAAATTTGGTGATGATGATATGACGAACTGGCTCAAACAAACAAATAGATAAGATGTTTACAGATCTGGAATGGTACAAAGACAACAAGCTTATACAACACCTTACAAACAAAATTACAAAATTGAAAATCCATTCGTGTCAAATAGTATTTTCGAACTGGTAAATCATGTACCACTATTCTGCCCATCCTTACTAACAATGAATAGCTATTACTGATTCAATTAAATTAAATATTATTTTGATATGGCTTGCCAATTTGGAGGGTCTCTAAGCCGCTGTACAAGACAATCAAAACCTAGCAATACAGATTCTGTTGTACGCAAACACAAAAAAAGATAAAGCTTCAAAATAATGTGAAATAAAACTATTGTTAGCAAGCTCCTGGTCAACAAGCACACATTATAAAAACCGATCCGAAAAGCCAGTTTTCCATTGAATTAAACAAGCCCTTATGTAAGTAAGAACAGTAATAGAACAGTAGTTACACAATGTATGTATACACTGTACAAAATTAAAAGTTCACTTAACAAAAATATCAGAACAATTGAATTTACAGTTTTTTGAGTTTACTCAACTCAAGTTGTTCACTGAACTCAAGTTTGTGAGTAAAGTCACATGACTATCAACTAAGCAGCAATCAAAATGAAGAGTTCTCTCGACTTTAGACTTGGTTGAACCAAGTAAAAAGATTTTTTTTTTAAACTTTAACACACCTATTATTTTATTATATACACACTTCACTTAAGAGATGCATTGTGTGCACGTTCTACTTAAAAGAGACAAGAACTTGGCCAATTAACCCCAAATGCAGTTTATGTGCAAGACTTTCAATGGTGGCATCACTGCGTCTTTCACTTTAGATCTCAACTCTGAGCACATAAACCTCAATCGTAGAAAATCATCATTAAACATTATCAAATAAAAAGATAACTTTCAATAACAATGACAGCAACAAATGTATAGCCAGCAAACACTAAAGCAGCATTCATTTGAATAATTATAACCAGCTGGTTGATAGGCCGCAGTGCACTCTAGGAACCTTCAAGATGCTAGAATTGTTTTTTAGATTACATAGTTTGGTAAACTGGTCAAACGTCTTGATACACTTTTTCCAATAACTTAATGTGCAACAGTCAACAAAACAATCTTTGTTACCCCGACATTTTGTCTAATTTGGTTTGGTATACTTAGAATAAAACATTCTTCAACATATACCAAAAGACTTCAAGTTCCTTTATTACCTTTCTTGAGAGAACAATTTAAAGTTGCACTTTTGCCGTGTATACATATAATACCTTATTGCTATACTACTTCATTTCTCTTATTTGCATATGGAAAATCAGCCACAGCAGATCCAAACGGCAGCTCCTGTGACTCACGCTGACTCAACATATTGTCGGTCCTTAATGCTTAGCATGCATGTGTACCTGTTCCGCTCTGGTCAGAAGGCCGTACAGAACCCATTTAAGAGGTCTGGACCTACCCTGTTACTCAGCGTGAACCACTTAACAGAGCAGACTGGAAACTGGCACTGTGAGTGCATGGCACCGGGACTCATCACTACGACTGTGTTCCAAAGGGAAAGGCTTTCCAGCAATGACAGAGAGTAGGACTGTCTTAGATGTGTGCGCGTAACTAAAATATGGATTTAAATGTAACGGAACAGTTGAGTATCACTCTAGATAGTGACAATGACGACTATACTCATAGTACTTCAAAAAAAAGGTAATGCACCTTCATGCGTTCACCGATGTAAGACTCAAAACAACAGAATACTTTTAATGTTATCGACTCTGAACCAGCCCAAAGTATCTGAGTAATTATTTATTGTCATTAGTCTTGGGTTATCAGATCAGAAGAACTGAATACTTACAGCGACTCTCATACATGCTCCTGGACTGAGCCCAGATTTTGAAGGGGTCCGGTTTTTTCTGGAGCGTCCCATTGGCTGCTGGAGGGTCAAAGGGGGGCAGGACGGGCAGAGGCTGATTGGGGGGTGGAGGGACAGGCGGAGGGGCTAACAGCATCTCAGTGGACATGATAGGCACCGGGCGGCCAGGTGAGCTAGTGTGTGTGCTGCGATGACTGCACAGGCTGTGCTGAGAGCTTCCCTGACTATCCTTCCTTTCCAACTGCTGAAACAGAAAGATGACATAATTCTATGTGAATATTTCACACAAAATGATAATGGATCACAATTTTTTGGGAAAGAAATAAAAAAGTTTCTAAATTAAATGTAATCACAGGAGCCGAATATTCAAGAATGTTCAAGCCCTTCATTTGCACACATTATCACACACATTTACACGCAAATCACACACACAGTGATCCACACGCACATTCACGCCTCATTATCTCTTTAACCTCTCAGTAGTTATGTCAATGAGGCGAAGGTGTAGAATTAGTAACTGACGCTTGTTGATGATTTTGCTGTGGTTCAGCGCGGAAGAAAGTAGACCCCAAGTTCCTTGAAATATCGAAGGGTTTAGGAGGGGTTTGTTTGGGATTTATCTACACACATGTTCCATCGGACTGTTGTATAAATGCAATATGGTACTCGTAGCAGTTTGATGGTGCTCTATATCAGCGGCTGTGATCTCCGGCAAAAGGCCGCGCTGACTTATACAAAGCTGTACAAACTCAAAGTTAACTTTGAGTTTGAAAAATAACTCCATACACCAGTCTTCATAGCATCACAGTTAAATGACCAGTAAGTTGGGAAGGAGCTCGCGATGGAGGCAGGCAAACCACCAAAACTGATATGTCTCACCTTTTATGGTGTAGAGCGTTTTTTGAGTTTTAATATTTTGCAACTTTTATAAGGACATCTAATAATAATGTAATGTAACATTATGTACCGTACAAAAGTCAAACAGAAAAAGCGGAACTGACAAAGTAAAGCACTGACATCAGAGTAAAGAAAAGGTGTCTTACAAGAATTTTGGGGCTTCTTTTGGGCAGCAGGACTCCTGAAAGAGAGAGTGACATACAAGTATTATCATCCGGTAACCGTTCCTTAGTTTTTTTAAACTCTTTTTTTATCGTTTGAACAGGAGATGAAGTTGGCACAGATGGCATCCTCCCATGTGCTGTGATTTGTAAAATTATGTCTGCACTTGAAACAATTCATTGGGAATCAGCAAAAGCTTAGATATGGGCCACTGATGCCAAAATCGTGAATAATGTTGTCATGATTTTCATCAAAATGATCTATTAATTAATGCATTGCATGCATTGTTTTCTGAGAATGGTGGTGCAGTTGCGATCGGGCCCAAGAATGCATGCAACAATATTTAATATATGTTTCTTTTGGTCATGATATGTGAATAGTGAACATCTTATACCACGGCAACCCTCAATTCTGAAGTTTAAAAGAGTTTGGTTAGATACAGCTGTGACAGCGGTTGAGTTCATAAAACAAATCAATGTCTAAACTACAAAAACACTGAACTGTGCATTTTGTGCACAATTGCAATCTTGCGAGAAACACAACTGCTTACCTCTTTGCACCAGCATAGAGACTTCACCTCCCTGGGGAAATTTGCTGAGAAAGTCCACCACCTGGTTGTGACTCAAGCCCTGAACGTTCCTCTTGTTCACTTCAACAAGAATGTCGTCTTCCTTCAGCCCTCGGCATCGCGGGTAATCTACGATCTGCTTCACCTTTTGTCCTTCACCAGTAAGACTATCAGAAATTGTAAATCCAAAGCCTTTATCCCCCTTTTCAATATGAACCGTGATCAACTCAGGTTGTGTAGCAATAGACGATGCCAGGGTCACTACATCATTCCCATAACTGAGGCCGTTATCACCTGTGACTAACAGATTGCTATCTGGCCCGGTCCCGTAAGCACTAGGTTCATTGGAGGTCATGCCATGGGTACTGGCACCAGTTGCCATCTGAACACCCATGCCAGAGATGGGATCAAAGCCCTCCTGACCGTTGACAATAATAGGTTCTTTATCAAGAATGGCCACAGAGGTGACTAGGCTGGTGTTTGGGTCATTAGGGTCAAAGGGCAGAGGGTAGCCACGACACAGCTCCAGCTGGACCATAGAACCAATTGGAATGGACTGGAAAATCTTCACCACCTGGGCATGGGTGTACCCCAACACTATTGTGTCATTCACACTGACAATGACATCACCTGAAAGGCACACAAGATGCACACATATTAGAGAAACACTTTTGGCTTGTGTTTCTTTCTATGATTCGTTTTTAATCGCAGTTTTAAAGCAATTTTAAACGTCAATGGCCCTAAAATGAATGTAGTGGTGAACGAACTCTTGAATTTTGCACTTTGTAGGCAAGCCAAGCGGTACCAAGAAACTACAATATTGTGCTACTTATTGCATTTTTAGAAATATTTATAGTTATAGCTACGAATATATTTATAAGTTAGATAGCTAGAAGATTGGCGAATATACTGACCTGTTTCCATTTTACCGTCCACAGCAGCAGGTCCATCTAGGACTAGACTTTTGATCTGTAAAAACTCATCAGGTTCATCTCCACCTACTACAGTAAAGCCGAATCCGCGCCTGCTCTTCAGCAATTTTGTGCTTATGAATGTCCCCTTGAGCTCCGCAGGATTACGAGTAAAAAACGGTTTACTTCCTGCCATCACATTAACACACACGTCACTTTAACTTTCCATAGACATACCGGCTTCTAAAGTGTCCAAAGTATATTTTATATTCTCTCCCTTATCCCAAGTTTTAACATTCAAAATAGTCCTCATGGTATTGTTTGATAATCCCACGCGGTCCCCCAAACTTGTGTGTATACACACATTGAAATAAATAGTATTAATTACTATGAAATCAATAAATAGTATTAAAGCGTAATAATTAAATAAATATAATGTATATTTTTGTAATAGGAAATCAAGGACAGTATGTAAATTCTCACGCTTGGGGCCCTGAGCGGAAGCGGGTGGGATGCTCTGAGGGTCTCTGTATGTTTCCAGGTGACTAGGCACGTAAGAGCCAATCACAGCTCCAGCAGATGAGTGCTCCTCGATCCATTCTGACAATAAAATAAAGTAATAGGTTTTGTTTTTAAAACTTTTTTTTATGTGAAATGCATTAGTCCATATTAAATGCTAAGTCTACAACATGTAATGTTTACAAACCAGAAAAATGAAAAGTGTATAGAAAATGGTAAACGTTTAATATACCTCTGATGTAGCGCCCACCTTCAGGTGACGGTTGGGTTTCAAGTTGGTTCTTACGCCGGGCCTCCAGCAATGGGTTCTCATACTGAGTCTTACGATTAACATGGCTGATGAGACAGAAGAAAAGTCAGTGATAGATTGTTTAAACGTTATACTTTAACTTGCACAACATGAACAACAACCTAAAGAAAAATGCTAAACATGTACATATTAAATGCGTAACAAAATAACGATTCATTTGAATCTATTCAATGTTATAATAATAATGTTGATATCATTAAAATAATTCAATTATAATAATAATTTTGATATCATTTTGCTGCAAAAAATATAATCATGACCATTTAGTAAATCTTATTAACTGTATATTAGATTTTTGATAACCAGATATCAGTCCATATCTACAAAATTCAACCCATTCTAAAGTTTTTTTTTCCAAGTTATTTCTGTCGTTCAACACAAGTATAAAACTTTATTACTTTATTGATCTTTATTGATATTGATGACTCGGGGGACAATTCTCATGTCACAGTTGGTGTGCACATCAAGACATTTAAAGGAGTATAAATAATAATAGAAGTTGGTAAATAATCAAGTCACCTATATACTATATAAGTTTATTCATAAAAAGTATAAATATATGCTATAAAATATGAAGAAGAATTATAAAGGACTATGGATATGCAGCCTACAAGATTTAAATAACTGTATTAACAGAATTGAATTGATTGTGATGAACAGTTCTAGTAAATAAATAGAAGCAGAACTGCAGCAAACTGTATTACACTGAATATTAAAACAGAGCATATTGCACAGGAGGTCCATATGTCAGACACTTCACTATCTTGAGGCCACGAGTTAGTATCTTGAGGCCACAAGTTAGTATCTTGAGGCCACGAGTTAGTATCTTGAGGCCACGAGTTAGTATCTTGAGGCCACGAGTTAGTATCTTGAGGCCACGAGTTACTTATCTTGAGGCCACGAGTTACTTATCTTGAGGCCACGAGTTAGTATCTTGAGGCCACGAGTTAGTATCTTGAGGCCACGAGTTACTTATCTTGAGGCCACGAGTTAGTATCTTGAGGCCACGAGTTAGTATCTTGAGGCCACGAGTTAGTATCTTGAGGCCACGAGTTACTTATCTTGAGGCCACGAGTTAGTATCTTGAGGCCACGAGTTAGTATCTTGAGGCCACGAGTTAGTATCTTGAGGCCACGAGTTAGTATCTTGAGACCATGAGTTAGTATCTTGAGGCCACGAGTTAGTATCTTGAGGCCACGAGTTAGTATCTTGAGGCCACGAGTTAGTATGTTGAGGCCACGAGTTACTTATCTTGAGGCCACGAGTTAGTATCTTGAGGCCACGAGTTAGTATCTTGAGGCCACGAGTAAGTATCTTGAGGCCACAATATAATATTTTTTTTTTTTTTAAGTGGGACCAGAGGGGCTCCGTACAATTTAGATTCTGGGCAGTTTGACCTTGTTTTTGTATCTCAGCACGACTTTCAATACCCCGTGCATAAATACATTCATATGTTTATATCATAATATCAGCCGAAATTTGACATTATTTTAAATTGACACAATTGTTTTACGTATACAGCTAAAAGCAACTCCATGCGGATGGGGCCTAATTTTACTAATGAACACAAAAGGCGATAAAGCAGCACCCTAACCCTTCTTGTAAACCTTACAAAAGTTATGATATTTGAAAAAAGTCACTTCCTTATATACATTATAGTAAAACGTATGCTGAAAGACACAACATATAGGAACATTATGGTCCAAAGGCACCAATCCAATAGAGTAAATTTCGTGACTTTGTCACAGCTACCCTGAGACTGTGTTGAAGAACTACTTGACTGTGACACTTACTCAACAAAATATACTCCATACACCGGGTCTTCAATCTTCTCCCAGCCAGGGGGCAGCTCCAACACAGACAGAGGACGCGACACTATTGAAAGAGATCAAACATTCAACATTTGTTTTAGTATTGTCTCGGGGCACCACTGTATGCAGAATGTGCCCATCAAAGTTTATTCAGTGTTTGATAACCATCAGTCATATAATGTGCATAGTAAGTGTTCTCAAAAATGTAATTCTGTATTCAAGATATGATTGGGTGACTATAGATCACCTTCCCTAAAACTGAAACAAATGAGATAGGAAACATACCAAGATCATTGTCAAGTTCCTCTGTATGGACACCCTCTTCTCAAGAAGCATAGCAAGGAAGAAATAAAAGAAATGGAGATCTTAGATATTGGTGGATACGGTGTCTGCCAATTATTGTAGAATAACTATAGATGTGTCTGAGTCATCTCTTAAGGAGAAAAATCTGTGTATAATTTACACAAGTATTATTGGTATTTTATCATCAACAGGCAAAACCAAGTGCTTTTACAAATGTGTTATTGTAAATTAAAAAACTGTTTGATTTTGTACAAAAAGCAGATTCCAACTCCTAGTGTGACTTTTTCTATATTATTTTATCCCAATGGACTTTTCCATATATATATTTATATAACATAACACTTACAAACAACATTCAGATGACAATTCATATGTACAAATAATCTTATCCAATCTAACATCTGTCCTCTTTAAATTGACTGTATTCTGGTATTTCTCATTCAGATAATGTTGCTGTGTGTCGTTTGTCTCTTGCTGTTTAAAAGTGTTACAACTTGTGTTTGCTCTTTTGTCAGTCATGAATAAACACCGCATTAAATGTTGAGAGATGTATGACATGAGCTCCACGGCTTTACTTCTACGAGCACTCGCACTAGAACCATGCTTTTCATTTTATCATGACGTTTTGCAATCCCCATATGTCACATCAAAGTTTTTTCTATAGCACAATATAAGTTACCTGGCGCGGGATGGGATGGCTAAAGACCGTTTCATCTTAACAACATATGCAAAAGTTACTGTACATGCACACTTTTGAAGAACACATCAACAAATAAGGTCCCTGTACATTATCGTCTGATAAAATTATCTCATTCAATAAAACAATAGTTCATAAAAATAAAGATGCCCTCTAATAAAAATAAATTGGTTGTCTGAATTTAGGTTTTTTGGACATGGGCTCTCACTGTTGGGATCGTTGGAAACAACTCTTTGGCTTCACATAATGTGCTATTTAAATCAGAGTCAGTAAAACCACTAAAAAAAGTAAATGCGACTTTGCCAGTTTGTGAACTTTTTGCTGGCTAACAACCTCCGGAGTCACTTGCAAATACATGCTCATTTGTGCAATGAGGACAATAAGCGAAAGTTTTAGTGCCGCTGGGAACATAAGCCCTTTCGGCTCCTCTTTGGAATGAAACGAATGTTGTTTTTCAAACCTCTATCGGAAGCCAGCCAGGGCTAGTCTTTTATACCCCTTTCCTCATATATATATATATTAAGCCTTTAATGTTCATGGTTATTTGTATTAAAGCTTCATTAATTTGTGTTAAACACTCTAAAACAACACAAAAACTTTTTTTGTTTGGAATTTGTAATACTCATGCGCTCATAATTTTAACATTTTTATATTAAAACTTTTTATTAAGAAAATGGCATCCTGTCTCCTGCGGATTTTAAAGTTAGATCAAATGCTTATGAATAAAATGTTTATAATATGTTTTCACAAAATCAATTTAAAATGCCAATTGTCCATCCACAGGTTCACATTAAAGCATTTAATAGATACTTTTATTCCAGGTGACACTTTCAAATATTATTCACTGCTATTGCCAATAAAAGTACCAATTAACTGATCTGGGCTAATGACGATATATAAAGATCATGGAGTTGAAAAGGAGTCATTGGGGGGTGATCCCGTCCTTAAGTCAAATAGAACTTAAAAGACATAAAGAGTTATGAAATCAGTAAAACGGTGGATTCAAAACAGATTAAAAGAATATTTTAACCTAAGCTAATGAGAATAAGTTTAACCAAATGTGTAACATTGATGGACCAAAGGTCTTACCATCATCTTCACACTCCTCCGGTGGCTTTGGCTGCTTATCCTGACATCGAGGGTCTATCCATGATGTTGTCTTTGTGTTGTGGCTGCAAAATAGCAATTTATTGTATTACAATAGTTTAGCCAAAAACCTAATTGGATTGTTTTTATCTCATTGCAAATCTGTATGAATTAGGTTTTTAAAAAGCAGATGATATAACGTTGGGTTGGATGAATGTACTATGATGGCACAGCAGTACCTTAAGGTTGGCACTAAACCAACTGTTGGGTCAGGCAAAGGTTATCCAACCCAGCAGAGGTAAAACTTTTGTCCTGGGGTTTGTTTTAGATTTACTACTCCCAATTGCTTGGTTTTAAAAGACACAACTGTTTCAGAATTATGGCAATGTAAGAAATGTTAAACAATGAGGAAAAGAACGATGCCAATTAAAAGACTTAGGATGTTATTTTACGACACTATACTTTAAACAATAAGGTACATTTCATAAAATGATCATATTTGGGACATGTATGAAGCCTTCCAGATCAACTCAACCCCTTTATTTTATAGACTGCATAGACTAGCTTAACAATCCCCTTGAACCCGATGACTCGATTAGTGAAATAGTAATTACGTGTAAACAGCCTACACTCAAATGCAACAATATTATTCACCAACATTGGACAATAAACACTCTGAATGCTGCGTTATTAACCCAACTGCTAGGTTGTCTCTATCCAACGCCAACCCAACAGCTGTAGGTTCTGTCCAATATTTACCAGGGATGGCTCATAAACGACCAAATACTTTTAAGATATTTGTGATGTAACAAGTGACCAGTAACTGAACGCCTTTAAAGATGAACTTCAGTTTCTTGGACAGAATCCAGGGCTTATATAGGTGTCAGGTATGAATTGATTAATCGGGACTGTTACATACAATTCGACCTGGGCACATTTTTCTAATTCACCGTGTTTAAAGTGAACTTTGAAAATGAAGTGTCATTGGTGCTACATAACATACACGTAAACTAGTTTTGCTGTACTTAAGACAGGTCTCGACTGTCTTGGTCGTGTCTTGGACTTGGTGGTCTCAGGATTTTACTTCAGGACCAGCCAAGACCACGATTGTTTTTTACTGGTGCATTGTGTGATGATGTCTTAACACGAAACTTTGGCCTTCAATTTTTGAGTTGAACCCTGGATGGTCTTGACTGCAACACTAACATAAACTGTTCACTTCTTTAAGAGATTAATATGCTAAAGACTACAAGTTACCTAAAGGAAATAGTCCTGTTTGCAGCATAGTTATACCATATGCATCATATAGGTCGTAAAAGGCATCTTACTCTATAAAGTATATTTCTCCAGTCTCAGTATAGGCCATCTCCCAATTGTCTGGTAGCGGTCCAACTGGGTCTTCTTCTGGAGGCAGCCCGGGAGGGATGTTAGGATTGGCTGGAGGGGACGCAGCCATGTTGCTCAGCACATAGGTGGAAACATTTTCCCTCACCACATTGTGTGCGTCCAGGCGACTAGGGTCTTCTGTACAAAAGAAAGGAGACGGGGAAAATCTACGTGCTAAGAAATTGGGTAAAAATAAAGGAGCATATAGGAAAAGACAACAAAGGATTTTTAGTGTTTCTAAGCAAATCCATTTCAAGATGTAAATAAATACAAACACCACTTAAGCAGTCTTTTTTCTGCAAAGACATTTTCAAAAGCTTGATTCTGCATTATTTACAAAACATTATTTACAGATATTCCTAACATAATATTCGGTTAATACGAATTAAACTGCAGTGTTTACCGCTGGATTGACTTACAGGTTTTTAATACTGATAATAATAATGTTAATAAGAATGTTGCTACCTAATGTATTACATTCCAAAGAATGGTATACAGCTTTTCTTGATAATGTATTTATATCCCTTCATGTTTACATATTTCTTTATGGCGCTACTATTTGACATTTATTATTGACGTTTTTTTGTTATCTTTTATCTAAGAGAGATTTAATTCTCTCTTATCACTTATGACAAAACAGCTAACCAATCATGTTAAGCTTTAGTCTGAAACATCCAATCTTAATAAAAACCATCCTTCTTTATCCATTGATCGCTTTTAAATTTGTAATATTTTATTTCATACACTCACATTTGGCAAGGGTTAATTATAGGCCCTAGGTGGGAATATAACAATATAAATCTAAACCCATTTAGTGTTTTAGTGACATTTCTGTAAACAGGTTCATGCAAATCTATATTGAAAATATCCAATGTATCTTCTGCAGGGTAAATATGTTTTTTGTTAATATGAAAAGTTAATGGTATCCCTGCAAAAAGAAAAATACAACAGAAGAAGCCCAACAGAATTGACAACAGTATCTGTGGTTTAACAGTGATTTCTGTTAAAATAGCACTTTGTCTATAGTGTGTTTTGGGCATTATTCCAATAAGTACCAGTCGACATCATGATAAGGATCCATTAAAACCATTTAATTGTAACCATAAAATCTACAAGTTTTAGTGTTTCTTGAGCAGCTTTGACAAGTTTTCAAATCAACTCGAGGGGAAACTGTAATGGAAGGTTAATGACTATAAAGGAAGTTAATTTCAGATTTATTGATTAATTTCAGCTGTATTGTATATTGATGTGAATTGAATATTGTTTGTAGTTTGATGTGAATTAAAAATCACTCATTTTACTTAATTTGGTGGGATATATCTGATAAAAGGGTCATCCCAAAATTTGAGATTAACTGTAAACAGACCAAGACTAATACATTTTGCAAATGTCTAATTTAGAATATTAATTGCGTCTTAAAAGTATACCATGAAATAGATCACCGTTGTTCATATATCAGGGTAATGATACTGTATGTTTACTCCCCTGTTCCTAACCTTTACACAAAAAAACGAAAAGATCCAAAGCAAGCTACAATTATTCTATCGATTTGTTCTTTTAAGTTTTGCTGTATTTGTGTGATTAAATCGACCATGCAACCATTACCACTCCCACAAAGAAAATCAACTATCATAGACAGCATCCACGAATGATGAGAATGGCAAACACACCTGTAAAAGTGTTATTCATGCCTGTAATGATGCCTGCATCCTTCTGCAGATCCTTGTGCGCTACTCCTGCATGGTGCATGCAATTGTAGAATTTGCTGTGCTTGGATGTAGAATTCTGGGAAGCAGTGAAACTGTCACACAGAGCATCACTGTCCTACTGAAGGGCTGGCTTGGTAGCTTTGGGGTCCCATAATAGTTACCTAGGTAACAACAAGCCCATTAATATGTTTGAAAGGAAAGAAAGACAGCGAACAGAAGGAGAGAGAGGGAGTTCTGTACAAAGGAAACGTAATGCAGACATACATGCAGGAATACAAATAAATGGTAAAACCAGAATGTAAGTATACAGTTCTGGACTTTTTTTTAGAATTTACAGTATATATATGTTTATACAAAGATAAATTTTTGAATCAATCCGTAAATTACTGACAACAACAACATCATAACCAGTTATGCAATGCTTGTGCATGTATATGACATAATTCAGATGATGTAACTCCTAAATTTAGTCGGCTTTAACTGAATTTGTTTGGCATGCTGTCAATCTTTCCCATTGCTGAAATAACAATTGCTTTTGTAATTATGGGTAAATAATGTTAATAAAAAATGAGTAAATCAATTTGAAAATATGCTTTAGCTATAAATTAAACCATGCAGAAACATTTACATACCCTCATTTGTGCGTATTCCAAATACTCCAACAATTCCAATATCAGGAAAGCATCCACAAACGGGAAGCTATAGTCCACCCAAGGACCGCGGGTCTTACCTATAAAGCAAGAGACATAGTGTTAACAAATGTGGCCTGCATTTTATGTTCTCAAATTTCAGTTGTGTTATCTTATCATGTCGATTAATGGTATTCATGATATTTGTAACCACTTTATCAGTCCAGTAAGAGGGCTGGTAATCCATAGATTTCAGTCATGTGGCCTACCGTAGGTCAAGCCACACATTCTACGCCACAATCACATAAGATATGAACACTTGCGAATCCTGAAAAAACATCAGAATCCCGTCAGAACTTCAATTCAGCAATGACCTCAAAATTCGCTCTCCCGTACAGGTTTGCTCCAACTCTTATCAGATACACATAACTTGCTAATCAACATCTCTATTATCACTAGTAATCCGTAGTTTTTATGTGTTAAATGGAGGAAAAGTAGATATCATGGTCCAGAGTTGAGGTGAGACCACGAAGACAAGAAAGAAACAAAAGGGTGTCAAGACAAAGACAAGACCAAGACCAAGTAACCAAGGCCGAGACCGAAGCCATTTCTCAATACGGAGTTCACCGACTCTGGACCTTTCAAGATAGGACTTGGTAAGTAAGACTCTGAAGAATGAACTCCCGAGAACACAAGGAGGAACGTCTAGTTATCCTACAAATGAAACAGCAGTGTACTTGAGAGCGTAGCTTGGCACCTCATGCTTAAGTTGACATCATTCTATAGATTTTCGTTGACTACCAAGGATCTAAACTCCTTCAACTACATTTCATTGCAAAATAACCAAAGTATTTCTGAATTGGAACTGCTTCTGATGACGTTATTTAGAAACAGTTCGGGTCAAAATCAAGACCAGCACAAAACACTAAAAAGTCATAATAAAATAATTATAGAGATGTTTATTATGTGACTTATTTGGCAGGAAAGTATGAAGTGCGTTTTATGTTCCATTTTATCACCTATCTACAAAAACGCATTAACATTTTTGTGCGTGTAAAATCTTAAGAGAAATGTAATGATTTAAAAGCCTGAAGTTTTACATCAATCTGATGAACGATGTTCACAAAAATCAAACAGCAATTAAGGGTTATTCCCACAGTTGTGGTCTTGACGGGTCTTGAAATAAAATCTATAGTCAAAAAATATTGTCAAAAATGGGGTTTAGATGATGGTGGTGTGGATGTTCTTTATCACAAATCTTGTAACTGACCAAAAAGAGTACAAGCAGAAATACGTGACCTGAAGAAGGTGTTTTCAAAACCAGTCATCAGGGCCAAGAACAGTTTGGCCACAAACCAGTTTCAACACATGTGCCTGTGAGTTTTACCAAGCCAAGAAAGATCTTTATGAACTAGTTGCAGTGTGTTTGAATGGTGTAGGAGCTAAACTCTGCAGGACACGAGCCCTCCAGAAACAAGTTTTGAGACTCCTGCTATAAATGGACAATGAGTTTAAAAGTAAATATCCATCCCCATTATGCTGCAAATCATTGACATAATTAAACTAAAGGTTATCTACATTTACATCATTTACATTTAGTCATTTAGCAGACGCTTTTATCCAAAGCGACTTACAATAGTCGAGGAGACAATGAAGCGGTAAATAGCCGATACAACAATAGGTGAACAAGTGCTACAACAATGCTACAGAGTTACACAGAGAGAGAAGTTACAAAATAATTTTTTGTTTTTAGGAGTTTTTTAAAGATAGAGACCGAGTCTCTGATGGCACAGTGTCACAAGATCACAGAATACTTTCTATAACAGGCAAAAAATAAATCAGAAATTCCTTTCAATTACTATAATATATTAGAATATTTTATATTAATAGAATATATTATATTATATTGCAATTTTAAATGTTCAGATTTTATTTTTCTTATGAACAGTAAGACCAGACTTTGCATAAAAAATGCTCTAACCTAATGACATTAGTTTTGGGGTGATACAGTTTAGGGGTTAACCAAGCAGTGGAATGTGAGACAAACAAGGTTTAATCTTATTTAGTACATGATTGGGACAAAAATCAGCTATTTTTAAAAAAGATTACAAATAGACACGTCAAATTTCAGAAATACAACAGAGCGACACAGGTTTACCATGGAAACTGACACCAGCAGATAATCTCATTCAGACACAGACGAAATTCACATGAAGTGCGATTATTAGGTGAAATGAGATCAAGAATATTCCCTTTAGAATGTACGTCATGTGAGGCAATGTGTGTTCTTTCCATCTCAAAATGGCATTTCATAGTTAACATATATGCTTAATGTACCTTACCAAATATTCCTCCTTGCATAGTACACTTTTTTGGTTTTATATGCGTACACATTAGTTTTGATGCCTAGCCATGCAATACCTTCTCTCATTACCCAATGTTAAAGCCTACGATAAGGTAAAGGCCAAATAAATATCTTTTTATTCTTTTATTGTACAGTTGTATAAATAAGGGGGTTTAAAGTACGCACATACTATTCTTGCATCACCCAAATTGTACATTCTCCCTCGTGTACACATAAAATGGGGAATAAGGGGAACTATACTTAGGCTTTAAACTTAAAAAAATCTGCCTCACATTATTAATTAAACAAATTACTATGACGGAAAGCACAAGGTCTTCCCTTAATAATTACACTCATTCTCATAACATAGATCATTAAAATCTTGCCGTTTTAACTCTGAAGTGCATGGTGTGAGGTGAGAGGTGCAATAGAAACACTAAATCAAATTGATTGTGAGAATAATAACCGCGTCGGACTAAAACAAGCAAAAATTTCACTTTATGATAGGGTCCCATATGTTGTATAAGAGACATGTTCTTCAAGCATACTTTGGTGTATCAATCCTCACCAGCTGAATATTGTTCCTCCGTTTGAAATAAAAAAGGAAGAAGGCATGGAAATAACTCTTTTTTCTAAACGTCTGTCTGATTCCATAACGTTCAGAAATAATATTATAGATGAATGATAAATATTTCTTGGTAAAAAACATTCCATTTTAGAGATCAACGTGAAAAAATAAAAGCAAATGCAAAATTACAAAGAGTAACAGAAGCAGATGGCTTTTACTTACAGTAAGTTCAGTTGATTCCATTTACATATCACAAAATAAAAGAGTTAGACGAGGTCAAATCCAGCTTCTTATTGGCACTATTCGTTTCACCTTAAAGACTTGAATAAGATGTGTGTTTAACGCTGCATTCACATGCTCCACTTCTGTAACCATTTATACTATAGTCACTATAGTAATACCGCAGAAAGTATGTCAATCTAAAAAAAAAGCGAAATTCACTTACTGAACCCATCAGAACTTTCTCCCCATATGGGTCAACACTCTCGCTGGATACAACTGTGTCTATTGAAGTATTCTGGTTTTATTTCATCGTGGTTCATCGTGGTTCAGCGACGTTTTCCTAATTTATTGTGATAAACTGATGGCTTATTCGTAAGATTTTTTTAAGCTTTGTCAAGACCGATCTCTTTAGGCATAGGGGTCTTCAGTAATGCTTTATTCAACATGTAACATACAGCCATATGGAACATACTTAAATTCTGCGGTATGTGTATGACATGTACACCGAGTACTGCTGTTCATACATTTGTTTTTGCATTGGTCAGTGACCATGCGATCATAAACAATATGTAAAACTGAACTGCCAGCAGAAACTTGGTAGAATTGCGTTGGGCAGAGGGCGCAACTGCTGAACAGGATCAGATCAGCAAGTTAAGAACAAACTTTTAATAAAACTTGAGAACCATTATCATAGCCTTATCATATATATGCCTTATTGTTTTAGCACTTGATTCCTTTTCTAAGCAAGGCTCAAGGAAACAAAGTCATGTTCACATGCTCACTCATTCTGAGCAGAGGTGTGGTGAAATATGAACCCGTACCATCTGCCTGCTGCCAGCTCTGGTAGCAACTTATTGTCTGTCCAAACCTAGACGAACATCTGCTGCTCGTAGCCTCCTAATGACTGTCTCTGCAAAGAACTTAAAGGGTTCAACAAAAATAAATCTGTCGGTAATTACAACCACTAAATCTTGTTCACAAATTTAAAGATGTGCACCAACATCCCATGCATAGTTTTCAGCCACGTGACCTGTAAGGATGACTGGCGGGTAAGAAAGTGGCTTCTTACGTTAAGCTCTCAATAGATACATGATTTTCCAGGTACAAAACAGCAACAAGAACACAATGTGTTGTGTGTGTTTAATGTGCAAAAAGTGTCAAACTAATGCAGAGTATAGAAAATGTCAGTCATTTAATCATTTAAAGCTTAAAAATGTATCAATGCATCTCCCACTAAAAGCACACGGGTCTCCCAAGCTGTTTAAGATATGCATGAGCCCATAGTCATATCTCAGTATGAGTTCTCTCTCTCTCTCTCTTCATTTATCATATCTCAGAAAGAGCTCGCTCTATATATATGTAAGAGAGAGCTCTTTCTGAGATATGACTATGGGCTCATGCATGTCTTGAACAGCCTGGGAGGCCGATGTGCTTTTAGTGGGAGATGCATTTGATTTTATTCCATTCATTACATTTCTGACCTTCAAGACCTGAAACACATGCAAAGCTTGTATTTCATTTAAAAGTTCTTTGGAATAAACCTTTTTGCCAATGAAGCTAAAAAAATATATATCTCACTAACACAATCAAAACATGACTATAACATTCGCTCTGGCTTCATAGGCCATAGCCCCTGCTTTAACATCTCTTTTACATATTCACAGACGTAAGTGGCACTACATTTCCATAAATCCTTGCACAGTTATTCTGCCTTTGCTGATTTGTCGGGGAACCTGCATCTTGTTACTATTTAGTTTTCTCAATTTGTCTTAGTTAATGTCAGATCCAGTTGTACTCTTGTTTGTTAAACCGCCTCGTTCAACTGGTCTCGGGGCCGTTGTTTTGGTGCGGGTGCGCACGTGATTGCCATGTACACATTCTTGTAAATAAACCAAACCAAGGGAGCACACGCACCAGGTCTTAATATCAGTTGTATTGCCAAGTTAATCCGTCCATTTGAAGGCCAATCCAGTCCTTGACTGGTCATTAACAGCTCTGATTGCTTATCTTTGTTTTATTTTATCGCTCTAAGAATAGGATTTCCTGAAAATATCAGATGTAATAAGAAATCACGACTCACAGTGAACCGTTTTAAAAAATGTAAGCAAGGAAATAGAGGAAACGGCCCGATTACAGCTGAAGAAATGGAAGACCTCCAGGATGAATATATGAAATGCAGCTCCAATAACCCAGCGAAATGACTGCCCATAAAACAATAATAGAGGTCACTTTAGGTGACTAGTCTACCAATTCAAGAATCTTAGCTTGCTTGTTTTTCACAGCGATTGACTGTCTCCTGGCCTTAGTCCCTGAATAATGGCAAAAATGAAACGGCCCCAATATTAACGCTCTTGGCCGTTCTCAACACTCTGCCCCGTTATCTGTTCCCCTGTTCCACCTAAATTTTTAGATAGATCCTGGATTGACATGTCAAGAGCATCATTCAGTGTCAGTACAGACAACTGTTACTTTCTAACTAATAAGGGGCCTAAAAAAGGGGCGGTACTCCATGGAACATGATGCTGATTTCTGATTGGGCTTTTACTTCTTACGGCACAACACAGTTTAGAATGATGATAGCAAGTCTTACAATGTGTTTAAATGTGACGGAAAAACATCCCTTGTTTTCACCCAGCCGTCCCTGTATGGAGTACAGGTTTCACAGCAGATACTAAAGTCAGGGAAAGGTTATTTGGGCATCCTGATGAAGATTTATTATCTTTGATTTTTTAAATTGTTCCCATTAGTAGCAGTAAACAAAACGAGTAAATGACAGTAAGGTCAGTCAAATGTTTGACATTGTTACTAAACAGTACTACAGCGGCATTCATGTACATTTTGGTCTTTGTGATGTTACTCCTTAAGGAGGTAGCCAGTCGTAGTGCTGAAGAGTCCTTACCAAGTACTTAAAAAGTTATATCTATATAAAGCAGTTGTTAATGCTTAAATAGCTGTATCACATACTAACTTAAGTGAAATCCCAGTATAGGAAACAGTTAGGGTGCTTTCACACCTGCCGAGTTTAGTTCGTTTGAATCGTACTAGATTTCCTTTTCCTATTTGGTGCAGTTCGTTTGGGCAAATGGGAATGTAACAATCCTACCCGAGTGCACACCAAAAGCAGACCAAAACGGAGTACAGAGTCTTTTGAGACTATGGAAATTCTAGAGAATTTCTTTTGAAATTCTAGAGAATTTCTTTTGAAATTCTAGAGAATTTCCCCGCACGTTAATACTGACCAATCCAAAAGCAGTTTAGGAAAAACATTCAAAGAAATACTAGAAGTCACATTTTCGACAAGGCAAACACAGCCTAAACTCACAGAATGTGGATTGTTATATTTGTACTTAGTGTCAATAGACTACAGAAAATGATTGTAATACTGTTTTAAGTTGAACAGTGCATAAACAATATGCAAATCATGTTGGGGGCATTTAACATTCCAATATATATATATATATATATGTTATATATATATAACAGATCCTTCAGCCAACCGTATCATAGGCATCAGTACACCATTACTACGGATATTCACTATACTGTTAGAATAGTTCAAATAACTTAAAACATTAGTGTAATTACCACAAAACTTTAAGGTTCTTTTGAGTTCAGAAAACTTCACACTTATAAGAACAATAAACTTAAAATAATTCATTTTAAACAAACTGGATTTACCATTACAAAATTTAAACACTTCTTACATTCAACATTACACTTAAACATCTAATGTTGTTATCAAGAGCCAATTAAAGCTATAGCTTTACCAATGTATGGCATATATATATATCAAACTATGAAGTTTTAAATGAGCCTGTTTTCCTATTAATGCTCAGCAAATCTGCTTAATAGAAACCCTTCTTGAAATCACTAATGTACCAGATCTCTTTAAGGAGCGGTGGTACACTTTATAATGCATTATAAGTGCTTAAGGAAAACATGTTGAGTTGTCATGTTCAAAGTGGTCCATTTGTTAAAAACGAGTTAGAAACACGACGTTGTATTTCTGTGCTCAATGCACTTCCTCCGTAAAGCCAAAGGCTTTGGAAAGGTTCTTTTAAATATTCAACCTATCACCTTCATAAGGCCTCATTGAGGTTCGCCCCACAAGAGCTCGGCTTTTTCAGAAACAATTGTAAAGCAGTAACTGTCTTCTGGTAATGTAAGCAAACCAAGGAGTTTCCGGAGATGTGAACATCGTGTTCAACACCAAACGTACTCAACATTTAGATTGATAGAAACCGCCTGTGATACCCCTACTTTAACATAGAGGCATACTAGAATGCTTACATTATATAAGCTTCTTATACTCACATTTACATTTATTAATTTGAAAGATGCTTTTATCCAAAGCGACTTACAAGTATTGTGCGGTGAACAGCTATCATTGCAGGGTAAAAGGCGGGTAAGATGTCTTGCTCAAGGACACTTCTGTCATAGTCTGCTGGCCCTGGGATTCGAACCCACAACCTTTTGCCTACAAGTCCAACTCTCTAACCACCAGACCGCAGATGACTGTTTGAATATAAATGCATAAAATAAATGTAAGACCTTCGTATTATGTATATTTCCACTCTGGGAATCACTCTGAAGTCATTACAAGGTTTATTTCAAATGTTAAAAGACTGGAAGTCAAAGTATCAAAATCATTCTACATTAAATGTTTAAATAGTTTTGAGTACAGTTCGCCAATTTTAAATGAGTAGCTCATACCGTTTGGGAATACAATGAATAAAATAAATAATTGTTGTATCGGCTATTTACCGCTTCATTGTCTCCTCGCCAATTGTAAGTCGCTTTGGATAAAAGCGTCTGCTAAATGACTAAATGTAAATGTAAAGTGAAACCAACAACTTTTAACTATAATAACACTCTGTTTGAAGGGGGTTATCCATGCAGGGTATGTTACCATAGTGATGATGAACAAATGAGAGAGTAAAAGCAAGAAAATGTAGCTCAATCCCTCTTTGGGTATTTAAGTTTGTTGCCGGTGCATTTTGTAACTCGCAAATAAACTTATTTCTGGTCCAGCACGTTTTAACATGTGTGTGCCAACAAAACCAAGTCCAAAGGTGGATGGGTTATAAACGCCAAAGACCACTGCAATGCAGCGACTCATTTGGCCGATGCATCGGTTCCCTTTGAGATAGATCGTTGTTTCGTTTGCAAAGCATCTGCTCATGACCTCTACTATTTTAGCCACAGCGAATGCCCGCCATCCCCCCCCCCCCCCCCTCGCCAGCACTGTCTGTCTGCACAAACCTTGGATCTCTCAGTGTGCAGCTTCCTCACATTGCAGCTGCCCGCTTCATCTGTAAAAAGGGTCCCTGTGTAGAACTGGTCTGCACACACTGCACAGATGAATTAGATAAGCTGTGGGTGCGTGTGCGTGTGTTTATAGTGCATGCATGTGTGTAAGAGAGATTGAAAACAGAGAACACAGCCATCTGTCCTTTGTGAGCTGGATGTAAGTGATATTCAGCTCTCGATGCTCCTTTTCCCTGCTTCATCACATCGCACCGCATCAAAAACATTGCATTTGAACATCATCGTCTTTATCTGCGATATCCACTATTGCTTGATGCCATACACATTTCCGAGATGCTTGGTTAAGCAGCGGCAATCTTAAAATGGGTACACATCACGTCGTATCATGGCACAAAACCTCTCTTTCAGAAACACCTGCTACTCAAAAGCCCATCTCTGAAAGCACACAAAACTAACAAGGGTTAACACAAATATGTTGCTTAGGTGTTGCGCGTCTTGGCATTATTATTGATTATAAAGCATATGTCTTTGTATTTCAACGCAGAAAGAAAATCTGATTTTATATGGGTTATTGATTGCCAAACTTTTTGACTTTCAACGGAACAAACTATTTAAAATTGGTGTTCGCCTATAAAAATGGAACGTCTTTGCAATGTTGAAAAGTCTTCCTTTATTGTGTTAACCCATATTACAGTTGTATTCGGAATCCACTGTATATGAAGTTATTACATTATATCGCACTGTTAACAAACCATCATTGAATTAACAAGCTGGCTAAACTTCATGGGCCACATACAGTCTTTAACAAAGCAAATTCTTTCTCATACCAAATATGAATATATATAACATCAACATATTTACATTCGGTGTCGAACAAAACCAACGTGTTATTTAAAAATTGGAATTCCACATCCCAGTGAGTGGCATCGCTACATCCAAGCATCGATTGTAACAGACATAATCTTGATCACATCCACTATGATACACACTTAGATACCACAACATACACATCGGCGGCATATGTGCGGTGTAGAAAAATCCCAAATCACATCTGCCTTATAAATCAACACTGCCTTTCCTGTATTATCCAAACACAAGCAAACAAGCCGAATCAAACGACGATGCCCTCGCCACAGCATCGCCTTTGTATATTCAAAGCAGCTTTTGCCAACCCACATCAGCTGTTTGCTGGAGGCACAGGTTTTGATAAGCCAGGGCAGCCATTTCCGAGCATCAACACTGAGTAAAGGGTAGACCAGCACGTCCATTAGCACACCACGGATGTGCCCTGATCCTGAGATACAGATGATCAAGCTTGATGAAGCCAGCACACCGTTTGGTGTTGGCTAAGCCGCACAGCCGCCCGCATCCGTTGGCCCAAAAATCTGTGCCTGGGTCAACATTTTCAGATATAGTAAAAAGGAATCCACTTGCCTTGATGTCAAACCACCGCACAACACAATCCCTTCCACTGTTCAACACAAACGTGAACCATTCTGTTCAAGCGCCGATCCTTCTTTTGTGTCAACGGCTGGCATAGAAAAGTGTCTGATATCTTGCTCTCTCCCCCGAAGAAACCAGCTGACACAAGCAATATTGCACAGGGATACAGAAGACACATAAACAACGGCAGCGCCAAAGCGGCCGAATGAAAGAGCGGCCGTGTGGAAGCAGAGGGCTGGAGGACAGCAGAGGATTTGAAGAATGAGGGAGCAGAGGAGGAGCGGAAAGAGATCAGATGGGGGAGGGAATGAAAGAGGGGGAGGGTGACGGATCAGGGATAACTTTGCTTTGGCAGGAAGCGGCAGCTGGGAGACCAGAATGGGAATGAAGAGCGCGAGACGGAAAGGGGGAGAGTCAGAGAGACAGGCTGACGTTTACTGCACGCCGTAACAATAACCATCTGTGGGCGGATGGGAGTAACCTCTGGAGAAACAAGCACCTGTTAGCTTTGACCCACGAGAGTGGCCAGAGCCCGCGTCAGCGAGGATGGGGGCTGGGAACGAGACCCAAATAAAAGAACCCACGTTCCCTCCGGCCTCCCAAAAGCCACACAACAAAAGAGGACAAAGGCACCCCGATGGTGTCGAGCACCCGACAGTGTGTGTGAAAGAGTGCAGCGGGAGTGCGTCCTCGTTTCTGTTACGCAAGCCTTGCGGGTGTGTGTGTGTGTGTCCTGGGTTAATGCTGATCACATCAACACTTTCTGTAGGCCAACATCATGTGGTCGAATGTGCCATGGTGTCCGTCTCGACCGTGAAGCTCAGCGACATTCACGAGACACGTTCTGGGAGTTCGTTTGAAAAAGTCATGCGTACGTTTTTGAATCCCTCCTGATATTAAACTTCATGTTATGTTTAGTTGCTGGACGTTCAGGCCTTTACTACTTCAGACAGCAGCTGCGTTACGAATGAGTGTTTGATTCCTTATGGCTTCCTCCCGCTGGAGATTCAGACGTTGCTGCATGCCTCCATCTTGTCCTTCATCCCGCTGAATTAACGCTCGCCGCATCCATGCACACAATCTGGGTGAAAAAGCGGGATCTCTTAAAGGGCCAGCACTCAGAAAATAGCGATGTTGAACATGTCAGACAATGATTGTTACATGAAACAACAATATTATTGATATCATTCGTTTTCAAAGCGCGAAAAATTCGTTCAAAGTGTGGGTGTGTGTCTTTAAAAAAAGCAAAACGAGAAAAATGGCAACGTATGACATACTACTATACTACTACTACGTACTATGAATGAATGTAAATCCAATAAATGCAAATGTACAGTCGGTGTTTTTTACCCCCAGGTGTGTCTCGCCGGCTCGTTCAGGCCATCAAAAGTGATAATGGAGCTTAAATGACTCGTTTTAAAAGACTGAGCAACGCTTCTAAACAAAGCATGTTGGATTGCATCAAACCAATTACGATTGGTCAAGAGGACACACTAATCAATATGCAGATTTTAAAAAGCAAATATCGTAATTTGTCATGAAATATTGCTGAAGTGGTTTTATCAAATAGGGTGAAGGGAAAGGTCGAGCATAGGAAGGATGGAAGGTCACAAGCAAGGAGGAAGGACATGTGTAGTGCGTTCAGGTCAAGATCAAAAGTGACAATGAAACGGTCGGTTGTGTTCAGCAGGGTAACGTGAGTGTGAGGAGTAGAGCGGAAGCGGGTCTTGATAAGATCAAGTTGGTTACCAGACTTGTGAGACGCAGGCATCTGAAGTCGCTTGAGGTCAAACGATGCGGTCAGGTTGTGAAAATCGGCTAATGATTTTTCAAGGAGAATGTGCCATCTTCAGGAAAAGATGTCAGGAACACATCAAACTCCTCCAAGAATTGTCCAAGCTTACCTGGGGGCCTAAACATGACCCCCAAAATTATTTAACAGGATGAATAATGGTCACCACATGCGAATCAAAGGAGGTGCTGTCACATGAGGGCACACGCCGTTTGAAGCTCCGTTCGTTCAGGATGAGATGACCTCCACCTCGACCAGATGTGTGGGGTTGTGGGAGAAAGTGTAGTAAAGAATGCAGTTGTCGCGCTTCTGTCTTGGGATTTTGAAGTCTCAGGAAGTGCTAAAACAGAGAGACCTGAGTGTCAAGCCAAGGCAGAATTAAGTCAACAGATTGCCAGTGTATGGGGATAGTTTGTAAAATGGATGTGGATGTAGTAATGGTATGCAGATTATTAGTGCAATCAAGAGCAGAAAATCCGCCACTGTTTATTATCCCAAAAAACGTGTTTTTGCAGACAAACGCAAAATGGTTTCATATTAGATGATTGCCTATTACAAGAAAATGAATCCAGGCTTTATACACGATAAATATACGTGATACGTGTAGAACAATACAGAGGATTAAGCTGAATGTAAGGAGGAATTTGAAGTCTTGTGTTTTCCAAAAATAGCCACACGCCCAAACTGAATCAGATCCACAATAAATTAAATAAGGCACTGAAGTTAACTTGTATAGTTTCAATGGGATATTACATAACTTTTGTGTCTCATGCTTATTGTATTATACTGAATTTATTGGACACTGACAGTGTACACCACCGGTCAAAGTAAGAGTCTGGGGTTTAGAGAGTTGTAAGCAGAAGGATGCTCATTCAAATCAAAATTCAAATGACAGAAGTGTCCTTGAGCAAGACATCTTAAGTCGCTTTCTGCCAAATGGATAAATGTTAATGCAAATTCTACTCATTTTGTGTATATAATCCGTTCATTGTACTCCCTAACATTGTAAATCAACTGTATCTGTCAAATAATCTTAAAAAAATGTATTCAACACTTTTGATTCTCAATCTGTTTAGTTGGTTTTTAGAAGCCTACAGTTCTTATCTTTCAAAGGTTATTACATAAAGTTAGCTTTATGTACAGCTTTAAGCTAGATTTTACATTAGTAAGACTTAGTATTTGTAATAAGAAAAAATAAAAATGAAATAAGGTTTTAAAAAGCTTTTTTGACAATGTTTAAATTTAAATCAGTTAGATGATCAGTAACGTGGTTTCACTTGCTCTCAAACCAACATACCGCTGACCCAAGGCCATTCCAGCGACAGGAGCACTTTGGTTTGTAAACCGTTTCTCATAGGTGTGTTCCTGTAATTTAGATTACTAGGAAACTGTGACGGTTGTCCTTTGTTTTTCACTGTGTTTCCCCCTCGGACTACACCTCAACACTTGTGTCTCTTCTGCAATCTCTCCCACTCGTCATCATCCTCATTACACAGACTATTTATAATTACTGTTTGCTTCTTTGTCGTCAGTTTTCGTCAATGCATCTGGGCGAAAACTGTGTATCCCTGTTTGACATCTCAGCGTCTCTCGTGCTTGAGTCAGTGACAGAAGAATACTTCTGAGCTGGCACCTCTTCTTCCTCCACTGAATTCAGTGCCACGGCAACCACCAGCTCCATCTCACTCTGGTCCCTTCTGCTCTCCCTCATCCCTCTGGAATACCCCAAACACTGCTATATATACTCTTCTCATGAGATCACCTCTTCAATGAGATTCGCATTTTCTTCCTTCAAGGCCGGAGCGATAGCGTTCACAAACACGGCGAGAGAAAAATGAATTCCAGAATACTAGTGTCCCAACTGTTCTATTGAGAGAGAGCATTAGCTTTCCCATTCGGGGATCCAGGTTAATAGGAAATAGGAAAATTGAACGAATGAGAATAAAGAATAATGCTTGGCATGCTTGGCGAGAGTTGACCTGCTTGGCTTCCTCGTGTGTGTATCAGGTAAAGAGTTCGTACACAGAGTTAATCAGTGTCTGTAGCATCAAGTGACAACAGAAGTGATGGTTGGCAGTCAGAAGAGTCTGGTAGTCTACTCCGAGTTTTATACAGTATACCATATTTTAAAAAAATTGCTTAGTAATTATGAAATTAAGATAAGCTTTAAGATAAAATACAAGAATGATTCAAGCTTCAAGAATAATGCTCAATACATGTTACTACTTTAAAACAAAAAAGTTTTTTAAATAAATCTATAATCTTATGTCTTAAAACATCACCAGCTCTTTCTTGACATGAAAACAAGGTTAACATTAAAACCACAGTAAAAAAAAATTGAATAAAGTGCAAAAAAAGTAAATAATCTTCTTTTACCCGTCTACTTAGTAATCACTTTTCTTTTTGAAGCTTTGGTGCCTTTAGGTCTTTATAGTCATAATCATGTTTGTGGTTTGCGACATACCTCTTGTGGTGTCTCTTCATGTGAAATTTAAGCATGTGTGTATTTTAAATGTCCCATTGCAGTTCCTTATGCAGCAACAGAATACACTATTCAAGACATGATTGTGTATTCTTATGTGTTTCACAAAAGTATCAGGCTTAGCACATGTTTCCCCCAGGAATGACAGGGAAACAATTTAAAAAGCAGACCTAAGAGGACGGTATCAAGTTAAAGCTTTAAAATAAAAATGCGAATGATAATAAGAAATTCTAGACAGGAAGCCATAAGGGCACGAAAACGTAGTGTGTGCCAAGTGACGAGAGAAACCCAAGAAATATAAAGGGTGGGAAATATAGTGGGAACAAAGAAAATTGAGAATGTGTGGAGGAAGCACTTAATGATGAAGAGGAACACAACAAGACAACGAGAGTAGCCATATTCCCAAAACAATGTATGGATAGTATAAGATAGACAAAAAATGAAGAGTGCTAGATCGTGACCCATTAGTCCCCCTTGGCTGCTCCTCCGGACGTCCAAGGAGGGAGCTTAACTTGTCACTCTTAGAAGTCTATGCTTAGAGACTGGTCCTGGATGTACCTGGACAGTCCCAACTTCTCTCCTCTTTGCCATAACATTCCCAGTCCACTAAGCACTGCCAGCATCTGCCATGGAGACGACAGGATGAACCTGACCAAGGATGAGAAACCTAAACTGAAACAGTGAACTTGAGCACCAGATTGCGAGAAGGCACTCCTAGAGACGGGTACTTGGTGGAGAGCCATCCCGCTGACCAACCACAGAAGATGGAAGAGAAGGCCATTTTTCTGCAGGGTTGAGGTGAAAAGTAGGCACACTTTACCATCAGCAGAGGACAACTGTTATAAGACTAAGTGGATCCTGAAAGCAGGCGCAAGAGCCTTAACAATGAATTCGAGAGCAGGATCTGGAATAGACAAGAGTTGCAGAGAAAAATCGGACTTCAAAGAATCAAAGGAAGCCTGAGTTGATCATGATTTTACCTTAAATGATTTAGGCCGTCATGATTTCACCTAAACAGAACCGCAGTGGAGGTCAATGCAGTTGGAGGCAATGCGATAAGGCCAAAGTTCCCTATAAATTGAAAAAAAAACTATTAAAAAAATTGGGAAAAACAGGAAGCGCTGAGTCAGGCGGCCAATCGGTGACAGCTTCGGTCTTAGCAGGGAATACCTGGATACCCCTGGACTTTTTAAGGTGCTAGGAGAACCTGATAAGTGATACACACTCAGGCATATTTCTCAGTTGAGTCTCAGTTTGTTATTGCTCACAATTCTTTTCATCATTGATGCGAAACTGCTGTGAATTTTCCTGATGGCACCTTGTGGGCTGGAAAAGACATGGCACTCGGGCATCATTGAATCACTGTTGGGACGGCATGGTGTCTTCCCCAGCTGTACAACCTAATGTCACAAGCGGGGGGTAAAGATTCTGCAAACTCAACCAGAGCTCTGTGGGATTACCCGCTGAAGGACAAGCCTAGCGGTGGCGAGGCTCCCTGCCAACGTGGTGGCGATAATTCAAAGTGCAGGGGGTCTACAACCTTTTTGTATGCGGATTGTATGCATTAAAGTGCGAGTGTTTTGACCACATATGTTTCTGATCTGCTATCCACATGCTAACCCAGTTAAGGGCATGAAGGCATCATTGCATTTTTTAAGGGGTGCCTGTAAAAGAGATTTGTGCGGCATCGCGGCACACGATTGTCAAGATTGACCAACAGTAGATGCTTCTGTGCTTACTGTAGGATCTTCAGAATGGACGGTCATCCAATGATATCAGGGGGTCATGTGACTTCGAGTAGTGTGAATATATGTCCCATCCTCTGTGTTGTACCGAGTGAACCGACAGAATTGGAACGTTGAGGTATGCATATAATTACTGTCCCCAGACGTAGAGAAAGGAGGTACAACACCTCTGCGGCCTCATAGCTGGAAGCCCGGTGAGGAGTGTGAACGGGAGGCCAGTCCAGGTCGTCACGCGTAATTCTCCTCTTCTGGTGTGATCACAAGGTGTATTCAGAAGGTGGTGCTCAATATCCCATACTCGGGTGTTGTACCTCGTTTCCCTCCTTCTGGGAACAGTAGTTACTGTAGATGCATAACTTAAGGTTTTGGCTTATGATCCTTCACACGCGACCAATTCGCTGGACTGCCTGCGGACATGTCTGACTTTAAATCTGCCCTACTAAACACGGATATCAGTCGATGTCAATATATTAAGATATAACAAAGATTGCCAATATGGATTGAAGATGCTTGACATGTGATGAGACTTGCAGGATCAGGGGAAGTATAGTCAGGAAGGAAACAGGCATGGGAACAGATTGGACAGTAAATCTACCCATTAGTAAAAAACACCCATCCGAAACGATTTGACTCACAATTCTGGGTGGGGACTGCAAAAGCCTAAAAGGTGAATCTTTTAACAAGCTTCCACTGTAAAAGAACATTTTGGGGGAATACCACAGTGGTTAACTGTCAACCGTTTTAGATGTCTTTCTTTATAAGTATTAACAATCTAACTGTATTCTGAGATCTAAAGGATGAGTTTAAACGGGGTTATGCATAGAAAGACAAAATCGAGAGGGTTCTCCGGGACAAGAGTTGAGAAACCTGCTAAAGGAAACTGAAGCAAGTCTAAATTCAACGGAAAACTACAAAATAACAAAAAAGGGTTATAATTTCACAATATAAAAAGTATGGAGGAAAGGTTCTTAAATGATCCCCATTGAGATCATAGACCACACGCAGAACAGTGGGCAGCTGTCAATGCAGCGTCCGGGAAGCAGACGGGGCTAAGGTGCTTTGCTCGAGGCTTTACCTGCCGGCCCTGGGAATGGAACCAGCAACCTGGGGATCACAAGATCAACTCTGGAGCCACGTCTGCCCATCGGCCTCATAACCTCACTTGTGTTGGCTGAATGTTAGATCATGCATGTGTTATATTCCTTCCAGAAGTTTAAAGTTTCTCATTTATAATTACACAGAGGCAATAGTTTTCTATAGTTTTCAATAGTTCATTTATCGCTGTAATACAACTATTATAAGCGATCCAGTGATATTTATAACCCGAGTAGAAGAGTCATGTTTTTAATCATGTTAAAACTGACTGATACAGTTTAATGGTTTACAGTTTGGAGATCATTTGAAAAATTATAATAATTAATAATTCACCTTTAATGTTACAAGCAGTGTGAAATCTGATTGATTACTCAAGAATAATATTTATCTGATCCACCAAAATGGAAAGTAAAAGCTAAAGTCAACTTAATTTTTCCGGCTACATCTAACTCACTAACTCACTACTTTTCTAACCTACTCACTCTATCAAAAAAATAAATAAAAAAAAATAAAAAAAATTTATATATATACTTTTTGTAACTTCTCTCTCTGTGTAACTCGGTAGCATTGTTGTAGCACTTGTTCACCTATTGTTGTATCGGCTATTTACCGCTTCATTGTCTCCTCGACTATTGTAAGTCGCTTTGGATAAAAGCGTCTGCTAAATGACTAAATGTAAATGTAAATGTTAATTGCGTGTACGTTTTTAAAATCTGGAATAAAAGGAATAAAAATGTCACTACTTTAAGGTCCTTTTGGCTCAAAGTTCTTGTTTAAAACCATTGGGTTGAGGCACATTAACATGCTCCGAATCTGTTATATATAATTCTATAAGTGATGTTGTATATTATGGCCCGAACATTAATAGTGTTAAGAAATATTTATTATAATCCCAAGATTAATGAGACTTTTGAAATCTTAAACATGCTGGAGAGTTCATGAAGTTCACCTGCTCAAGGGCTTGTGGGAAATGTAGTTTGGCTGTTGAGCACAGCGCCCTCTTGTGGCCTTCAGAGGGAACTGCAGCTGGTCAAAGTGACCTGTTTATATTACATTTTTATTTCAGAATTTAAAATAAAGTTACATATTAGTGTGAGGATTAACAAATGTAAAAAAATTTAAATTAATTTTAATGTGCTCAGAAGCAGACAAATATATATATATACACTGTCCATGCTTCAACAAACTAAAAGCAAAAATATTCAACAAATGGCCAAGGGATAGCTACTTCATATAATTTCTACATCTATATATATAATATATAATAAGTCCAAGACAACAGAATAATTTTAATCTTCCCTTGAATCCCAACCTGATGTTATAATACAAATAACATGTTTCCTGACAACAGATCCTCAAGATTAACATAAGATTATCAGACATATGTGTGTGGCTTGTGTTTATTATTTATTTTTGTTATTTTTCAATTTCAGAATATAATATATAGAATAGAATATAATAAAATGTAGACCTATAGAATATTTAAAACTACCATAAGAATCTTTCTTTATTCTGTATGAACTCTGATGTACATGACACGGTGGGTGAAGTGAGTTACATCAACCACCAGATGGCGACAGCAAAGCACAAACCCAATGTGACATAAAAGTCCTCTGCTTCAAACCTCTCTTTAAATCATTTATTATCAATTTGATCTCTGGAGTTTCTTCCTATAGATTTTAATTTCTGTTTAATTATATATAAATAGGATTTTATTTATATATAATTAAACAGAAAGTAGAATCCATAGGAAGAAACTCCAGAGATCAAATTGAGTTTGAATAAACCAGTCTGCCGTTTGAAGTCACGGCAGGGACTCTTATTTTGAAAACCGTGTTGTGTTGTGTAGCGTTGTGTAGCGTTTGTCGCATTTCTCGTTGACCCGTCGAGTTTACACCGCGCAAACACAATCGTTCGCTATAATGAGAGCCGTTCCAACGTGGATCGATAAAGTTCACGATCGGGATAAAGTTGAACAATGGTGAGCTGTTTTCAACCTCTGTGCATTACCTGTAACCCGGGTGGATGTGGATGGCAACCGTTGCTATGGAAACAAAGCTGTCTCCAGCCGCTCTGAAGCCACGTGAAGCATCTCAGCTGTGTGTTTGTGTGTTTGTGTGTTTGTGTGTTTGTTGTGTAATAAACCCTGTTTGTGTGTTTGTGTGTTTGTTGTGTAATAAACCCTGTTTGTGTGTTTGTTGTGTAATAAACCCTGTTTGTGTGTTTGTTGTGTAATAAACCCTGTGTGTGTGTTTGTGTGTTTGTTGTGTAATAAACCCTGTTTGTGTGTTTGTTGTGTAATAAACCCTGTGTGTGTGTTTGTGTGTTTGTTGTGTAATAAACCCTGTTTGTGTGTTTGTTGTGTAATAAACCCTGTGTGTGTGTTTGTGTGTTTGTTGTGTAATAAACCCTGTTTGTGTGTTTGTTGTGTAATAAACCCTGTGTGTGTGTTTGTGTGTTTGTTGTGTAATAAACCCTGTTTGTGTGTTTGTGTGTTTGTTGTGTAATAAACCCTGTTTGTGTGTTTGTTGTGTAATAAACCCTGTTTGTGTGTTTGTGTGTTTGTTGTGTAATAAACCCTGTTTGTGTGTTTGTTGTGTAATAAACCCTGTTTGTGTGTTTGTGTGTTTGTTGTGTAATAAACCCTGTTTGTGTGTGTTTGTTGTGTAATAAACCCTGTTTGTGTGTTTGTTGTGTAATAAACCCTGTGTGTGTGTTTGTGTGTTTGTTGTGTAATAAACCCTGTTTGTGTGTTTGTGTGTTTGTTGTGTAATAAACCCTGTTTGTGTGTTTGTTGTGTAATAAACCCTGTTTGTGTGTTTGTTGTGTAATAAACCCTGTGTGTGTGTTTGTGTGTTTGTTGTGTAATAAACCCTGTTTGTGTGTTTGTTGTGTAATAAACCCTGTTTGTGTGTTTGTTGTGTAATAAACCCTGTTTGTGTGTTTGTTGTGTAATAAACCCTGTTTGTGTGTTTGTTGTGTAATAAACCCTGTTTGTGTGTTTGTTGTGTAATAAACCCTGTTTGTGTGTTTGTTGTGTAATAAACCCTGTTTGTGTGTTTGTTGTGTAATAAACCCTGTTTGTGTGTTTGTGTGTTTGTTGTGTAATAAACCCTGTTTGTGTGTTTGTTGTGTAATAAACCCTGTTTGTGTGTTTGTTGTGTAATAAACCCTGTTTGTGTGTGTTTGTGTGTTTCAGTATTTATGATCTTGCCTTTAGACCGGATGGCACACAGCTGATAGTGGCAGCCGGAAACAGAGTTCTGGTAAAAGCATCTTCTCATCCACACCTACACATCTGCACCTATACATGCACCTCACTGCAGATCTGCACATGTAATGTATATAACCAACACACGTGTCATTATTTGGGGAAAGAAAGCATCACTTGTGCTTTACACAAGATTTGGGACTGATCAGAGGTCAGTGGTACAACTGGTCTAAAGTTGGCCTGACGTTGGATGTTCGATATTTGCAAATCTAGGGACTGTCTCTAAAGTTACATGTGAAACTACTATACACCTCTCTAAGGTCAATAGCATGCAAGGAGAATGACTCACAGTCATGAAAACAACTGTTAACTGTTCATCCAAATGTCAGCTATAATGCAAACTGTTCATATTGTTCATAATTATTCAAATAAACCGTAAATCATATGTCAAATATTGCTATTTTTCAGTACCGATTGGGTTCCAATCTAAAATATGCCATAATTTGAAGCTCAATAGAATTTGAACAGAATCGCTCACATTCATAAAACATACTGTAAAGTGGTCATCTAGGTGTCTAATCTAGCTTTAAATTATGGCTTATTTTAGATTGGAACCCAATCGGTAATGAAAAATAGCAATATTTGACGTATGATTTACAGTTTATTTGAATAATTATGAACAATATGAACAGTGTGCATTATAGCTGACACCTAGATGAACACTTTACAGTATGTTTGATGACTGTGAGTCATTCTCCTTGCATGCTATTGACCTTAGAGAGGTGTATAGTAGTTTCACATGTAACTTTAGAGACAGTCCCTAGATTTGCAAATATAGAACATCCAACGTCAGGCCAACTTTAGACCAGTAGTGGAACACACATCATGACATCTTTACATCCAATAATGTACACTATATACGTACAACCCTATGCATTTTCTAGATAGGATTACGCTCACTCATTGCTGTATGCACCAAGGAGATAGTTCGATGCATGCACGGGCCCATCAATTAATTCTTCCATAATGGAAATAGTTTCTCCCATGATTTGATCAAACACAAATATACTCATATATATAATATACATTATACACACAAACATATATAATGTGTTTGTGTGTATGATATTGATTCCTTCTTTGGGTCGGACACAAGCACATCTCATGCATCCATATACCGTCGCATCACATCATCACATGCGGTGTAGATCAATGTATACAAGTTGTGATCCATTTATGATCATATATGTCGTCTTCTAATCTTCGAATACGCGTTATAATTATTTATGGTATGAACTAAAGATATGTGCGATGTGTTTCAGGTGTACGACACAGCTGATGGCACACTGATACAGCCGTTAAAGGGACATAAAGACACTGTATACTGTGTGGCTTATGCTAAAGATGGTAAGGATGTGTGTAGTCTTGTGTCTTATGGTTCAAATGTGGGTTCGGTGTTCAGGGGACTTTAAACATTTTCTCAAATGTTTCATGTTTGACCCTTAAGGCATCCTTGGGTCATATGACATTCTTCGTTCAGAGCCGTAAACTTATAATGCCGTGTATTCTGGCTCTTCCATGCTTAGTGAATAGGGGATCGGAAGCTTAAAAAAGTATATCCATTGATCAAAAACTGCTTCCTATATTTCTCTCATCTTCTCTAGGAAAACGATTTGCATCTGGTTCAGCAGATAAAAGCATCATCATCTGGACCGCAAAACTAGAGGGTATCCTAAAATACACGTAAGGTCATTTTTACTTAAATGTGTCATTTACAGTGCTTTGCATTGTATCTTTTCATTTAACATTGTGTTTTTGAAACGTTTCTGTGGATCTGTATTATTTTAATGGTTTAATTTTGTTACGTCTTGTAGTCATAATGATTCTATCCAGTGCGTGGCTTACAACCCGGTCACACACCAACTGGCTTCGTGTTCCTCGGGAGATTTTGGTAAGCGTGGTTAGATAATGTTTCAATAAATTATTGTTTCAAAATCTCCATCATTCCAATAATGTGTGGTTTTGAAATGTATGAAATTATATAGAATCCATTTTTTTCAAAATATTTTCTTTCAAAACAGTCAAAGGTTTTCTGAGATACACCAGTAAACATTTTATTTATTAATCCTCATACAACAAAAATGTATAAATGTAGTATTTTTTGTAGAATATGGTGGCCGTAGATTACCATTTCTAAACTAATAACAAATCTAAAGAAAAACTCCAAAATCTAAATAACAAATCTAAATGCACAACACCAAACAAAAATACAACAATTTGTGAAACAAATGTGGGATGTTTAAATGTAATCAGTTGTAACCTTTCCTTATTTTCAAAACCATTTTTTTACTTTTCACTGACGTTTTCATTAAGATAAGCTCATTTATCAAATGCTTCTATCCCAAGAAGCTTAAAAATATGGTGTGCAATAGAAGGAAATAGTACAACACAAGGGCAATAATGCATACATAACAGATATATACACAAAGCTAGGTGCCGCCTATATGAAGGCATAGGGGTGATTTATAGATTAGGAGGAGAGCTGTGTGTTTAATGGGAGCGACTATAGGGAGCAAGTGTAAACTAACAAAGAGTAGCCTAATTTCATTTAGTAGAATGGTTTTGTTTTTATGTTCTGATAACTAAAGCCAAGTTTCAATACTGCATTAAATAAGTAAGGTTAAACCTGTTTTCCTAAAACACATTCATTAATAGTTTCATTTTGCAAAATAACCACATGGAACAGTGTTTTACACCTGTCTTCATTTATAATCTATGGATGAATATGTGAGATAACAAGTGCAAATCCATGCTTTACAAACTCAATTTTGGTTGTACTCTGGCACTGCAGTCATAATCTCAAATGTTCATGACAAGCTTCAGAATGACATTAAAACTCCATCTAACTGAGAGATGTATTTAGTAGTCCGGCAAGATGTCAAAGAACACTGATTTTTAAGAAAGGCCGCATCACTTTACTCCCAAGAAATGGATTCCATCCTTTAATCTGTGTGCTGTATAACAAACAAAGAAACTCTTTAGAAATAAAATCTTAAAGTGCAAAAGGGATATCTGCTGCATCTTTAAAAATTGATATAGATCAAAACATTAATACAGAATTATGTAATAATTTGTATACTGTAACACATTCCTTACTGATATATGTATCAATACAGAAGCTTCTGTATTAATACAGTTGTCAATTCGGTGTAGCAGTTTTAATAAAGACACTGAAAATAAAAGACCACGTTAACGATTACAAGTTTAAAAATATGTTTTCGACCTATTAGTGACCCTAGCATTAGAAATGTATGTTTATTAAGTACTGATTGATGTCTTATCTTAAGGTTTTCTCCATTATACACAATAATAATATATATAATAAAATATAAATAATAAAAAAACAAAAGTACTAATACATAACCAAATGCATTTTTACAGATGCATCACTATGCAAATCTCAACTTGTATGGAATGTGCAATTTTTATAGTGTAGTCTACATTTGGCTAAAGAAGTAAGAGATACATCACCGAACTGTTGTCATAATATGGACTCTTATTATGTTATGGGTTCTTTGAAGATGAAGGTTCCAGATACGCAATACTGGACATCTTTTCCTTGTAATATATACATTTGTATGCTTTGGACTGCAGGTTTGTGGTCTCCTGAGCAGAAGTCAGTTTCCAAACATAAGGTCAGCAGTAAGATCACATGTTGTGGGTAAGTTCGGAGTCTACATGGCACTTTAAGAAACATCTCAAACCTCTGATCATGATCTTCAGTTTGTGAATAGCCGTCCAACTTCCATTTCTGTTTTGTTGTCAGTTGGACTAACGATGGGCAGTACTTGGCTCTGGGCATGATGAGTGGAGTGGTCAGCATCAGAAATAAAAATGGAGAGGAGAAAGTGAAGATCGAGCGGCCAGGCGGCTCTTCCTCGCCTGTCTGGTCCATTGCCTGGAACCCATCCAAGTAAGATGAAGCCGTTTTGATATTGTTACCCAAGTCGGGAATTGAGACATACCGTTTTCTTTGATCATGTGGAATGTCATCCCAATGCATTCCCAAAGCCCCGCAAATTAATTCCATGAACATGTCTGCAGTTTCTCGTGTTGGCAAATCGGCTGTAATTGGAATAAAAAGAGGAAGTTATAATGTTTTCATGTATAAGTGCTCCGTTATTATACACAAACAGATAAATAAATCTGGGTTAAATTAAGTGCAATAAAAATATTTTTAATTTGGGAGGTTATAAAACGGCAGAATTGCCAAAATTTACATGTTATTTAAAGAGTGATAAACAAAATGATATGTCAAATAATTATTTCGAATGCATTTTAAATGTAACGATTTGGTCAACCAGTCTTTTGATGAATTTTAAATACACATGGATTTGAATGGAGCAGTGTGTTCATTAAACCCAAGGGGGAGATGTTGCACCTTATTCTCATACAGCTCTCAGGCCTAAGTGTTTCTTAAGTGTCTTAAGTAAATACTTGAAAAGCCAAGTTTTAAAGCCATGGCAACCATCTAGAAAAAACGAATGGCATGCACACAGCACCGCTGTATACACTGGCACACATCGTGATACTTTTATGCAGACATTTTTTTAAATTTATGCAGTTTTGCATGAAAACAACACAACGTACGCATAAAACTGTTTGTCTTTTTTCAGTGTGTTTGATACTTCACTTTAAAGGCAACCTTAATAGTATAGAATGTATATTCCTTACAAAAATATGGACTGTGCAAATGTTCAGTGTCTAGTGGCTGTGAAAAAGTCTCAGTAGCTGATAATAAAAAGGACTTCTCCTGGAACGTCCACGCTGATGCCCGCGCTTTTCTTCGCTCTCTGATTGGTGTGTGGTGAGGTTTTGCAAACAAATGGCCAATAAATAACTGTGGATTTACTGATGGGGACAAGTTAAATATTTGAAAGAACAGTTGACAACATTGAACATAAGAACTGAACATGTTTACCAATCTCAATCACTTAAAATGTATGAAACCGCATATGACACCCTCCTTTAATGTCAAGTTTTGCTTGTCAAGAATAGAGGCTGAGAGGCTACCGCTCACATTTTGGGGAAACCCAAATGTACATCCAAAGTTGAAATGCTCTCTGTGGGTTTGTTTCAGGGATGAACACAATGATATATTGGCAGTGGCTGATTGGGGACAAAAGCTGTCTTTCTACCAACTCAGCGGCAAACAGGTTAGTGTCTTTAAAACGGTTTCTAAGTTAAGTTTTTCAAAAGTATTGTCCTGTTTACCAGTTCAGTCGCTGCTAAGCCTCAACGTAAAATATTACCAACCAACAGTACTGGATATGATTCGTCCGTCAGTACATCTGACAAAGCCTGCAAGTATCCATTACATGGTTTTGATTTTGTTTATGGACATAATACAGTTGTAATAATACCTTAAACAGGACCTCTGCCAAAGAAAGTTCTGTGCGGAACCACTCACCCTTAAGTCCTTCAACAACTTTAAGACCTTCATTTATCTTCAGAATCTCAATATCTTTACTTTACAGTTTTGATGAGGTCCATGAGCTTTCTGTCTTCCACAGAAATGGCAAAACAATGTACAATCTTTATGAAGTTTGGAAGAATATTTAATATATTCAAGGAATATATTCGAGGATTATATTTATTTTCCTTCCTACATGTTTTGAAACTTCTGTTCATTTTTTACATTTTCTGTGCTTGGAAATGAAAAAGTGGTCTTTGCAACACAGTGTATTGGTTAAGTTAGACAGATAAACCAATGGAGTGACCATTGTTTTACAGGTATTGAATCAATAGTATTTGTCATATGTGGGAGGAAATCAGTGCATTCAAGTCATCATTTCTCACCTAAGCCTTAACTATATAGTGCATGTGCTATGAATCAACGCTATTTAACTCATAATTAGGCCTGAATGTCCTTCAAAGGTACAGTACACATGGGAAGTGTAGTAATAAAGGAAAAATATGCACTGATGTTTGCTATAATTCAGTAGCCTCCAGTGGTGTCTGAGCTGACACTCAGCATGCTGTTTGCGTTACAATGCGATTAACAAGAGCACGGAAAATATGCAGTTGTCCTATGAGCATAGGGGCATTTGAGTTAAAAAGAAAGAGGGGTGTGTCCCATCAATGAAGAGAAACACATGCTCTGTGTTCTGGTGATCTCACAGTCTACAGCCTACAGATGTATGTACACAGTACAAAAAAGGCCATTTAAGAAACCGATTTGACATGGTTTTGGCCAAGCACTACTTAGACTTTGATGTAAGAGCCCAGACAAACGACAGGATCCAGAAATGATGAAACATGATCCGACCCCTTGCTCTCTTTCGCTCTTTTTCTCATCTGGCCAGTCTCTTCTGCACTTTAAAGTTCTTGCCAGCATTATCATTACATTTAAAAGTTGAAACCAGAAGTTTTCGCAGTGTTGGTGCCCTAAAAACCGATGTCTTGCTCCAACCCAGAGGTCTTGACTCTGTGAACTGTTGACGAAAAAAGTGCTGTCAATTGCTGAAACTAGACTCATTTATCACGTTTTCTGAAATTAATCTTGATTAGTTGCGCATTTGAGATCTTAAAGATACACAACATTCATCTGTCATTTGTATTCTTCAAGTTGTTAACTTGTGGGCGAGTAATTCATGATGACATTTTTTATTTTGGGGTAGATTTCCCCGAATGTTTTTAGTGAGATTTATTATTGCCCTTTTAAAATGACAGTTCAGATGTAGAGAGAACAGGAAGTGAAGTGGGAGAGAGAAGGGGGTGAGGAAAGGACGTCGAGCCGGGACTCAGACTGATCAAAAAAGCTGATGTTTAAATATACTTTTAAATTTTGTTGAATGTTTAAGGGCCATTCTTTAGAATTATAGTTGGAATAAACGTTTTATTCCCGAAAATGTTGTACGTATGCAAATTGTACAATAATAATGGTACACGTGGTATTTCTCAATACTATTTTGAACAATATATAAACAAAAATGATAATTTATAGGATTTGTTGTATTTTAAATTCAGCCTTTCTTTGTAAAAGGTAAATCATACTGATAAGTTAAAGTTTCATAATTTTAAGGATTCAGTAGTTAATAACATCTTGATTGACATATTGTGGTTATATCACGAAAATATGTCATGTGTATAGCTGAATCAGACTTTCAACATTCAATAAGCTCATGCTAACCCAGATCTCTTTTTCATCCCTTTCTATGAATGAATTGTAATTCTGTTAATAATATGTGATGTTATGATCCATTAGGTAACAGAATAATCTTAACATAACTGATTACATGTAACCTGTCACTATTCAGTTTTCCATATTCTGTAGTAAGAATGTAATTGTATTTTTGGTGAAATGATTGGAAAAGCAAAATTTTGAATCTTGAATTATCTTTTATGATTTGAATAACGATGCAATTTATGATTAAAAGTGTAAACATGTTCTTATTGAAGCATCTTATAGTTTACCTACAAAACGAGAAAGATAAGTGAAATGAGTCATCTTGCTTTTGTCTTTCAGATAGGGAAGGACAGACATTTAAACTTTGACCCGTGCTGCGTGAGTTTCTTCTCCAGGGGCGAATACATCGTGATGGGCGGCTCAGATAAACAGGCCTCTCTCTATACTAAAGATGGTGTGCGGCTTGGCACCATCGGTGAAAAGAACTCCTGGGTCTGGACATGCCGTGTGAAGCCCGAGTCCAATTATGTGGTACACATTTTTTTCACATTGAAAGATATAGAGAAATTTGGATCATCTCACAAAAACAGGCCTATGCCATGAAAAAGTAAATCAAATATCAAAATGCTTTAACACGTAAGAGTCAGGGCTCCCACTCATTAAAATAATACAATAACTTTAAAAAAAATTGTTCTGTAATATCATCTGTTATTTGATAGATTCCCTCGATGTGTTAAAAATATGAAAATTAAACATAGATTTAAGAGACTGAGTTATTAACGACAGTTAAGCAACTTTTATAGTCGTTAATGTTAAGAGAGTGCCTGTCATTATCTTATTGTATTCTTAAAAAGTTTTAGAGACATTTGGCCATTAAAAGCGAAGCTCTTTCGGAAGAATCTGAACATTTTTTTGTTTTTCTTTCACTCTGCAGGTTTTAGGTTGTCAGGATGGCACAATAGCATTTTTCCAGATTATTTTCAGCACAGTTCACGGCTTATATAAGGACCGCTATGCCTACAGAGACAGTATGACTGATGTCATCGTACAACACCTCATCACTGAGCAGAAAGGTGATGTCCCATCTTAAACTTACCTTGTCAAAAACTGTTCATATTCAGAAATGCTTGTCTGAAATACAATAGGAGAGATTCCTAATTATGTTGATGGAAATTGCTTCTGCAGAGTATATTAGTTGCTGTAGTTTAATGTTCTAGACGCTTATAATTTGGATGTTCCTGATGCAATTGTTTTCATGCCAATCACTGGTGTATTGCTTTCGGAAAAATAACATCATGACAAAACCACACTGTACTAATGTCATTTTTCACACAATATCCTGAACTGGGGTGTGAGAGACACCAGATATTTTTTACTTAAATAACTTTTTATCAACTATAACTTATACAGTAAAATGTGGCTTTGGGAAAAAACACCTAGTAGTTAAGTAGTATGTGATGAGACTGTATGACTATTGGCTTCCGGTCACAACTAAGTTGAAAAGAATAGTAAAAAAGTAAAGGAGAAAAAATGTCTTATCTTTAAAAAGAGTTGTCATGGGCGTGGCTTAATCAATGTGACATCACATTGCAGAATAAATGCGAACGGCTCATTTGATAGGAGTGTTGAGGTTTATAAAAGATTTTTCAATTATGAATAGGTGGATTTTTATTATTCCAGGGGGGTTCTGTACACACACTCCTCACGCACACTTGTGTTCAACCGACATTTAAGTTATTTTTTTGGATTACGGAAGCCTTTAACATACTTAGTAGTACTAGTGTGTAAGTTAAAAAATAGGTTATAATAAACTAATAAATGCCTGACCCATGGATGGTTGGTATCAAGATTATGCTTTTCTTGCATTGGTATAAACATACAGTAACAGTATTTTTTGTCTTTTCAAACATAGTGCGTATAAAATGCCGCGAGCTTGTGAAGAAGATTGCTATCTACCGCAGCAGGCTTGCTATCCAGCTACCTGAGAAGATTCTTATCTACGAGCTCTGCTCGGATGACTCCTCTGACATGCACTACCGCACCAAAGAGAAAATCTGCCAGCGATTCGAGTGCAATCTACTCGTCGTCTGCTCCCAGCACATCATACTTTGTCAGGTACAACCTTAAAAAAAACTCACACACCTTTCCCACATAGATTTGGATGTATGCTTAACTCATGTTCACACATCGTTGATATTGTAAAATTGGAAAATATACACCTTATATTCTATATGTTATATTCTAAATGCGTGGGTGTGATTTTAGGGGAGAATGGCTAATAAATAACTTGTAACCTTATGTCCATTAAAAGTTTGAATAAATGATATATATATAAGATTATTTCCTGTACAGAAGGAGTTTAAGTGTAGAGATACTACATCATGTGTCTGACTCAGTTTTTAACAAATGGACCACGTTGAACATGAGAACGTAACACGTTTAACAGTCTAATTCATTTATATTGCATGAAACTGAGTGGCAATATATTGACAAGAATCGTGTTGGAAATGGATTGTGGGTTCTTTTTAAACAACAATGCAGTTTTCAACTTTCCTGGATATTTGACATGTTTTTTATAGTACACATTAAAGAGGGATGACTTTTGTCATCCAATGGGTTATATTTGAGATTGTTTTTCACTAGGTTGTCTGGATACCTTTGGAGCATTTTCAATAATGTATATATAGAAAATACTGCAAAGTCAGACAGTATTATCACAGATAATATTGGTTTAAATGAAATATGAACAGGTTTTTGACAAGCCTGATGACATTCAAATCTACAAATTCAAAAAACTGTCTCTTTGTGGAAAATGTGTAGAGACTAAACTATATGTTTAGAAATAAATGCATTGTAAAGTAAAATACTCTGGTGGGTTGTGCCTTGGGGAATATTTGGCTTGCAGTCGTTGATGAACCAAACAATTCTTTAAAAGAGCTAAATAATATATATACACAATCTCTTTAACCTCACGCTATGATATGTTTAGTCATGTGATAGAAGAATTATCAAATAATGGCCATATGGCCAGATTCATAGTTTTTCAGGACATGGAAAAACATAAAAAACGTTACACAGCTGATGTAACAAAGTTGACAAACACTGTTTAATACATTTTATTTGTTAGATTTTTGCAAAATACGAATGATAAATATACATGATGACTAATAATAATGATAAATAAGAAAAACATTTCAATCACGAAACTAGAAGACACAAGGTTTTGGAAGGACAGCAGTGATGAACAGAACTGTATTTCATGGTCTGGCTTTGACTGGGCTCTTTTGATACACTGATGTGACCTCTGAAGTGGTTCAGTCAAGGTCAATAACCCGCATACACTGCCACAAAAAGTGTTTTGTCTAGACAAGTGAAGTTGGGGCGAATGCCTCTTAACTATATTCTGTGCTACATCCATCAGCTTCCAGTAGCGTTTATTTTACATCATTACTTTTTAAAATGCACTACATTTAAGATTATCCCCAAAATCCATGGTAGTAATTGCTAGGAATGTTTGCATGACATCAGTTCCAGTGTGCCCACTGAGATCTTTGTAAAGTTAGTGTCAGGCTAAACTTATCTACTTTAACATGAGATAGCAATACACAGAAGTCTTTTTTTTATATACTCAAGTAGATTAAAGTATCAGAAGTTAAAACACTCCTATAGGGTACTCGTATATTGAAAAATGTTCTTGAGAGTAGTAGATTTCACCTTTCCATACATCCCTGTACAATATGAATGTAATGCCCCGTGTCTTCTGTGGTTTAATGTTCAAATTAAAGCTGTCATTTGGATACATGCCCCCTGGGTTCTGACCGATGCACCAGTGCAAACAGTAAAGGAGCTGTAACACTAGACTTTCTGTTCCGTTGACATCCATTCATACGCATGCGAATGCGTCAGACCGGAAACAGCAAAAAAATCATGTTCAAAGTCGGGTGAACTCTGACATGCCAATTGTATCATGTGATAACGCCAATAAAAGATCTTTACGCCTCGGGTTGGTTTTTCTTAGTTGGTGGGAATGTTAATATCTATAAGAGAAATCTATTCATCACAGCTTATTAAGAAATTCATATTGAGGAAAAAGACATTTTTAACGTAATATTTATGTGATGATTATATTAATCATTTTGTTCTGTTTCGTATACGTGTGTGCAGGAAAAGAGACTGCAGTGTTTGTCCTTCACAGCTGTCAAAGAGAAAGAGTGGATAATGGAGTCCCTCATCCGTTACATTAAAGTGATCGGCGGCCCGTCTGGAAGAGAGGGACTTCTGGTTGGACTGAAAAATGGAGCTGTATGCTAAATTACTAAAGCCAGCATTCAATTTGTTTAACATTTTATAGTTGTTATGCGTGCATATATGAAACAAAATGTTTATTTCTAGTCTCACCTTTATAACAGTACAGAAACAGTAATATTCAGTATCAACCCAACTGCACGAATGTGTGGATTGTTTTGTACAGATTCTGAAGATTTTTGTGGATAATCCGTTCGCCATTACGCTGCTGAAGCAGAACACATCGGTGCGCTGCCTGGACATGAGCACATCACGCAGCAAGTTAGCTGTGGTGGACGAACACAACACATGCCTCGTGTACGACATCCACACCAAAGAGCTGCTCTTCCAGGTCTGACCTCGCTTTCATCCTTCAAGCTGAACCATGTGGTCAGACAATGTTCATCATGATTCTTGTTTTTGCAGGAACCCAATGCGAACAGTGTGGCTTGGAACACACAGTGTGAAGACATGCTGTGTTTCTCTGGCAGTGGATATCTGAATATCAAGGCCAGTAACTTTCCTGTGCACCAGCAGAAACTGCACGGCTTTGTTGTAGGCTACAACGGCTCCAAGATCTTCTGCCTGCACGTGTACTCCATGGCTGCCATCGAAGTCCCACAGGTACAAGAAGAGTCCTCACTGGTAACACTTTACAAATGTGGAATAACTGACTTGGAACTGATTGTCTTTATAATTGTTCTCTACAGTCTGCTCCCATGTATCAGTATCTGGAACGTGGCATGTTTCAGGAAGCGTATCAGATCGCTTGTCTAGGAGTTACTGATAATGATTGGAGAGATCTGGCCACAGAAGCTCTGGAAGGACTTGATTTCAACACAGCAAAAAAAGTGAGACAGGCACTAATACTTTTTTTTTAAATCATTAAAATCCAAATATCAGATTATGTATTGGTTTCTTCGTCCACAGGCTTTTATAAGGATTCGAGATCTGCGATATCTGGAGCTTATCAACAGTATTGAAGTAAGTGCACTGTGCTCACTGGAAGTACTGTAACGTGACCGTATACATAATGGTGCCTATACATAATACATTTGATCCTCGATATATTTTTGTCTTTCGTTCATGACTTTGTGTGTACATTGTGTAAAACGTTGTGGTGTTTTATGGTTACTGGCATGAAGTTAGATAAAAAAAGATGTATTATTTGTATAAGCTACGGGGACTTGGGTGGGTTATTCACTTGGAATGCTTTTGATGTTTCGAGTTCTTTTAAAAAAAACAATGGGTCATTGAATTCTAGTTGCCAGTGGGTGAATGCAATTTGAGTGTGTTTTGTTCTACTGGTTTCGGTCTGGTCAGTCAAATATGAATATACATTTAGAAAGTTTACATTGAGAAAGGTTTTACTTAAAAAAGTACTCCAAAAAAAGGAAAGTACTAGTAAAATAAACATTTGGATTAAATGTATGGTAAATTATTTCCCTGTGATCACAAGTGGACAGAAACAAAGGAGTAAACGGACCATTAAACATTTTGAGTTTTTGACCGCTTTCAGATTCCAAATTGTGTTTGCTTGAGCAAATACTCCTGTCAAATAGTCCTATAAAAATGAGTTGCTTTGAGTAAGGTTAAATGCACTCGCTCTGTACCTTTGACAACGAACAATGACTATGATTTATATGTTTAAAGGATCCATCTATATCCTTAATTATATCCTAAAAATCTGCGCAAGTAAATTAAGTACAAGTCAATCTCTAGATCACATATTGGTGTTGCAAATATGTCCCAAAGGCATACAAAAATGATGGGTGTAAAAAAGGGTTTGGTTTCAAAATCAAAGAAATACAAACAAGGTTTGAACAACACAAGGGACATAGATTTTATCATTCTATAGAAAATATTCTTTTCGAAGAAATGTTTTTGACGATAATCCTGACTGCTGTAATGAGTTCAAATTTACTGAATCTTGTGTGGTTTTTACAGGAGAGGAAGAAGAGAGGTGAAAATAATAATGAACTGTTCCTCGCAGATGTTTATGCCTACCAGGGCAAGTTTCATGAGGCAGCCAAACTCTACAGAAGAACCGGCCATGACAGCTGTGCACTCAGCATGTATACAGACCTGCGCATGTTCGAATATGCCAAGGTAGATATGCATAAAGCAATAGTTCCCCTAAAACTGTACATAATCATATTCATCTTTGATAGCAAGAGCTTGAGAAGGCATTTTTCTTTTTTTATTCCTGCAGGTGTTAAGGTTTTTATTAATAAATGCAAAACATGGGATGATCCTGGTTCTTTGGTTTACCTACTTTTATATGTAAATTTTGATTTTCAAAACAGTGTTTTTTGTGTGGATGTGTCCTGGGAAACACAAAACGTGGTTAAATGGTACATATATTAGATTATTCAAACCCCTTTGGCACCATTCCATGTTACTTAATTCATATTTTTAAATATCAAAAGCTATGCTTGCCCGAAGTCCATGTTTGTTGGCTAAATAATAATGTTGTCCATTAAACTAATGTCAGACATTTAAGCAAACACATTCAGATTAAAGTTTTTTTGTAAGAATTAGAAACAATTTACTTAGGCGCCGATCACATGCCCCTAAAGTGTGTCAAAACTTTCAACAAGCAGTGCTGTGTAAGAAACTTTGAATAAAATTAAAGTAAAGCATGGTCAAAATGGACAAAAAAGTGAGTCTTTATACCAACTTTGTGTTATTCCTGAAAATGTCCAAGCACAACGTCCAACAGGGTTACCCACATCGCATCACAACCTGAATAATATGAATATGTTCATGCGAGAGCTTGTCTAGAGTAATCGGATGGAAAATAACATTTGCATGATGCAAAGAGTGATGAAACATATAATGAATCAAGTTTGTGTGTTTGTTGAAGGACTTCCTTGGTTCTGCAGACCCTAAGGACACAAAGCAGTTGATAAAGAAACAGGCAGACTGGGCCAAGAACAGCAAAGATCCTCGAGCAGCAGCAGACATGTACCTGACAGCCGGAGAACATTTAAAGGCCATTGAGATCATTGGCGAAAATGGATGGGTGGACATGTAAGATACACAAACACGCACAGACCTTCTTAACGGTGTGTTCACATATTTAAACTATGGCTGTAACTAAGTTTCGTTATCTTGGAAATACTGCAGTATGTTTTAAAGCATTAAGTAGGATTAAACTCCAAAAATGGTTTGGAAAAGTGAGCCGAGTCCAACGCCAAAACCAATCGTGCAGCCAATCAGCAGTGAGGGGCGGAGTTATAGAAAAGGGGGATCCTTTTGGCATAGGGGCGTGTTTGTTTTGGTGATTTCCAATGTGACTGGAGTGAATTAACATGCTTATACCATGATAACCACATCACAAGCCTCGAGTCTTGCTGCTTCTTCTCAAGTTGCAGTGAATAACTTAAGATGTTTGCATGAGATTCTGCTACTATGTGTATTAATAAATGGTTTATTTCCCATCTGCACTACTTTAGGACAGTATTTTCTCTGATGGCCCTAAAGGTCTAATGTGTCATTTCTAAAAGGATCTATTAACAGTAATGCAATATAATATGCAGAATTATATCTTCAGTGCTGTATAAAGACCTCTTTGTTGCTTCTACATTTATTTGGAGATGAAATTTAACATAAAAATGTAAGTAGAGTTGAAATATAAATGTAAAACTTTTTCTACTTTCAGGTTTTTATCTCGCTTTGTGTAACTTGGTAACATTGTTGTGGCACTTGTTCACCTATTGTTGTATCGGCTATTTACCGCTTCATTGTCTCCTCGACTATTGTAAGTCGCTTTGGATAAAAGCGTCTGCTAAATGCCTAAATGTAAATGTAAAATGTAAATGTTAAAATGGTTGTGATTTTTTTTTTAAGTGTGATGACTTCTATTTTCGATCAATTGACAGCACCAAAGTGTCGTTTTCTCTCTGTGTTTTGTCATAGGTTAATAGATTTGGCGCGTAAGCTGGATAAAGCAGAGAGGGAACCATTGTCCAGATGCGCAGTGTTCTTCAAAAAGTTAAATCATCATGGCTATGCTGCTGAGGTTTATAATAAGATGGGTGATCTGAAGGCTCTGGTGGAGCTTCATGTGGAGGCCAGACACTGGGATGAGGTATTAATGTTAGTGTATAATTTAACTGTGGTAGAAGAAATTCAAGGCAGTTGTTATAAGCTACATGATCGGCTCGTAAAACACAAGTTACTACTCTTCACATCATTCACATTTTTCTTTAATGAAGGCAGAGACTATTTACTATTTCTCGGCCGGAATGCTGTTTACACTTACTAAAAATCTGCCTTTGGATTCAGTAGCTATAGTAGTTAGATTCAATTTACTCTTTTAAATATCGTCTGATACCGTTTTTATTTGCACTTTAGTCTTGTTGTGCATTAAATAATATGTAATAAAAAAACAAATTAAAAAAAGTTATTTATATCAAGACATTTAAGTCCTTGAACTACCCCAGTGTTACCCTGAATCTAACTTTCATGAATTAAAATGAATTTTAAGTCTCCAATCTATTATAATAAAAACAAATGTGTCAACTGTAAAGGAATAAAAAAGGTTCGAGAACGTTTAAGCGGTATAGGAATCCCGATCTCCAGTTCAGCACCACAAAAGTTTTTCACCCCATGATTCGCTTTTCATTCAATCAAATACTGTGGGTAGGTGGGGCTAGTGCAAAAGTTTCTACCAATAAGGGTGGATATTTATACGTGGTAAATAATTGATGGCTTTATAAACAGTTTTATTGAAAACAACTGTTTTGATAAAACAAAATCACAGTAAAGTTATTCTCATGTCATATGAACCAAGCGGGCAAACATAAATTAATCAATATCACAAGAGCCTAAAGCCTCCAACATCTATGACAAAAGCAAATCCCATGTGAAAACTTGTCTGTTTATTTGTGTGTTGTCAGGCGTTTTCTTTAGTTGAGAAACAGCCCCAGTTCAGAGATGATGTCTATGTGTCATATGCCCAGTGGCTGGCTGAACACGACCGCTTCGAGGAGGCACAGAAAGGTCAGTTAAGCTCACCCAATTCTTTTGAATATTATCGACAACTTTATAATCATAAAGGACAGAAATGAAGGGAATATTTTGAACTTGATTTAATAGATGGTAGGCACGATTGTGTATGTCATTATGTTTATAATATATACAATATGTAAAGTGAATTAATAAAGCCATCAGTTGTGATAAATTAATATATATAATATATATAAATGAATAAATGATAAATTATTTATTGATGCTTGTTGTTTGATAATTATATAAATTATAAAACTTGAACCTGAGTTTATGTGGGTTTCAAAGTTGTATATATTTGGAAACCAATGTTAACAGATGATATCCTTCAAACTGTAAAATACTTTGTATGCAAGGTACATTTTTGGTTTAATACAGAGTAGATTGAGAAAGTTTTGTCTGATTTAGAAGGGGATTTTTTTTACTTTAACATACAGAAGTACTAAGGAGTTATATTCATTGATGTGTATTTAAACGCACGTCATGCACATGAGATGTGCCTGCAAGTACAGAATATAATATTATATAATATAGATGCGTTTTCCTCTACAACATTCTAAGCAACCACTTAGAACACCCTTGCAAATAAATACAACAAAACACAACTTTTAATTATCCGCAGCACCCTAGCAACCAAATAGCGAAGTCCAAATGGTGGCAAGAATAAGTGTCCTGTTAACTTAATCATTTATGTCAGTCTTCACAGAACCGGAGAGAGCTACATGAGGGTGTATTTAGTTTAATAACTAAACTTGGCTCTAACGTTCTTTGTGATTTTACTGTGTTGTACGTTAAATTATCCAAAATAATGTCAGAACAATGTAAAAGGGTTTTTGTAAGATAATATTGGAAGTGTGTTAATACATAATTTGATCAAAATGACTTGATCAGTATTTCCCAGGCAGGTTCACATTTTCGCCCTTACAAGTTTAAAGTTCATGTCTCCCACTGTTTTTAGCCTTTCACAAAGCCGGGCGGCAGGCGGAGGCTGTGAAAGTTCTGGAGCAGCTTACTCATAATGCTGTGGTGGAGAGCAGGTTTAATGATGCATCTTACTACTACTGGATGCTCTCCATGCAGTGTCTTGACATCGCCAGAGGTGTTGATGAGTATATAATTCATACTGTACTTTGATAATAGGAGGTTTACAGTATAATATAAGGTCAACTTTGCCCATTCCGTATAGTAATAATGATCTGCATGTACTAACTATGGGTTTAGGGTGATGTTTAGAGTGACGTACATATACAGTTATGCATATAGTGAACACCATGGTACATAAATGTAACATGTGACAGGGACATGTGTTATCCCAAACAATAAGGCCTTTTATCATGGCTTTTTAAATATTATATTAGAAATTGATACAATTTTCCAGATACTAAAGAGAAAAAAGATGAGATGCTGAAAAAGTTCCACAGTTTCCAACACCTGGCTGAACTCTATCATGTGTATCATTCAATCCATCACTACATGGTAAGTGTTCTTTACACAGGTCATTTTAAGTTATAACAGTATACCTTATATTCAGTAGAGGCCAAAGACGGTTTATCATGTGGCCTGTTTTGTGATTTACCGCTGCTGAAATCATCCTGCTTTATGTAAATACCATTTCGTAGGAATATTACTTAACAATCTTGAATACCGACCGAGAAAGGTCATGTCAATTTTATGCGTATGTGTTTTGTATTTATTTGCAGAACAAAAAAAATCATTCTTAGTAGTATTTGAGTACTGCTTCTAGAAATCCATCATACCGGATGTCACTTGCAGCAATAAACACACACAACCTATCATCATTTTTATGGCAATGACAGCATAATCCAGTAAAGAAATTATAAAAATCATTGTAATGTGATGCATTTTATGTCTTATTCCTATACGCATGATGCAGAAATGAAAAAGATACAAAAATACCTTATATCAGGATATGGTTCATCGGTTATGTAAAATGTAATTGCGAAAGATTTGGAACAACTCAAGGAGAATGAGTTTCATTTTTGCTTGAACTATCATTTAATAACAACTGAATAAATGGTTAAGACAAATATATATTCCTGTATAAGTTGGACGTCAACGTTGGCCACACATTGAGTGCTTTACCAATATCAAACATGGAGACACTTGAAAAAGTGTACATAAAAATCACGAATCATAAATGTAGTCTGAGTCAAAGAAGTATTGAACTTGAACATTTGTTGATATGCTATTTGCTTCTGATTTTCAGTCAGAGCCCTTCAGTTCCCACATGCCAGAGATCCTCTTCAACATTTCACGCTTCCTCTTCCACAACTTGACCACAGATGTTCCCATGGGCATCTCCAAAGTGTATCCTTTACTCGCACACTTGAAGGTTTGAAGGGTTTTCATGAGATGTTGTGAGATGTTCTGTTCGACTGAAGTGTTAATGTGCACTAGATTGTGTGTGTATGCACGTCTGCGGTTTGAATGCTCAATAAATTCCTAAAAGAGTGTAGATGAACATGTTGAACCGCTGGATCCAAAAGAGAACACCGTGAAGTCAGAACTTTAAGAACATCTGCTTCTTCTGTCAATATTGCACATTTTCCTCACAGACACACACACACACACACCTCTCATTGCATTCTCACTTTCTGTGTTAACAGTCAGATTTTATTTTTGGAGAACTAGAGGTGGCGCAGATGCCCCAAAAAAAAGACAGATATGCTTTATGCAATTTTGTCCAGATACAATATTGTTATCGTAAAAATGGACAGTTTGGATGTGTTTTTAGCGTCTGAGAGTGTTGGTTAAGTTTTTTATGTCAGTAAACTGTGGCAAGACGGATGTAGATAGTGATGGTCACATGATTGACTCAATCAGAAAGCTTTATGATTCATCTTATTGATGAACAAGGAATAACATTTTATATGCATTGACACTGAACTTGATCAATATATTAGGCATATATAATCTCTTCTATAATTCTTAATGTGTGGTTCAGGGATACGTTGTATGCCCTGGCTAAACAGAGTAAAGTTCTGGGGGCGTATAAAGTGGCACGCCATGCCTTTGAGAAACTGCAAGGCTTAAAGATCCCGGCCCGCTATCAGGACAGCATGGAACTCAGCTGTCTGACGGTTCGCTCCAAACCTTACCATGACACCGAGGTGCGTGCATCATGTTTAAGCTTTTGTTGTTTATCATGTCAGTAATGAAATATCTTTCTAATCTTATTATCATTTTTATAACATAAAATAGAAATTTAAGTTTAAGCACTGCTATCTTACGAAACATATTTACAACAATCCTGCACAAATTACAGATATGATTCTAAATCCTACATCGTTTACTGCATGAACATTTTAATTTTGCTTGTTTTTATTTTTTATGTTTGTTTTTTTCATTAGATTCAGACAAAATCTGTGTTTTAAATGTGTATTTATCTTTGATGTAGGATCTTATCCCCATGTGTTATCGCTGTTCTACCAACAACCCTCTGCTGAACAACCAGGGCAACTCTTGTATAAACTGCAGACAGCCTTTCATATATTCGGCTTCCTCTTACGGTATGTAAGGTCAAAAACAGTATGATTGATATTGTGCTTTGATTATTTTCTTTAATTTGAACCGCATATTAAAATGACCAAATGCGTTATTAAAAATGTTGTCTTGCTCTACAATCACCTTACACTACTTTGTTGTGTAAACATAAATACCGCACATATATCGTACAATATTGCCTAGTATTATGTAAAGTTCTTGTATAGTCTGTTGTATAGTCTGTTTAGTTTATATAGTAGATGTATAGTTAGCTATGTAAAGGATTTAAAAAAAAATCCCGCGTGTCTAGTATCTAGTCCAGTATGTTTACATCTGTTTATAAATGAAGCACCATGGTCCTGCGAGACACAACATTTCATTCCACTCTCTGAATTTATTGGTATGACAATAAAGCATCAGACTTGCCTTGATTTGAATGATTATGATGATTTGAGGGTGAGATGTGTGTGACCGTGTGTGTATATGTGTGATGTTTAGAGGTGCTTCCACTCGTGGAGTTTTTTCTAGAGGAGGACATCTCTGATGAGGAGGCTGTGTCTCTCATTGATCTGGAAGTGCCGCGTGTTGACAAAAAGTCTGATGGCTGGCAGGAGATGAACACCGGAGGTAACATCTCACATTCATCATATTGTCCATTCACGTAAAGCTCTTGGAGTAAAGCTATCACGATGTCATAACGGACTCCCAATGAGGCTATGAAATTCATTTTCATAGTCACCATATCTGTCAAACCCGAGACAAAACAATTTAGCATTATGATCAAATACAAAAACCCAGAAAAATTAAGTATATCTTCAGAAATTCACAGATTTAGATTTATCGATATATAATTACAAATTTGGATTGTGTGGTACATGAAGAAAACAACAGAAACATTATGTGGCTCCACCTTAGTGATAGTTCACCTTGAAATGAACATTGTCTCATCATTTTCTCTTCTTCTGGTCATTGTTTAACTCTTTTATCTTTCACAGAAAACAGTTAATAATTCAAAGAATGAAAGAAATGAATTGAATTTCCTTGCAAAAATGTTGTTTGGTCACCAACTATGATTAAAAAGATATTCTGTTCTTAAAAAAGCCTTACTTAATATTTATGTTTATAATGCAAGATTTATGTTCATTTCCCATTTTAAGCCTTTTCTTAATGTTGTCCAAATGTATCTAGGGTTTTCACTTTTTAAATGCTTCAGTATATTAGTAAAGTGTTTGCGTGTATGTGTGTGTGTCAAGAGTCTCAGTGTCTGAAGCTGGATGATAGGATTGAAGACCCTGAGGATGACCCCTTTACAGCCAAACTCAGCTTTGAGGTGAGAAGATTTACCTAATTACTAATCTAACAAATGCTTCTTATTCAATGAAACAGAATGCTTGGAGATGACAGCGAGTTACTCATGTAGTAAACAAAATGGATTGACAAGATGGTCGTTTGTTTTGTTTCTACAACTCCGCATCAGTAAATGCTTTTCACTTTTTTAAGTGTCATTCAGTGTGAAACAAACAGGGCTTGTGTATTATTGAGATAATAGTTTTCTTTTTATTCTCCGTCAGCAGACATGCCCCTTTGACACAAACAGATTCATTATTTCAGAATTTTTATATTGGCTTCTCGTTTGTGCGTCACAGCAGGGTGGCAGTGAGTTTGTCCCTGTGGTTGTGAGTCGAGCTGTTTTGCGGTCCATGTCCAGAAGAGATGTCCTGATCAAGCGCTGGCCCAAACCTCTTAGCTGGCAGTACTACAGATCTCTGCTTCCTGATGTCAGCATCACAATGTGTCCTTCATGTTTTCAGGTACTCGAACATTCAGTTATTCTCACTGCCTGTGGACTTTCGTTGTAACAAATGTGAATTGCACTGTGTCTGTTTTGTAGATGTTCCATAGTGAAGACTATGAGTTGTTGGTTCTTCAGCACAATTGTTGCCCGTACTGCCGGAGACCCATTGATGAATCCAACTAACACACTTGTGTGTGTGTGTGTGTGTGTGTGTGTGTGTGTGTGTGTGTGTGTGTGTGTGTGTGTGTGTGTGTGTGTGTGTGTGTGTGTGTGTGTGTGTGTGTGTGTGTGTGTGTGTGTGTGTGTGTGTGTGTGTGTGTGTGTGTGTGTGTGGGCAATAGATTAGCTCTACATACTCTGTATGCCTGTCCAAGAGAGAGTTACTTTGTCTGTTTTGTTGATTGAGCTGCTAGAAATCCTTAAGTAAATACCAGGTCAGCGGATCAGTCTGATAGGATGAAACAGATCAGAATGCTCATCCTACTGAGGGGATTTATTTTTTTGTTTATTTAATACGATTTTAAATGGGCTGTAAGCTTCACTGGTTTTGTTTTTCACACGTGAACAAAACACTTCAGACAAATATGCATCAAAAAAGTTTGAAATGTTTATTGTTGTAATAGTTTCTCATAATAAAGATATTTTCTGCATCATATTAAGGAAATGTAGTTGTAATGTAGTTTATTGGGTCTGAAGTTATTGAAAACTGCTAACTTTGCTTCCTAAGACAATTTCATTACTGTTTCCAAAAATCTTTAAAACAAACAGTGTGCACAGTTTACAATTCTACTATAAATATGTATGTATATTATTAAATATGTATGTATATTATTTTCAAATTCATGACAGACATATAATTATTTTTCCATGCTATTTTCATAAAAACTCAAATGTCAATTGTGATAACATTTTAAATTTATATTAGTGCTAGATAAAATCTATGAAAAGTATAACTTATTAGTAATTAACTAATTAATAAGGGTAATCCCACATAACATTAATATATTATACAATATACTTTGCTAATAATATTACATTTAATATCCATATTAATTTAAAAACAACAAGACTGGTTTATTTAAATTTTTTGTTGTTGTTTATTTCTAATGCCATGATCTTATACCAGGAATACTAGACAATTGTGCTTTATGATGTAATCTTATGTGTTTTTATTTATTCAAGCTCAGAAAATAATCTTGATTCTGGCGCCTGGTCCGATAGCTAAAGCTCTTTGTGCAACAGTGCCACGCACAGCTAGAAGTGGCCTGTCTTTACTGGACATGTTTCAAATTATGCTTAGATGTTTTAAAAGGGTGATCATAATGTAAATCGTGCCATAAGATGCTAGGAAATAGATGCTGTGTTAATCATTTTTAATGCAGTAATCTAAGAAATGAAAGCCTTCAAATATTTTTGACATATTCCCAGATTTACTGTCAATGACCCCGTACATGACTTTAATAGTGTCTTAAAAATATATACCTAAAATTAAAAATGATATCATATTTTTAAATAACCCAAACTGTCTGAAAGCTGAAAATGTTTCTGATCTATGCAAAGGGAGAAGGTGCAGAGTGTCTTTAAAACAGATCCATCAATGATCATTTATCCACCTCCATGTCTATTTAAACAAAACAAAAAAAGTCATTTTGAGGAATTTCTCAACTTTTTCTGTTCATATAATAGATCGCAATATTGTAAACGATGTTGGAGTTTTATTTCTAGCTAAGCTCTTTATCTGCAACATATTTTTTCAGTTGACCATATTTGAAGGAATTACCTTCAGTCCACTGACCTTCAAGTATTATCAAAACACACTGTGACCTCAATCTGAGTGTAACCCAAAATTCCTCCCTGTAATCTCTCTTCTGCAGTTAATCTGAGCAGGCGGGGGGCATATAAGAGAGTCACTTGTGTCTTACATCACTTATTCTCAGGGACTTGGTTTGCTTACTTGCCTGAAGGTTTCCTTTTTTTGTTACCCATTTTACTTCTGAGCGGTGAACCAAACATGAACGGGACGGAAGGTCCAAACTTTTATGTTCCCATGTCTAACAAGACAGGTTTAGTCCGTAGCCCATTCGAGGAGCCCCAGTATTACCTAGCAGAGCCGTGGAAGTACTCACTCTTGGCAGCATACATGATCTTTCTCATCATCACTTCATTTCCCATCAACTTTCTGACTCTCTACGTCACTGTCCAGCACAAGAAGCTCCGCACACCTCTCAACTTTATATTGCTCAATCTGGCTGTGGCTGATCTCTTTATGATCGTGGGAGGCTTTACAGTCACCCTGTACACTGCCCTGCATGGATACTTTGTTCTGGGAGTCACAGGATGCAACATTGAGGGATTTTTTGCCACACTGGGTGGTAAGTGCACAATTGTTATTGATGTGTCAGTTTAAAAAAAAAAAGGTATTTAATTGGGAATTGTGATCATTTTTTGTTACTTCGAACACTTGATTTTTTTACTTTGTTTTTATGTGAGACAACAAAAAAGTATACATTTAAAGACTTTGGAATTGAGTAAATCTACTCTTTAAATTTTCCAAAAATCAAAAAAAAATTGAACTAGAATTCACCAAAATAAATGGTGTATCTTACAATTTTAAATATTAGTGTTGTGGCATTAACTCAGAAAAATTTAGATTTTTTTATTCCACTGTAAAATCTGTTTAAAGTGTCTAATGGATTTTATTAAGTAAATCTAACTGATTATTGAATGATATTTAATAATCACATTAAGTGTTTTTGTCAGTGCATTGATGCACATTTGTTTGCCTTGTTAGATATATCATAAATAAAATGATTGATTATTAATGTATTTTTCAGGTGAGATAGCCCTCTGGTCTCTTGTGGTTTTGGCTATCGAGCGCTACATTGTGGTTTGTAAACCCATGACAACGTTCCGATTTGGTGAGAAACATGCCATCATGGGGGTGGGCTTCACCTGGGTCATGGCCCTCACCTGCGCTGTGCCACCTCTGCTGGGTTGGTCCAGGTAAGAGGGTCACTTAAAGTAATTATAGCCAGAGATTACAGACGTTGGTTTGAACATAAAACAAAAACATTACAATAATAGATAGAAAACTAATGTGTTTATGTATGGATTGACACAGGTATATCCCTGAAGGTATGCAATGCTCTTGTGGGATAGACTACTACACTCCTAAACCTGAATTCAACAACTTCTCATTTGTCATCTATATGTTCATCCTGCATTTCTCTATTCCTCTTTTGATCATCTTCTTCTGCTATAGTCGTCTTCTCTGCACTGTTCGTGCGGTATGGTATATCACAGACACACACCAAAGATCACAAGTTCAATGGAAAGAATTATCCTTCTAGTACGTACCCCAAAGTTTGTTATACAGTGACTGTCAAAATAATACAGCACATTGGTAAATATAATCAAGAGATGCCATCAAAATAAATCTGCACCATTAATGATTTGGATCTTCTCTTGAAAATCGTGCATTGGGAAATAAGAATGTGACAGTAAATACGATGTCATTATACAAAAAAATGCATTGATTGCAATAACCTCGGATTTTCTTTAGTTCTTTCAAATCATCATTTATGTTCTTTAGAGATCAGGCCTGGAAACCGGTCTGTAGTTTTGTAAATGTCTTACACAATTTTAGGTGTTCTTCAAACACATCATGCATTTTTAGTGAGAACTGGCAGAAATAGGAGACCCCCCCCCATTTAAATTATTTGGAAAAATGCAACATATTTCCAAAAATATCAAAAGGATTAACGATGTAGATTTATTTTCACAGCCATCCTTCATCATATATACGCAGGAGTTGAAGTATTTTGATTGCAGGACTTTTTGCCTAAAAATGCCATTTATAATTGCAATCAAAATCACAATGCAGGGCCACATGGCAGGACGCTTAAGACAGTTTCTCTTTATGGAAGTTGAATATACTATCATGACATTTTACCACGAACTGATATTAATATGGCATATGTTGTGTTAGCAATGCAAATAATATACACACTTTTTAAATATAAGTGCATATTTTCATAGCATTTTTCTTGCATAAACAGTTTCTACGTTGGATTTTCCTTAGTAAGACATCGCACGTTGCAGTGAACTATGCAGGATAGGGCTATTTAATCATCAACAATTTTCAAAATGCTTTTTAATTGGTCGTGTCAAAAGAAAATGTTTTTTCATTTTAGGCTGCTGCTCAACAGCAAGAGTCAGAGACGACTCAGAGGGCAGAGCGGGAAGTCACTCGCATGGTGGTTGTCATGGTGATTGCATTCTTGGTGTGTTGGGTACCATATGCCAGTGTGGCCTGGTACATATTTGCTAATCAAGGTACAGAGTTTGGTCCTGTCTTCATGACAATTCCAGCATTCTTTGCTAAGAGTGCAGCCCTCTACAATCCTGTCATCTACATCATGCTCAACAGACAGGTGAGACGTACAGAAGACATTTTAAAAATGCTTTGCAGGTCACATTTCTTTTGCACATACATAAAAAAGACTGAAGCATCGCTAAACAGACCTTTAAACTAGTTTGAGCTAAGGTGGCACCAAAGTGCAATAGAAAAAACCGAGTTAAACAGACTGTTGTGTGTTTGCTCTTGCACAGTTCAGGAACTGCATGCTTACAACAGTCTGCTGTGGCAAGAACCCATTCGGTGAAGATGAGACCAGCACAGCCGTCTCCAGTAAGACTCAGTCTTCAGTGGTCTCGTCCGCTCAGGTGGTTCCTGCCTGAGCACAAGAGCTCCCGACATCACCGTACGACCCAGACCGTCCACCCAGAGGTCACCTGTAGGCCAGAAATCCCACTCTCCTACCACCGGCCAGTCCCACAGTTTCACACGTCTGTCTCAGTTATCTTACATTATTTGAGATCATCTTTTTTGCCGAGTTGAAAAATGTTCCTTACATGTTTGTGCTTCGTGACATTATCTGAATCAGTCAGGGATAATCCTTCAAACGTTCTTAAGAACCAGGAGAATTTCTTATATTTCGATCCAGTTGTTGGATTCATACATAGATGCCATTATGTAAAGATTCTTCATCAACCTTATACATGTGTAGGAAATTAAGATGTGAATGTTGGAGCCATGAGCCCTGAAGTTCTTTGAATGTTTAGTCTGTAAATGTTAAGAAATGATGATGTATTGTAAATGTAAAAACAAGAATTATCATCTGTGTGTGTGTTCTCAAAATCATGAATTTGTCTGCGTGTTGAAATAAAGAGATAGCAGAATTGAACACAACTTCGTTCGTTAAAGGGCCGAGTAAAGTGCACGTGACGCAAGGTTTCAGTCATGTTCATGGCCAAATTTTATAAAAGTCCAAGCAATCAAAGACATTTAACAAATCTTTTCCAAAAGAATATATACAAAATGATGCATAGACAAACCTTAACGCTTCAAAAAGTCTATTTTATATGCATATAACGTTTGGGTGCGTCATGCACCAACAAATATTCACATTAAATCAATCACATAGTAAAATCATCATGTACAGTTATAAATATTGCTATGGAAATGTTTTATACTGTATATCCAGTGCATCATTCTCATTGGCTCTCCCAGAGTGTGGGTCAGTGCGTTACATAGCCACGGGACCTCGAAGCCCCTGAGTCGACGTAATAAGCTCCAAGTTCAATATTAAATCTTAAACACCCCGTGTCAGGATTGCATCACAAATTGAGAATCCGTGGAATAATATCGCAGGATTTCCCTGCAAAAACCACATTATATTAGTAGAGATTAACAAGTCATCGTTAAACTTAAATAGAGACCACATGTCTGTGGGATGTGGACGGGAGCTGGTAGCTGATTGGCTCACGCGTCTCTTTTCAGTGGCCGTTGCTCAGGCCTCACTGCTGCACTCGTAGATGTTGTCTTCCACTAGTGCAATGACCTGCTCAAACTTGTGTTGCAGTTGTGTGCGTCGAGCTGTAGGGTGCGACTCTAGTGCGTTCACCACCTGGGACACGGAGAGAAAGATCCGTATTAAAATAGCACCAAATATAGAATTGTTATTCTTTCGAATACAAAAACTTCTAGTGATGCGTATCCATTTACATTTAACATATTATGAATGGATAGAATAAATCGTGCTGTCTGAGTAACCTTAAACATCATTCAGACCTCATGTGACTATAACCGAGTTCACAGGTGTTATCATGCTGGCCCAACTAGACACCACTGCTCAACAACATTGTCTTGTGATGCGATTGAAAGCCTTGAAATGAGTCCATTATCTATATGTGAAGACAAAACAGCCCTCAACATTGCACAACAGTAATGCAAATATTATAGGATGGAAAAGAATGAACAGGTTTTTGCAGGATTGACATCGACTGGTATAACCTAAGCACTTCAGGTCATTTGGAATAGTTGCGGGGGTTGTTGGTTATCCTTAAGTGTCTTTTGGCTTCTAAACCTCATTTTATGTTTCTCTGTGTGTCAGTAGCTGTAAACGATCTGTGATGTTACAAATCTCAAAGTTCACGATAAAGCGAGTTATCATCTTAAACGGAAATCAGATGTCTTGGACTACAGAAAACATCAGGATTGTAGTCATACAGTTACTTCCGTGACGTGTCGTCAGAGAGCCGTTACAGAAGTAACTGGATCCGCATGATGTCGTCTCGTCACTTGTGGTTATGTAGTAACTGAATGCTGACTTGACCAATATCAGTAGACTTGACCGTTCGACCAATCAGATTACAAGTTTAAGGTGGGCCTTAAAGTGTCTGAAACTAAATGCAAGTGTTTCAGACATGAGGAAAGTTTCAAGTTCAAGTTTCAAGTTTCAAGTCTGCTTTATTGTCAATTCTTCCACATGTACATTACATACATACAGAGAATCGAAATTGCGTTACTCTCAGTCCCCCGGTGCATACACATAACACTAAGTAGATAGATAGAAAGATTTAAAAAAAAAAATAAATAAATATACCACTATACAATTATATAATTATATATTTATATAAAGAAGATTTATATTTATATATATATAAATTTATATTTATATATATATATAAAAGACGTGAAGCAACAAGCTAAATAATAAACCTTATAATTTATGTAGATGAGGACTCAAATTTTTCAATGATTAAGGGGTTTATCACTAAAGCACTCTTTAGTACTGTTCGAGTCAGCCATGGAACTGATGGTGAGCAAACGGTGAGGAATCTGCTTTTGTTCATATGGTTCACACGCTATTGGTACTGGGTAATATCACTATACTCTATACGACTATCAGTTTGAAAAAAGAATATAAAAAGAATGTAAAGATGTATGACCTGAGCATAAAAACAGAGCATAATATATGAAAATTAGCCGTTATCTTGAATCTTTTCTTTTTTGCTTTTTTAACCTGACTTACATTTAATGACTATTTTTGTACACTTTCACCAGCAGTTTTTTCATGTGTTTTACAGCACTTTTTCATTTTGCTCGCCCTGTGAGATGGACAGCTGCATCCTTCAAAGGAAGCTATAAAATGCACCAGAGGTAATTACTCCGAAAAATGCTGTTTATTTGTTCACATCCTTACAAAAGTAAGACACGGGCACCAAAAAGTCCACTAACTTAATGCGTACAGTACACAGAACCATTAATGCACTATTAATGGCCAATATCAAATTCCAGAAACAATAAACTTGACCGATTCCCTGCCATTGTTAAAGTTTATGGCTGCAGGAATAGTAAGAGTATTTAAGGTGCTGCCCGGGGAGAATTTTTCTCTGAGCTCTGTCTTTGTGCCAACACACCCCCCCCCCCATTTTGGGCTAAGGTAGGAAATCATTGACAGGTTGGAGTTGGGGATGGAGGAGGGGTGGTGGAAGCAGTCGAGAGAATGAAGGGAAGGGGGCTTGTCTGTATTTATAAGCGCTCCCCCTCTTACGCGGCTTGCATAGATGATGTAACTACTTCTCATAAGTATTTGCACGTGCTCCTACCCAAATTTGTTGAAAAAACTTCATTTAGTGGCAAATCATACGGGCCGTGATGTGGTCTGATTACTTAACGGCTGTCATTTTTAACTGTTACTGTAAACTGTACGTTCAGACCATTTAAGTAAAATCACTGGCTTTGCTTTCCTACGTGAATGTGTCGCATGAATCTCATTGCTATTCATGTGTTTCATAATCAAACTGTTTTTCATTTGAAAGAGTGACATTTGTAGTGTTTACAGTCAATGTGTCATAAAGTTGAATTAACAAAAAAGTATTAAATATAATTTTTCATATTACAACACTTTTACAATCCATTCTAATGGATGTGGCAAACAACTGATGTAAGACTATTGCGCCATGTCTAAACAGTTACAATGACATTAGTGTCATGAGCACCTTTCCTTCCCAACAAATCCAAGACTGGGCATGTTCTCAGTCTCAAATCTATACTTAACATTTCAATTGTGTTTAGCAAAGTAATTATCAAAAGCATCACAGACTGCTTAACACGGGTGATGTTATGCAGCATGCATGTGAACAATAATCAGCATTACACTTCGACTTATTTTGTAAAGCCCTATGCGATTGTGCTCTCATGTCCTGCCAAGCCTCTATTCATTCATCCAGATGGAAATCAGATGGTTTCGGTGAGCTACTGAAGCTCTGCCATTCTCAATCACCGGCATGTTCACACATACACACGGAGATCATGTGATTATAGATGAGAAAGCGTTTGACATTACCATTGACAACATGAAAACTTGTCTCACCTGATGGCGATATTTCTTGGCATATTTGTAGATTTCAGTTAAGGCAAGGGTGGTGTTGAACTCGTTCCTGTATTTCTGTATGACAAGAGCAATAAGAATAGGAGGTTGGCACGATGCCCAGGAATCGAGGCCTATTTGTAAAGCTGTTAGAATCGGAATGCACATGAACTTTTCCGCTTACCCGTGATTCTTCAGCAAGGTGAGCGTTCATTTCCTGTTCGCTCAGAGGTGCCATCTCCTGAATCTGTTTGTAATAACTCTGAACCCTCTTCTTATACTCTGGGATCTCTTTGGCATACAGCAACTTATTGGTGGGAGAATCCTTGATAAAAAAAACGCACTTTTAAAGAGTTGATAGTGAACACCACATTTGGCATTCAGTTAAGGGCAACACATCCGGGCTTCCTTTTCTTGGAACAACACATTTTATTGTGTGCTGTATACTTGCAAGATCTTTATTTCAATCGTCAATTTAATTCACAAAAAGTGTGTCATGTATTATAACTCAAACCGAATGTTGACTATGCAGTGAACAATACTAGTTGTGTTATACATTCTTGTAGAAAGCCTATAACAAAGCAAGAAAAGCATTTAGGAGTCAACTGGCAAATTGTGTACGGCTAAAACTAAGCGACATAAGAATCCCGATCATCTAAAAGTACAAATGTCTGCAGATGTGTCTGTGTTCTTACTTTTCCCAGCTGTAGATCAGAGAGCGAACAAGCATCGATGAAAGCCTGAGCAATGACGGACAAGCAAGCGTCCATGTGATCCGTCTTATCAATGTCAAAAACAAACTGAGGGTTTTTCAGTATGTTCACCCAGAACCGCAGAGGTAAACTGCCGGGAGACACATTACGGCAATGTCATATTTGTTTGAAAGAGTTCACCCAATAATAACATTTAGAAATATTTCAGAGTTTGTGAAACTTGTGGAGTAAAGTTCATTCTGGGGTGGTTTACTGTTTTTGTCTTCTTTTAAACCTACCTGTTGGTTTTCCAAATATGAAGTGTGTCCGGGTCTGTGATACCACGATGGTCGGCCTGTTCTTCTAGGAAGTCGAAGAAGTATTTGATAGCCAACGGTGGTTTCTCAGGCGGAATGCTGAGAATGGCTTGAAATAGATCATCTAAGAACTTCTGAAGTGTTCCCTGTACAGACAGGACAAAAGGCAGTGGTACTTTAACGCAGGCCTGCTTTTATAAGGGTTTATTTATGATACATTTGGTTATCCCAAAGAAATCGACATTGAAACACTACTCAAAACTGTATACGTTATCTATGAGACCTTCCTCTTTGCGCAGCTTCTCACATTTGAGTACTATACGATGCATTACAAGCGTTTTTTAACAAAATAAAATATGATTTTTATTGTACTATAGGTCACCTTGGTAGACAGTAGACGTGTCAGGTAGATCTCAGGCAACACTTTCTTCCTGTGGCTCTGCCTGTGGGACTTTCTGTTTTCTGTCAGTTCATCGTGTGGCAGAACCTACAGAGACATGACCGTGAATCAGTACTATTATGGGAACTGTTAAAAACAAGGATGTAAACGGCATGACTTGCATAATCTTTACATTGACATCGACATTTTGACATGTAAAGTTATTCAAACTTTTAACCTTTATTAGGTGGAAAGTACTGTACAGTACAGTCGTTCAGTTGTCATTTAGACTCTTCTCAATACAATCCTATAGGTTGTTTGTACAATAGTAGTGCAAGGCCTTTAAAGCAGTTTGATTGTCTTCTGGTGGCTGTCTGCAGTATTTGTCCACGCTCCATATGAACCAACAGAAAAAACTAAAACACTGCAAATCACATGTATTTTTTATATAAAGTCATTTTAGTTAGTTCTTGTAACATATGTATGTTTATATACTATTTTTTAATCAAGTTTAGTTTTAGTTTCTTATTTATAATATACAAGGGGGTTGGTAGCACCGATTATTGGTTTGGATAACCATAATGACTTCTTTGTTTGAATCCTTAGGTTATATATGCGGGACTACCTTATGCCTAATAATGTGCAGATGATGATGTCATCACCACAATGTCAGCAGCCGTATATCTGCCATTTCTGTTTCAATTTTCTACAATCAATGTGAATGGGGGCTTCATTCATCTTTGACACGGTCTATGGAATTGACATCCAGGGTTTTCCATTTCTTTGGATCGTTGAATTTATGCTTTTAATTGTATCAATAGTTTCACGAATATTTATTTTTCACTAACCCAACCGCCTTACTAAACCACCAATGCCATAGCTGATGTATTACTTCACCTGAAAGTCCGGAGGATCTGAAGATTGACCACAAATAGTGCTTACATTAGCATCTCTTTATTGTATAAGCGTTTGATTTTGGAACACATAGGCGATGTATAACGGCATAATAATGATACATTTTCTAATGGTAAAGCTTCTCCTGTTGCCAGTAGAGACACTGATTCACTAACCGGTCTAGCTTATATAAGTGATCATATATTCCTTTTAATTATAATATTGCAATCTTATAACCTTACATTCAATTTGGTTAGGTTGTGTGTAAATATATTTTCATTTATCATTGCTGTGCTTGGTAACCTTCTATGTTTCATTGTGTTTTTTAGGAGAAAATAATGCATTTGATTACACACCATGTTGTCAGTGTTGACAAGCACTTGTTGATCGTTTCGATTTATATTTTTGCAATTTGGAAGGACATGTGCCTTTTTATTATGTTTGATATGTATGAAACGGCACCGGTCGAGATATCACGCTGTACCCAATAGGTTATGTGTTTTATCATTTGTTCATCTGGGACCATCTCAATTGAGTACATTCTTCTAAATCTGTAATCTGAGCAAAAATATTTGAATATAATACACTTACCAGATGAACATATTTCTCTGTGTCCAGATCTTTAACTGTGGGCAGGATAAACACAATTAGCCAATTGTAAATGGCGTAAAAGACAAAGACCGCAAAGCGAGCGTTTAGCAACTGATAGTTTAAGGCTCATTACCTCTGCCCAGCGTGTTCTCTCTGTTATCTTTCAAGCTCATTGCCAATGATGCCCCATCCGCGATCTGTAGAAGGAAGGTGAACCAGTTAAATGCCATAAGGCTAAGACATGCTGAGGTTTATTCTAGAGACCATGGCTCAGAAAATCTACTACAGATGTCATGAAGCGTGCTCAAATATATCGCAACAAAAGGTGTGGGGGTGTGTTTGCTTGTACACTTCTCGTTCCATCATTTCTTACACACACACACCTGATAGTGAAAAACAGTATTGAGTTTTTTTCTTCCATCTTCCATTACAGATGTGTCATCCAGATCTTGTAGAATTCTGCTCCTCTGTCCTTTTGGAAACCATTCTGTATGAGACAGGGTTCAATTCAACACACAGAACTATTGAATTCCAGGAGTTATCATATAAGATCATATAGGAAGGTCTTCTCTAATGAGCCAAGCAAAGAAAATAATACCTAGTTCAACATCTTCTTCTTTGGGCCATTGGGAGAAAGGAAGGTTCTTGTAGAAGGCCTCAAGTATCTTTTCTTTCACCTGACCGATGGTGTCGGTATTCATCACCCGGACGACCACAGAGTCCATTCCATACCCTTGGAACGACACGTTAATGTTCTGTAACACACACAGATACAAATCAGCTGTTAGCCTTATTAAAATGATGGATATTAAAAGGAATCGTAACATCTGAAACGAGGGTAGGTGTGAACAGAAGGCTTTGCTGTCACCTGTGGTTTAGCCTCAATGTTCTCCCTCAGAAGCCATTCTTCATTGAGCGTGTAACGTGCCTTCCCAGTAATGGCATCGATCGAACCCTTGTTGATTTGCTGTTTAATAGCACAGAGCAGCAGGAAAAATGGCTCACCTACAGTTTCCTAACGGGACAAGAACAACAGTTTATGAGCGTTTTGTATACGATACTCCAGTAAGTATTTACAACGGCAACTTCATGCCTACAGATCATCCTAGCAGACTTTTGTCTTTCTCTTTCATTCTCATTTCTCAGTACCTTTAAGTAGCTGTACATGCAGATGGACATCCAGTTCGTGAGCATCTTCTCCACCACTGACTCGGTTCTTCTGAGCATCAGTTTGGGGTTCTTGGAGGCCGAGGCGTCAATCAAGTCCACCAACAAGTCCTTCATAATGCTGGTGTAGTACTCAAGTTTACCATGTAGGGCAATAGTAAGCAGAGATGCTAGATTGCACCTAAATAACAATGGAGATAGATGCAAACACTATGACATCAAATCAAGAAAATTATTATTGAAAACACATGCCTGTTGGGGTGGAAAGTGGGAAAATATCCAGGTCTCTTTGGAACCCAAGCCATGGAAATCTTCGACAAAGAGAAACTCTTAATTCTAAACATCCATCCCTTTCTACGAAAGTTCACTGTATTATTCTACTGTAATAAAGTACAGATGACAATGGCAGACAGTGTATCTTTAGTTTGGTGCAGGATGTGAAATCCTAAACAAACTTAGAAAAAAAATCTATGAATAACAACCCATGAGTCTACAATCAGTCTCTAATAGATTTTAAGAAGAAGACACAATTGCCTTTTCTTTTCCCCTAAATGTTTGTGTCTCTAAGAAAACTTTTCGTTCTTTTACTTTCAAAGCAATTGTGTTGTATTAAATACGGATAAAACTACTCTTATTGTCATGAACTCACCTGTCTCGCACTGCAAAGTCTTTCTGCTGTTCGAGTGCATGAACAAAGGTGACCAGAAAGTGTTTGTTGTTCAGAAGAGTGGAAAACAGTGTGATTCCTTCATCTACATTGGGCCGTGTAGGGTTAGAAGGCTGCAATGAAGTGAAAGTGAGTTAAATGCTATTTATAATGCATATACTGTGTGTCCTGTTGTCTCCATTACATGATTGTGGAACTTAGTTCTTTGACATACAAAATGCTCTGTTGTACAACACGTCTTTTGCAACATCAGACTTTCAAGCAATTTCTCATGAGCCCGAGCCAATAATTTCCTAACAGCTTTGCTTGCTGTCCTCAAAACATCTGGATAAAGCTTAATCCTAACCTTCTGTGTCCATATGCTGTATGAGAAACAGAATAATATTGATAACTGTGTATGTTTTACTGTAATCAATATTTTAACAACTTCTAGTTAACCTAACAATTACATCTATACAAAATCTAAGGGGAAACTGTTTGTAAAAAAAAAAAAAGAATGGCATTACACTTGAAAAATGATGTCATTTATAATTGGCTAATTGGGTCTCCAAAATGCTGAATATTCATTTCGAAATGTGTTCGATTGGGCAATTTCAGTGTTGTGGACGTGACATTAAAACGCTCTGAGAATATAATTTAACCTGGAAAGTATTTTTAATACATTCATCTTTCTCATAGGAGTTTAAATATCAGAAAAAAAAATATGCAGTTAATTGGCGAAAAAATGCATCTTCATAAAATATAAAATAATTACTGTATTTTAATATTTTGTCATTATTTGTCACATTCAATAGGATGTGACATTCCTGAAATTACTTGACTAGGAAAAATCATGCATTTAAAATAAATATAATACTTTAAAATCTTAACAAAAACAGTATTTTAAGTATTTAAGTATTTCAACCACCAACATCTGTGCTATAAGTATCCTAAAGACCTTTGGTAAAAACGTATTTTTATAGCAAGGTTGACGTTTTCATTGAATTGCCCATTTGCCCAACTTTTTATGACAGTATATATTGATGAATCAACATCAGATGATAGTTTGAATAATGCACGGCTTTGTTAACATTGTACTTGTTTTAGTTCTAATGAAGTCATTCATATAACAAGTTGTCAACACATGAAATACAGTGCGGCTGAATCTGTGTGTCTCACCTGACAGTCCTGCAGCAGAGGATGAGTTTCAGATAAAACCCGAGGACCAAGGGGACTGTTCTCATAGACGGGCTGGACCAGACGTCTCTCATAGTCAGAGCACACCTACAGACAAAACAGCCTTTAAGTGTGACAAGATGTTGACCATAACCCAACTACTATGTTCTATTTCTGTGAGAATCTCCAGCAGAAGATATCTATAGTGGATGGTTAATATGAAACCCATGATGTCCCGCTTTACCTTTGGGAAGAAGGTGCGTGTCACAAACTGCTTGTACTCCAGGAATGGGATTCCTTGAGTGCGGTTGAGCTCTTTGGTTAAATCTGTCATATCAGTTTGTAGTTCTGCAAAACCTGCAATACATAAACATGTGCGACACACACACATTAGCTATTCTATACATTGTGGGGACTTTCCATAGACTAAGTTCCTTTGAAAATTGCAAACTGTATGTTACAATCGCGTAACTTGTTGTTGTAACTTGATGTTGTCCATTAATTTATTATTTGAATATTTAACATTTCAAGATAACCTTGTAATCCACAAAGCCTTATATGCACAAACCACTTTTGTACTAACTGTAGTCATGTTTTTTTTCAGTATTTGTAAACACAGTTTGTACACAAATCCATAAAGATACAAAACTGATGCAGACTTCCACAAGTCTGTGTGTGTGTGTGTGTGTGTGTGTGTGTGTGTGTGTGTGTGTGTGTGTGTGTGTGTGTGTGTGTGTGTGTGTGTGTGTGTGTGTGTGTGTGTGTGTGTGTGTGTCAGTGTCTGTGTGTGTGTGTGTGTGTGTGTGTGTGTGTGTGTCAGTGTCTGTGTGTGTGTGTGTGTGTGTGTGTGTGTGTGTGTGTGTGTGTGTGTGTGTGTGTGTGTGTGTGTGTGTGTGTGTGTGTGTGTGTGTGTGTGTGTGTGTGTGTGTGTGTGTGTCTAAGAAACTCATGTGCATGCTAAGCATCTTACAATGTCAAACATCTTGCAATTTCCACTGTTCTGTAAGCAGTTTTTGTCTTTTATTTCAAGGGTTTAGCACAAGACTTCAACTGATATCAGATCAGACCTTATGGGGAAAGTCCTGGTGTAGGTGGTTCTGCCAGGATAACAGGAAGTGAGACATCCTCTTATTGTTTCAACACAGGATGTTTATGTCTATTAAAAGATTAAATAACCTTGGAAACCCAAAATGTGGCAGGAGGAAAGAACTACATGTGGTGAAATGTTGCAATCCTGAAAGCCCATGCCTCCTGGGCCACATTCACAACTGAACATTGCAAAACGCCGTGAAAAACATTTTTAATGAAATCCATGTGTATAAGGTTGCTCAAATGTTTCATGTGTGATTAAAGAATATGTCCACCAAACCCCTAAACCCTTAATACGACCAGGTTGTACAAACACATTGGAACTGATGTCAGGACAGAATATACTGTATGAGGCTTGCAACAAAAACACAACGTTATAAGGTTCGATTTCTTTTACAATATTTTCACAATTTCTCTTTTATAGATTTCTCAAAGCGTTCTGCAAGAAACAGCTAAACCTTTATCTCTCTTTCATCAGATCTATGAACCCTGGAAGAAGAAACCAACAGCTGAATTGGTTTTTGTTGTATTGTGATGTGATGTCGTGTAGCTCTCTGACTATACTGTAAGTGTGTGTGTTACCTTTGCGTATCTCTTCTCTGATCTGGGACTCCATTTCCTCCATCTGTAACAGAGTCTTCTGCCAATACCTCTCAGCTCTGCGGCTCTTCGTGCAATACACCACCAGTGCTACACACAAAGAGATGCTGTCACACACTGTTTTCACTCCCAATTCAATTCTTGTTCAGGTGGATGTTACATTATTAGATTTCCGTACGAGCAAGGGATATAACACACAGTATGGGCAAGATATCTGATCTCATCATCATCCAGTCTGAGAGATAAAGACACGGAACAAAGAGACAGTCTAAACCAATGCTTTATAAAATGGTTGTCTCATACATTTCCCTTTTGAATCCCAGACTGACTCAACGAAACGAAGGTCCGATTCTTTGTGGGCAAAGAATGTTTGAACTTCTATATATTAACTCGACAAATATTTATTAAACGGTTCGTTCCATTCCTCTACTCCTATCGGTCAGCAGCTGTGTTTTATTCATGATATGGCACGGCTACGACCGCTCAGCCTTGGGGTTAGGGTCTTCTTTTCACATCCGAAGTCAGTTAATGCTTTAACTTGATCAAAACTTAAAAAGTAATGCATACAAACTAATATATTAATGCATTATATGGCTCGAGTAGGAGCCATAATTCATATAACAATCACAGCCGCTGATATAGAGCACTATCACATGGCTAGGAGTGCCATATTGCCTTTATAAAACAGTTAAATCACAAACAACACTGCATTGTCTTTAAAATCCTCGGAAGTTTTAGGAACTTTGTGACTACTTTCTTCCGTGCTGAATTCCAGTTAAACAGGCCTCTGTTACTCATCCTTGCTTAAAAAAAATAAAGCATGAATGTGTGTGTAAATATATATGTGTGTTATTTGCGTTTGAATGTGTTTGTGATATGTGTTTTTGCATTTGTGTTTAAGTGCTGAATGGCCGAGTGATATAAACTGTGAAGTAGTCCGCGTGATGTCTATGGTCAAATATCGCATGGCTCTCAGCCAATCAGATTCGAGAACCAGAAAGAAGTGTTGTTCGATTTTGAACTGAATAGTTTTATTGTGTGGTTACCATTCTAAAAAAGCTATAATGCAACGGATTCCCGGCTGTATCTTTAATAAACCACAGCTCAAGGCATAAATTAGGCACAACACAAAGTGTAACTTACACTATCCATCGTATGTAATTACGCTCTTTAGCAATGATTTATTCATTTTGACTTCTTGCTTAAATAACTGTGACCTGTGAAAACAAGGCTTAAGTTGGAAAATCAAACTCTGAGATAATGAGCATCGAACTTGTATTCGGCCATTCATTTTACTATAATTGAAATGGTTGACATGGTCTTACTCAGTCAATATTAAACATATCAAGATTACATTTTTACAGAATGATATTATGTAGAAAACAGTTAATCACAAAAGGGACTTTAGCCGTGTTTTCCTGTGTTCACATTCAGTGCACATTATATGTTTAAAAAAGTGATAACATATACCATACCCACGGTACAGAGCAGCAGAAGCACACAGCACACAACGATAGAGATCACAATGGCCAGTTCACTGCCACCTCCCATCTGCACCATCGCGATGACCTTATGAAAATGACCCACTCTCACCTGAAACACACAACATTACAACTTTGCAAACGTGTTTCTTATCATTCGAAAATATCTTATGATTTGGTTTCAAAAAATAAATGAATGTTTGTGATTTGTAAAACACAACCCAAAAATCTGTACTACTTTGTTGAGCACTGCTATACAACAACTTAAAAAAAACAGAAAACCACCATATAAGAACATTTACAAAGCCAAAAAAAACGTACAGCGCATTCATGCAATAGAAGTCATTCATCATGTCTTACATGAATCATATGACCTTTGTCTCGGGGATTACTCAGCAGCCAGCATGGTGTGCTCGGATTTCACAATTATTTATGATTTCACATTATTCTTTTTGTGAAGAAATCGCCCTCTGACACATTTCATCATTTTGTGAATTGAACTGTTGGTCTTCTGTGAAGTGATCCGCCGTGTTTTCAATTTGGTATAAGAAAGTGGCTAGAAACGCTTTTACTCATCTCCTGAAAATGATGCCATGATGTCATCTTGATGATGCTTGAGTTATTTAAAAAAAAGTTTTTTAAATTGCGTGTTTGGCTCGTTCAGAAAAAAATAAAGTTCAGTTGTTGTATTCAGATTTTATGGTGATTTGAGAAAGACAGCATATTTTCGTAGCATGTTAAATGGTTAAATGGTCCAATTCTGCGTCGATTTGCTCTAGTGAATGACATACATAGTCAACGTCGCACCTTACTGCTTACTTATAAAACAGAAGGCAGTTTATGATTTCACTAATTGAAAACTTATTTTATACAAATCAAAATATATATTTTTTGGCTTTGCGTAATGTCTTACTCAAGTTCGAGTCTGCTTTATTGTCAATTCTTCCACATGTACAGTACATACATACGAAGAATCGAAATATCGTTACTCTCAGTCCCCCGGTGCGTACACATAACACTAAGTAAATAGATAAAAAGATAAAAACTATACCTCTATACAATATTATAATTTTACAATTCTATGTAGATAATAAAAAAAAAATAAGTTTAATAAGAACAAAAAGACAAAGCAGCGCAAGGCACATGGCAGATACTACACCCTTCAGCTGTGATTTATTAAAAATATAGCATGGCTTCTCATGCCTTATTGCTTAAATATAATTTCATGATGTATAATGTTGAAAATAGTCGTGCTGTAATCACTTTGTGTAAAAAAAATCCGATGTCCAGGACATAGACTTACAGTGACGGGCAGATCTCCAGCGTTGACACTTAGTGACCTATTGATAGTGCAGTGAAAGAGCTGGTCATTTTGGAACGTGATGTCACAGAGGTCCCACCCAATCGACACCGAGTATTCATCTGGTGTCAAATCCAACTCACTTGGCCCTTTCTGCAGTTACAGAAATAGAAAGAATTCGAATGTCTTCATTTGGTCTCTTCATATGTTCGTGTGAGAGTGGGATGAGAAAATATTTAATATATATATTTTTTGTTTAAATAGACACATCAGCAATAACTGCCCAGCTTACACACAAAGACTTACAATTAAACAGATTTCTATTGTTCTCTTTAGAAATGTAACCTCCCATCCTATCTGGCTTCCCCCAATTCCATTGGAGACCGAAATAGACTATCATTTACCTTCCAGATCTATGTAGGCGCACCAGTGTTATTCATTGTAAAACTAAACCGGGATAAAAATGTTGTCAATATAACAATGAGCTGGAATAATTAATATAAATGGTTTTGTTCAGCATTATAATTTCCAGATATATCAGTTCACATAATTGTGATCCTTTGTTAACACTCTTTTAATAAAGATCTCAGTGTAACTCACATTAATGATAAGGATAAAAGGCTCTCCGGGGTGATGTTTAATGTGCTTTTCTTTGTTGGCTGTATAAAACTGTGGGTCTTCCACGTAGTCAAAGCGGAAGTGACCGGCATGTGGCACCTCATCCTCTTCCAGCCTTTGGCTTCCTGAAAACGCATCATTTCCTCTGTAAAGCACCTCGTTGAAGTAGAAATGAGCTGCGGCCTGCTGGGATTGACTGGCAGCAGGAGACTCACACACGATTAAAGTGGACGAAACACAAGAGCAATTCTGCAAGAAACAAAACGCTAAATTACTCACATGTTTACTAGAACATCATCAATTTCGTTTCTGATCAAGGAGATAAAAAGTACCGTCTGTCCAACTCCAGACACCTCCATTGTAACAGACTGGACCAGGTGAAAGCTGTGTCCAGTGACCGAGATTCTGCGACCGCCACTAAAACACAACCACATGAGAAACGTTATATGAGAAAAATATTTACTGTGCACATCACAGCAGAGTTCTAGATTATTTATGCAGTGGTGTGCCACCTCAGGTAACTTTTGTTGGGTTTTATGACACTGATTGTAGGGTTTTTCTCATAAAAGAATGTGAAGTTTGGTGAACCACTGTAGCACTGCCGGTCATCGTACACCACGCACACCGATACGCTTTCTGTGAGATCGGGCACCCCTGGTGGCATCACACACTTGATGACATCACTGGACTGCCTGCGGAATCGAATCGCATTTTCATTTATACAAAATCCAAACAAACGTATGAAAAAGAAATGGTTCTGCACCAAACTAAAAGATAATACTCACATGTAAATGTTGCAGTTCTGAGTACCGTTCACCCTGACATTAATAATGGATCCAGCGTCCAAAACTTCACCCCGAATGGTAAGTCTGGTTCCGCCAGCGACGGGGCCTTGCCTGGGTGTGAAGTCTACCAGTTTGGGTTCCTGCGTCATTGACAGGCAGTATAGGACATTTAGAAACAGCAACGTTTGGATATTTCAACCACAATCGCAAAAAAATCATATCAAGAAGAGGATGTTATAATGTATGTGTGTACGGTTATAGAGATGTTTCTTGAGCTCAGGGAAGAAGGTACATTTTACACTTCCCCGCTCCAACTGCTATTCTTAAATTCTTTGGGTTTTATAGACTGGGTGCATATTAAGTTTGGGAATTGTGTGGTGCGTTTAATCAGATTAATGACCCAAGACTTTGTACAGACTACAGCTTTTAAACTTGTTCCCCTGACCTTGTCTGTTTGAATTCTTTAAAATTCAGTTATGATTAGAAGTGTGGAGGTGGCTCCGTACGGTCGAAATGTAGTCTGATTTTTTATGGATATTAGGAGGAGGGACATCATTGAGGGTTAAAGAGCATAAAGTTTATACTCACAACAAAGGAGAACATTTCTCTCGATACGCCAACTGCATTGTTGTTTATGCTCACTGTAACATAATCGCTCATCTTTTCCCATGATGCAGCAGTTTCACAAATGAACCTGTGCCAACACACACATTTCACATCCGTGTTCATCTGACCATGCTTCATTCCAAATAACATTTTATTAGATTACGGCTAGTTGACACTGTTTTTACCAGTAGATCACAGTTCAAATCCTGACATTTCATGGTGTTTAATGGGCACGATTTAGCTAAGCAATATTTATTCTCATAGATCAACCATTTCATTTCATAATAAATATTGAAAATTTTCAGTTTTGTAAATAGACTAACTAAATGTGCATTAAGGTATTAAAACTGCAAGTGGTATGAACATAAATAAGTGTGTACTTACTTTACTGAAACCGTGTAATATTCAGGCAATATCCTGCAGGGCACATGCCCTATGGACACGTTCACATGATCCGCACTGTGTCCAAGATTTCTTCCCTGTATTGTAAGGAGCGTTCCGCCCATCAAAGGCCCCCTGAACGGCTCAATCTACAAATCAACAAAACCCAGATGCAAGGATGTTCAATGAATGTGTTAAATCCTACAGGATTTCATAGCATTTCATTTGCATTTGGCCCATGGTGAGAGTAACTATTACTATTACTAAATATTACTGATTACTGATATTTAATTGACAAATACTTTTAACTACTATTTTTATGTCAGAAAAAAACACTGAAGCATCTCCAACAGAACTGGACACCTTCTGCGTCATCCGCTGTTTGTCTGTTACCCTCACTGTGAGACCATCTCATCTACTACATCATTACAATATTAGGCATCCCAAGCATATAAAATCACATTTGCGTGTGATGGATGTTTAATTATAATAAATGTAGTATAGCAGTAATAAAAAATAAATGAAATAGACATACGTTTTATAATAAATTACAATTCCCAATACTTTAAAGGTATAAGAGACCATTCTAAAATGTCATTTAATGTATTCAGTGTCTGTTAACTATAAACTTGCTTTCTTTGTAGTTTTCGAGGACTAAAACACAGGGCATCTTTTCCTTTTATTTCATTATCATTTTCTGAAAATGAATGCAAATAGAAAAGTTTCGTTTGAAAGTTTGGGAGAAATAGCGTTAGTTCACAGAATAAAGAATAAATAACGCCATAACACATAACGTTAAATAGAGATTCGTCATTTTTCCCACGACTCTGTATTTGCACTCCAAGAGATGCCATTAGAAGGCCGTCCACAGTATTAAAGTTCAGACGGTTTAAGCAGAGAGGTCCGCGAGTGACATCCAGACAAATACTCCCACAGATATACTGGCAGACACTTTGTGTGCTATCTGCAGACTAATATTAGCTCAAGACAAGAACTAAATCACAAGAACTAACCGTGCACCAGGTGCACCACTGAGTGTGTACTATGAGACTGTTTATTTAACTTCATGTCTACACTATATAAATATGACACTAAAAACATACACTTATAGCCCTTCCCTTGAAAAGTGGTTTATTTATTCCGTCTTGGTTTTAACAATCACACTTTTTTAGGACGAGGATATATGAACCCTTATACATTATATATGTCATCAAACTTTGGATTTTAAATTTCTTCTCCTAAAACAAAAGCGCTCTGCATTTTTCAAGCATGACGTAAATAAAAGTCAAATTAAAACCTGCAAAACACACATATCTCTGAACGCATGAAATCCCAAGTTGCAAATTATTTCCCCGGTTGAAATGAGTCCCAGTTCCCATCATTCAGTCTCTTCATTTACACCTCATCCAGAAGTGAGAGACAGAAAAAAACTGAAAGTGTGAAGCGAGAACAGAATGCACAGCATGTTGTTTTCAACAACCCATATCAGAAAATATGTCTAATATACAGTAATTTACATATGTTCTTCTATGTTTGGCTTGGTCGGACTTTACTTTCTCAACAATAACCATTATGTATTGTTTTCATGTCTGTATTCAATTCTGGGGTTTTCTTTACACAGCAAATCTGTATGTCACACATGCGACTTCTGCAGCGTTTTAAATCCCGTTCTTTAAACATGAAGTCAGAGAAGCCGGCACAATTTGAAAAGATCCAACACAAACACACTCTCTCTCACTTTCCCTTCCAGATTACACAAACATTACTCTCTCTCTCATAACTCAGAGTAATATAATGTGTGTCATGATAAATCCTCCGGAAAAAGTGGGTCAAAGTACTAAAGCTTAATTTATTGTTTCTGCTGTACTTAAGAATGTCTTTAAGTGTTTTACAGTCCGTCCCGTCTGTTTCTTGTACATGTCAGCTGGGTGTGATTTAATATTGACAGACTTATAGTTCACAAATGTGGATTGACTTCAAAAGTTATCAGAATGTTTTAAAAAATAATACCTGCTTTTTTTAATATGAATGTAGAAGAAAACCATGGACTTGAAACGTGAGATGATACAATTTCTCAGCGATATTTTCACAACCGTCCATTTAACCTCATTACTCCCTAGAATAGCTGTCATGATAAGGGTACTTTCCTGGGGTGTATAGAGTTATTTGTAGGAGCGAGTGGCTTACCTTCTGTATCTGAGGGTCTGGGCAGTGCCTTGTGATGAGTTGGCACTGATCTCGCAGGTGACAGCTGTTATCACACCACGCGCATAGGTGACCCTGCTTCTCACGACCCCAGCACTGAGAGCAGTCGCTGACCCCTGCAGTGCAGCTGTACACCTCCACTATATGCAAACAAACACCATCAGAAGAGGTTTCATTTACCAGTTATCATTCACCGCATATTAATACGTTAATACATAAGTTAACATTCGGTTGATGGGGTTTATAATGCATAACTTACATGTGCTATGTGCTATGTCTTTCCTGGGGGAACAGACTTGCATGTTTTTAAACTTGAAACTTAAAATCTTCCGTGATCAATTTAATTTAAAAACTGTTCATGATCATAGCTCTCAAGGTTACTGTTGTGAAGAAAATAAACGTTGTGGCTGTGTTATCCCTGCTTTGGATAAGGGTTTCTTAACCCTGGGTAAAGTATTGGAATAACCCATAAAACAGGATAAAAGAATGGAGATGACCCGGGGTTAAGGGCAGTGTGGGCACGCCCAGGTGCGACGAGCAATGCGAAGTGTTTGTACGTATGCCACTGTCTTACCTGTCATCGGCTGAGGGCTGTCTATATATGTTCCCGTCTCTTTTCTCCGCAGGTTTAGATGAAACGTCTCACTTAACAATGTAGTTTTCAGCTGTACACACACATGAAAGGCAAATGTTTTGGCTCACTTTAGACCAAGACCTAAGTGGCCACAATTGTTTGACATACCACAACCAGGACGGGCAAAGTTGAACATAAAGACAGCATTTGCCACGGCAAGCGTGGTTGTAGAACGAACTTACCGTCACTCCACTGCACTTCACAGACGACCTCCCATCGAGCCAGTCGGCGCTGTACAGCTGACCATCGCCAAAGTCACACTCCAAATCAGTGCCCTACGCACACACACACACAGATACACAAATATAGTAGCATGACGACCAGACCCGTAGCTATGTCCAATCCAATCAGTATCCTGAGGGACTAAAGGCATGCTGAAACAACATCACAAGACCATCAGACAGACAAAAGAACTCTCATGACTAACCGTTGTTTGTCTTCTCAAACAAGCCGCTCTAATGTCTAAGTTTCCCATTTTCTGCCCACTACAATGGCATCAGCTTGTTCTGCTTTACTTAGTAAAACTCCCCCTCTCTCTCTCTTACATGATTCTTAACACTGCTGTCATTCATCCCAAACATTTCCAAAGAAAGACAAAAAACACTCTGTCACATTTGCAGGCCTGCTGATTTACATTGTGCCTAGGTTTGGGTTTATTTCAGTAGAAAGCAATGAAGCTTTTGAATCTTACGTGTTCTACGTTCTTGACGTCCAGTGTGAAAACTTGAGTAGATCCCGTGGGCGAAGGGGGGACTTTATGGGCAACCATACTGGGACAGGTCATGGAATTCTAGGAAAGAAAAAAGTCACAATTATTCTAATAATTAAAAGAACTTATTTAAGTAAATCTGGATGAATATGCGTCAACACCAAATGAAGAGGTTCATTAAAACCAGTAAACCTACAAGTAAGAGAGGAAAACCGAGGAGATTTTATTGCGTACGGTGCAGCCATCACATGAAATCTCGAAACTTCAAGCAGATTTTATAGAACAAATAATATCATATTTCATCGCGCATTTAAATAAAGCATGGCATAAACGAGCACCAAACAATAACACACACATTCCATATTCCCGTTCCGCAATCCGCACATTTTTATAAAAGAAATTCTCTTGAAATTTGAAGGAATGTTATGTTCAAACATCTTAATTGAATCATGTGGACAGGATGTACATGTTAAAATGAAGTCATTCAAACAAGCCGTTTTTTCCACAGCAGGAAACACAAACTAATGAGGAAAAACACACAAACACTAGGGTGGGACTACGCAAAACGGGAAGTCATGTTATAAATACAAAATACATGATTCGAAATCAAATCAATGAGATTGACAGTGTATTAAACCATTACGACCACTTGTAACCTGTGGCATCTGTTAAGACCTTAGGCCAACAATAAAACTCATCCAAGCAGAATTTTGGAGTGGTTAGAAGAAAATTAAGTAAGGATGGCCTACGCTAGAAGGTTTCGAATCTATATCACATTCAATGTCAACACGATACTAAATCAATGAAAGTCTTGTTTTCTTTTTTGAGCACAAATTATTTGAATTAATGAGAAAAGAGAAATGTGTTTTTAGTTATAGACTGCAATAATTCTTACATTACTCTCTCTAGAGTCTATGTATTCTACTTCATTTCCTTTTTGGTTCAAAATTCAGCTGGGATTTGTTTAGTCCATCGGCATGACAAAAACTGAAAAGTTGAAATATACGAATCTCTCGCTCAGTCTTACTGTGTTCACATGAGCTCATGGGTGACTAACGCCAGCAGCAATTGTGTAAGCAAAGTTTCAGACCGGGGCAAAACCTTGCGTGTCAGCATGTTTTGCAGCTTTTAAAGCATTTCATTGTGTCATTATGTGGTTTGTTGAACACGGGGGAGATTCGGGTACGTTTACGAGGTCTGGTAGAGCAATGGACCCCGTTCTTTTTCTGAATCGGCCTGGGGCTCAGCTTACATCAGGATTGCATTTACATTCGTCTGTTCGCTTTCTTTAAGTCCTGTCTTCAAACCCTGTCGTCTACCTTGTTGTCTCAAACACAGAAATGAAACATTTTCACCGATGGCAAATCCTTCACTTGTCAAGTAATGCAAAAAATGTGGGCCTCTTCTGATGTGTCACACTTCTGCAAGGTTGATAGGGTCATGTGAAGTATGGCTGTGGGTGACAGGGATCGCTCACCTCTAGAATATGTTGTGAAGCATTTTTATTGGAAACACATGAATTGAGCCGCTGGTCCCAGTAACATCTCCATGCAGAGCTCAAACAGCTTGTGCACCTGCGGGAAAACGCACACATACACTTAAGACAGGTCTCGCGACCCAACACACACTCGAGACACAGGCTTTGCACCAACACATCGGGAGATCAAACGCAACTGAATCATTGTCTGAAAGGGTCAAACGGAGTCGCTGAAGGCAGGGGGTCCGCACACACACAACAGCAAGTGTCGGTGGAGGCCACAAAATCAGTGAACCATTCACTACAGTGAATGGTCCGAACAAGACATTGTGTGCTTATTTAAGATAAGCGTCAGCGCTTGTTTGTGGGTGTGAATGTGTTTTCGACTCAGTGGGGTGCGACAGATGTTGCGGCAATGATAGATAGCATCTCTTGTGACAGGGGTGAGTAATTTTCTGACGGTGAGTGGTTGTTCAGTGTATTTTGTGTCACTCTGGGGGGTCTGACTTGGTTTGTGAGAGTAACCAGATGTCTTCTTAAAGGTCCTTATCACAAACAGACTGTGTTATCATGCCACCCTTTGTGTTAAAATAACAAAAAATTCCCTCGCGATAGAGCCATGTGTATGTAAATCCCATTGGATCATTTCTGCCCACCCAAAAAAAAAGGCAAATTATTTAGTTGGGATGGTCTTATTTTTCCGACTTACATTATAATCATATCAATAATAAATACATAATAAGTTTGTCTTTATTATAATCCATAGATATATCTTACGGAACAGTAACATGAAGGTGATAGAATATATGCTGTTATACTTGTGAGATTTCTTGGGTGGCCCTGAGCTTATTATCACCTTCATCGCGTATTGCACATTTGTAAATTCCCACGTTTAAATAAACTCACAGGCGTTCTCTATTTAAAGTAAGTGTTAAATTATAAAATGAATTCATTTGAACATCAATGATGCGTTTAGATGTACACACTGCATGTTAGACTTTAGAGAATATTATTGTCATTAACATATGGTAGTTTGTGCAATAAATTAATACATAAAATAAATGACACACTTACATTTTAGTAACAAAATATGGATTTCTTCACTGACTGACCCTTGAAATGCAATCAGATCTTTATGAATTGTTTAATTATATACAAAAATCATAAGTATAGAACTACACTGGTTACACACACCAGTTCCAAATCCAGACTAATGTCTTTTTATCAGCATCTATCGCATAATGTATTTGTCATTTGGTGCATTTTAACTTACGCAGTTTTAAAGTGAATTTGACCGGTCCGTTCGCATTCATAAATGATGAAACTTCCAGAAACTACAGAAATGCCGTTAACTTTGATAGCCACAGGGACGGTGATGTGATCTAAACAAAAAACAATTAAGTTACATCATCGGTCAAAGCTGAAAACATACAATACGGTAAAATTCAAGTCATTAAAGTTAGGACTGTACAGTTTAAGCTGAAACCAGAGAGAAAGAGAAAAACTGTGTTTTGGCATTCATTAAAATAACAACAGCATTTAAAGAATTTTGAAACGGGGTCTCAGAGGGCCAGCTTTTGGAACTGGTCTTTGTTGTCTATAGGTAAACTACAAAAAATTGGGAGGATGTTGATTTCACACATGCATATAATGCGTTCAGTTGTGTTAGTATCTCAAAAACGGTGGTGGTGTCCGGTACTTGTTAAAAGAAGATTTCCTGCCCACTACTACAGGCGGAGAAATATTATTTACATTCTCAAGAGTCTTAACACACATATGTGTTGACCAAGATCTTGAAAAGCAATGTTGGATTAAAAAATGTTTGTCTACATGCACACTTACGTTACTTTATATATAACATACTGTACTGGGCTATTTTTCATTTGTTGCCTTTTTGTAAAAATTCTGCTGTCCTGCTGACACTGTAATGTATATTCTGTATATTCACTATCGTTAGTTTATTATAAGTGGTATATAAAAAGTACAAAAATGATTTCTGTCTAAATTATTTACATCACGAGGTTTAAATAAAGGTTAAGAAATATTTTCTAAAACATATAATGCATTTCCTGACACCTGCTTACATACCTTTGCCAAATGGAATTGTGGCATACATGCCAGACGGGGGTAGAGGGCAAGTCTGGATTTGACTCGTTCCATAGTCCAGATGCACAGTGGCATTTGTGGCTATGCCAAGTCCATACTCGCATTCCACCCTGAGACCCTGCAGATCTGGGACACTTCCGTTTATCAGGATACCGACATCCTGAGGACCAGAAAGAGAGGAACATAAGTGTGTGACTAACTTCTTAATGTTGCTTCTCGATTTCAGATCCTGAAATGGTTTTGTAATACTACTGCCATAGCATTTCGGGGAACCTGTTGTCTAGGTCTTACTTCTAAAGAGAAACATTCAGTATCTATATTGATTTCAAACGATACCCATGTATTTGATGACATTTCCTGACAATGCATTCTATTAAAGCCGACATATACATAATGTTATTAATGAATGTAACACAGACATTACTGTTAAATGTTCATTTAAGAAATTTGACTTTAATTGGTAACCTGAAGAATACAACATAAAGGTCATGAACCACAGCAGACACTCATCTAGCAAAGCACCCGTCTGCAATCACAAGCTACATTGAGCTCTATTGTCATCAGGATGGGAGATTTCCTGACGGTGGTGCCTGCGTCCTGTTTCCTATATCCTGTTTGGGCTTAGGAGTCATTTCCTTTATCCGGAATAGCCAACAGCTGAGAATTTCTTTAAGATCAGAAACCCTTTATTACCTCGCATGTTTTAAGAACACTACATTTTCGGCGGACCAACAGATTGTGGTCTTCTTCGGTTCTACCATATTATAAGGACTTTTGAAATCGTTTTAAACAGGAACACATCGGTCCGGGGGCTTTCAGACAATAGATTTACAGACAGTGTTAACATACAAAAAATGTACAGAATACCAATATAGTGAAGGGAACTGAATTAGACAGTACCATTGAAGCATGAAGCAACATAAGATCCTGAACATTTTAGCCAATCGGAAAATCAATCAATGCACGTTTTGTTTTCTGACAATTATGATTAAATAGTTCTGAGATTTACACATAAGTGTGCTTCTGTTAGTTCATTCGAAGAATCGGTCTCATACCGTTGGTCAAGAGCATAGTGGGTATCTAATGGGGGTATTTCGGGTTAGGTTTGGGTGTATTAATGCAGAATACCGTAATGTTAGCAGAGCGGCTGATTTCAGAGGGGGTGATGGTCATTGAAGGACACTGCTGGACACCATCCCCTGTGCTAATCCATGACCGGGCCAAGGTACCGCTGGAGCAGTCCTTCTGAACCGAACACCTGCGGATAACACAGAAAACACAAATTCACAAATACACAGCGACAAATTCTCTCGATAGGATGTGTTCAAACAAACACGAAAGCGTCCATGCGTCATTGTTTAGTACAATATTTAATACTTACAACAAAAGCATTTTTACTATTATAGTTTCTTTGCAGTTGTTCAAAGCACATAAGGCCGCAAGAAATATGTGAACGAATATAAAGGTACTGAAAAATCTCATGCAAACGCACATGCACGCTCAATGTATTATATTAACCAATGCATCTCAACCACAGGGGCACAGTGATTACTAAATGTAATGGCCAAATCACCATCGGCCGTTTTTACCTTCTCTCCAGAGTACACCAACCACAGTAAGCATCACTGACGCTCAGGCATTCATTGCAGGAGCTGTACTGGTCGCAATTGGCCACCTTCACCCGCAAGAGCTGGCCGATGATAAACGCAGTGTTACATACAAACACCAGCATCAATAATTTCTTAACACGACATAAAAACGCTCCCATCCATTCACAGGTCAGATGCAAAGACGCAAACAGGCACGTTTTACTGTTCTCATGAGGATCACGCTCACACACTGCGCTCTCCTCCAGTCATATGTTCAGTTTTACACCTTCCATCAGTGTTCTCACCCATATGATTATGCGCGTAGAACTGTTTATTATCACCTTAAGTGCCAAAATCAACACTCCGAAGATGAATGCAGTGTGCATGCTAAATTTACATCAGACAGCCTGATTATGCAAGCACATTTTAAATTGCCTACCTGTCAAAAGTTTAGACACACTTGACTGGGTTTCTTTAAGAACACTCTTAATACTGGGGACGTACAGTACTGTGCAAATAGTATCAGCCGTTTTCTTCAAATGTTTTATACTTACATGATGTGTTGTCATGAGATACAAGTAGTTCTTGTCGTTGGGGTCAAAGGTCATGATGTGATGCACCGGATCATTGGCAGAGAGTTTTGATGACCACATGTTAGCAACAGAGAGGTTCGCCAGCAAAGAGAGCTGTTGAACAATGCAGAATGATTAAAATACTGTATAAACGCTTGGCTATACACTTGGCTAAAACCCAAACTAAATACTGCGTTTGCAAAGATGCTGTGTGTATCCCACAACGCAGAGCTTCGACTTTGCCACAGACAAAAACAGCTATTTTACCAGTCTTAATTCGGTCTTTAACCACAATTCAAAATTTCAAATGTTCATTAAGATAAAAGTTCTGCACATGGATCCAAGGACCATCACATCTGGCATTAAATGTTATACAAGCTGTAAAGAAATGTAGTATTTGGGATTTGGGCATTTTACGCAAGTATATTTATGTGAGATGTACATCCGAGTATCTGCAGAAATAATTGTCTGATGATCCTTTTAAAACTAACTTTTCAAATTACCTAAAAAAAACATTTGTATAGTTTACTGTATACTGTAACAGTATCACATCATCACTGTTTCCAGGATTCTGGATTTCTTCAAATGATCTCATCTCGTCCTTGTAAGACAATTAACAAAGTTCTTTAAGATTTTATAAATCTAAAGATCATCTAAGAAAAGATTGTTTAGCTTGGTCAGTAAAGCATTAAATTACTAGTGTAAATGATGGTTTACCCAAGGGATCTGGTTTAATGCCCAGGGATCATTTACAAATGCTAAATCTAAAGTATATTGCTTTGAATAAAAGCACTTGCCAGTATTTAAGTCGTCTGGAGGAACGTACATTTTTCAACACATTATATTTGATTACTTCTGTTCTTAAAGTTATATATTTATGTATGTCCTCATACTTGTTTTACTTTTTAAAACCTATCAAATTAAATGCTGAGTAATCATTCATAGATGTAACATTTGCCATAAGAATGTTTAAGTAAATGTGTAACTAAATAACCCAATTCCGTTATAATCCAATATGAGGTTTGATGTAACCCGTACTGTGCATTGTGCAGCTGTTCATGTATTATATGAATATGTATATATGGCCAGTCAGAGGAACGGAGAAGCGAGTGGGTGAATGGTTACGTTGTGAGCTGGTACAAGAGCAGAGGTTGAGCTCAAATTTAATTTAATTCTACTAACGCAGATCCTGAAATAAGCTTATCTCACTATCCCAAATCACATTACACACACTCCCAAAACCATCAGCGCTGTCATGAAGCCACCCGCTGGGCATACACACACACACACACACACACACACACACACACACACACACACACACACACACACACACACACACACACACACACACACACACACACACACACACACACACACACACACACACACACACACACACACACACACACCCTTGAAGGGCTTTCAAAGAAAAAATATTTGTGAAGCTTTGTTTTAAAAAAATCTAAACAGTTAGGCAAAGAGTGTAAAGAACAATTTGGCACACCGTACTAAACTTTCAAACAGGTCTAATTCTGAAGAAAAATGTTTCTATTAATAAAATCATTTATTATTAATTCGCTTTCTGCGTTTATCTATCAGAAGACAGCTATAAGACCAACCAAAAAACCTTCATGCTGTACCCGAGAACATTGAGTGACCTTGACTTTATGTAAAAATGCATCCCAAAAAACATGTGGATGTTGGAGGAGTATGACCTCTGTCAACAACCGTGTAGCACACAACCAAAGTTTCATCAAACATAATATCAAATGCAGATTTCCCACCATCATCTTGGTGGGAAATCACACGCTGTCTTAAATGAGCAGATCCTCACCTCCGACATCTGGAGGCTGTGCATTCTGGACCCACCCCTATAGAACGACCTATATTCAATGTCTGTATGTTGAGCCCATAGCATAAGTCACAAACAGATTACAGATTGAAGAGCATTTTTCCATTGCCATGGAGAACTCTTGTTCCTAGACGCTACATAACTACCAAAAGGTGATTTGACTAAGTATGACGCATCTTCCTGTAATTCTGTCTTATTTTATGACTATTTTGTGCTTTCTGCTGTTTTGGAGCAAATGTTTTGTCTTGTTAAGTGAATGAACTTGAAGGTATGATAAAGTTCTTCACTATATATGAGATAGTTGTATTTGAATTTGAAGATTTACAGACAACTTGAAAAAAAAATCGTCATTAATAGACTTTTCCCTATATTCACATTTAACCGATTTGAAATAATCTTGGTTGTTAACATTTGTCTATGAAAAATCTGATTGACAGCTAAGTAAATCCAAGTAAATAATAATCCATTCAGGTTTTCAGAGATTTGTGTCCATGATATATTATTGGCACATCATAACTGGAGCGTTTTATATCATAGGGTAAAATGTGAAATTATTTTAAGTCTATTGACCAGAACCCTTTGATTTTGGCATGATGGAACCGCAAGTTCTTAATTCTGCTTCTGGGGTTTGCCTTCAAAAATCTCTCAAATAATCTATTGACCACAAACTTAACGTCATAAAACATGAGTAGCATCCACTTTCGAAAATATAAAGATTAACATTTTAATCATGAATTTGACACTGCTAAACTTGATTTAGAATTGGTGGAAAACAGAAATAAAAGCACCACACACAAAGAATGTCATTCCACCGGTGTTCCCAAGGGCCGTTCCGCCCCTGCATGCTCCCTTGTATAAACCTTGTGCTGCTTACTCTTTGGAGTAAATACGACTTCGGCTGAACGTTCACCAGCATGTCATACACAATAGAGAGAATAAACCTTGTGTCTAAAACACCGTGCTTAGCAAACTGAGCTTCTGTGCAAACAAGACCCGAGCAAACAAACAGAAGACACAGGCCAGTAGGTTTGGGCCACCTGATCAGATAGGAATGTTTTAAAGAGGTTTCCCACGCATGGCAAACACCTTTTAGTGAATCCTATAAAACAACTCATGTGGACAATATGTAAGACTTGTGAGTTCTCTGTTAAGTGATATTATTGCTGTATGTGCGTATGTACACTAGGATGGATAGCAGATGTGTTAGGGCAATTCTGTGAAAATGTCCACCATACCGTGATAATACAGAGGTTTTATAGTCAAGTAAGTGCTATTTTCAGGATTGTCACGACCATAAGGCTGTGTTTTGCTCATAAACATATAATACATGAAAATAAAAACATTGTAATTGTTATGTTCTATTAAGAGCTATCGGTCAGTCGTTAGATGCATGTTATTGCTTCTGGTTTGTACACTATATTTTACACAAATATCTCTATAATGTGTCCCATTTGTCACACACGTTTATTTATCTTTTTTTAAAATAGAAAACTTGTGCACGGAGTCATATTTCTCTGATATTTAAACACCATCAACACGAGTTTTGTATACTATAAACAGTTGGTTAAGTTTACTGGTATCCATTATATTCTCCCAGCGCTGTTCTGAATTGCGCGGTGTGTATGATGTGCATGCACATATCTCACCTTCCGCAGTCGTCCATTGCTTGTCCCCAGAAACATCACAGTGCGGTTGTGGACACTGTCTACAGCGACAGAGCTGAGTCCTGGGGCCTCATAGATGGGCCGGACCTTCAGAGGCTTCCTCAGGGCCAAGGGATGCTGCAGGTGAGCGGCACCACAGTTCAACTGCTCCGGCTGAAGCTATGAATGAAGTCATTGGGGTGGGAAAGGTGTTTGCATTACTATTGATATTTAAGATGGGTAATACTTTCCCTAAAGAAGAGGAATAATCAATTCTTTTGTGTGCATGAAGAGAGTTTGGTGTTCCGGTGAGCAACAAAAGTCATGGTTGCCTTATCTACTGCAACATCATCACTATGTAATTACACTTTAATGACAATGATGTAATAAAAATGGATGAGGATCTTTATAACACATTGATTCTTCTATTGTTTCGTTTAATGTGTTTGGTGTGGTCTTTATTCGGTATATCCAGATTTAGCTCCATTAAAGCAAGACTGAAATGGAAGTATATCATATGAAGTTGGTGTGAGTAATGCGGGGCAGTAAAAGGTTCATTGCAGGGTGACGGGAACTGAAGCGGGGGAGAGAAAAGAATTCGGCGGGTGGATTTTTCTCACGAGTTTCTCCCCTCAGCTCTGTGACCTCCTGTGCTCTCAGAATGTAATCCATCAGATAAAAATAAATAAATAGTCTCTCCGAGCACAAAGTTTAACCATGGCTTTGCAAGGCCGAATAACATGTAAAGATTATGTGGTGTGTGTCATAATGAAGACTCCGAGCATGAGTTTGTTCCAGAAGAAGGGGGCGCAGTGTTCATGAAAATCATGTGTTACGTAAAAAAGAGCCTATTGTGCAAAATAAAACTAAATATAGGGTTTGTTCCCATAAATGTTTGTTCTCATAACCTATGGAAAAATGGTGATGGTTGATGTAGCAAACACCATCACTAAGTGATTACACGATCATTTTAATGACAGTGGTTAAATAAAAATGCAGAACGGATGAGCATCCAGGACCTTCATAAACCCATCAAAGCCAAACAAAAAAAAGACAACAAAGAAGATCCTACAAGAGCATCCGATATACATATGGTTTTCATGAAACTTTATATACACATGATGAAAATAATGCTCTGCATCATTCATCGTCCCCAGAATGATCGCAAGTTAATCAATGAAAGACCACACGGACTTCACGGAGATGCATTCCTCAAAGGCCTTGCAAACTTGTTCTGTCGCTTATTACTGCAATGCGCTGCTTGCTGGACTCCCGATGTGCACAACTAAACCTCTGCAGATGATTCAAAATGCAGCGGCAAGAGTGGTGTTCAAGGAACCAAAAAGGACCCATGTAACACCTCTCTTCATAAAACTGCATTGGCTTCCTGTAGCAGCTCGCATTGAGTTTAAATGTCTTCTCATTGCCTACAAGACCACCACCGGTTCAGCACCCACTTACCTTAACTCACTAATGCAAAGGTATAGGCCCTCAAGATCTCTGCGCTCCGCAAATGAGCTGAGACTTGTGGTACCAGCTCAAAAGGGTAAGAAATCTCTCTCTCGAACGTTCTCTGCTTCAGTTCCTCGATGGTGGAACGATCTGCCTCTGGCCTCAGGCTTGTCAGACTCGATCTCTATCTTTAAAAAACTCCTAAAAACTCATCTTTTCCGGCTACACCTAACTCACTAACTCACTTCTTTTCTAACTACTCGCTCTATCAAAAAAAAAAAAAACTTTTGTAACTTCTCTCTCTGTGTAACTTGGTAACATTGTTGTAGCACTTGTTCACCTATTGTTGTATCGGCTATTTACCGCTTCATTGTCTCCTCGACTATTGTAAGTCGCTTTGGATAAAAGCGTCTGCTAAATGACTAAATGTAAATGTAAATGCTTATGAGGTCGCACATCAAACGACATCCCAAACATAGAGGTACATGTCTTAAAGTGACCATTATTTGATGCCGATCAGACTGTTCGAAACTACATGTTGCTTCAATATCTTGCGTTGCTTTCATATGAATTAATGCTGAATGCTGTTCTAGCTTTCATTTGCTTCTTAAGGACACAAAACTATGCCGTCCTGTTTGTGTTGTGTATGCAACAGTATGATACAGTAATATCATACAGTTCATAACGAGCGCATAATAGATTGAGTCACCCAATCCTAAAAGTGTTCATACAATTATGAGTGTGTACACCATACTGATGGAGGTGTGTTGGCTCACACTTTACTGACATACAGTGTTAGACCCTAACTAGACTTGACCTTTCACCTTTAACACATTAATATAACATGAATCGTGAAGGCCTCTGTAATGCAATCATGCAAATCATGTATACTTGTTCAACACATGCCGTCATGTCTCCAAACATGTGTGATCTCTGTTTGTGAAGAAGAGTGTGTCACACTTTTACCACCAACTTTTGTCAAAAGTGAAGTCGTGTTGAACCCTTCATCAGCTTACCACGATGTTCCCCTTGACCTCGCACTCGGCCCCCGAGCCCTGGATGACGCTGTCCAGCACCTGCACGTCGCTGTTCGGACCGCTCGAGCAGTTCCGCCGGCCCTGGCGGATCCTCTCCTCCACCTCCGACAGCCGAAACCCGCACACGGCGGTCCGCCGGGCCGAGCGCGCGAACACCCCGAACAGGAACGCCTCGGGACCGGCCGCGTCCGTGGAGATGTCCACGGGATAGACGGACACGAGTCGGTTGTAGATGTTCCCGTCGGACCCGCACTGAACCCCCATCTGGATGTAGGACTCGGTGAGTTTGCGGCTCTCCGCGGAGGAGGATGCGGAGGATGCGGAGGAGAGGGATGAGGACCTCCGGGTACCATCCGCATCCAGACAGATGCGCGCGAGGATGCTGTTGGGCTGACTCTCCTTCAGTCCCGCGTTGGCATCGTTGTTGATGGCGATGTAGGCATAAGTGGCACGCATGAACGCGTGGACGAAGTTGAGCTTGTTCTTCTGCTTGACTTCCTGCTTGATTTTAAACACGTTGTCCTCCGAGGGGTTGATGTCGTACGTGAACAGCCGGCTCAGGTCTTTGGTGTCCAGCGAGCGGATGGCGATCTCCGGCGTGTTCTCGAAGCGCAGGTCCTCCTTGCTGTGGTTCTTGGGGAAGAACTCGGTGCCCATGCCCGTGTAGGTGACCCCCACCAGCAGCCGGGGGGCACCGCCGGGACCCCTGAAGACGACACCCACGGTGCTCGCGTTCTCGTGGTTGGCGACGATGTTCAGCATGCTGGGGAACACGGTGTTCCCCTCCGGGGGGAACGCGACGGCCACCCGGGACGAGTTGCGCATGCTGCGGAGCTCGCAGAAGCCCTGGTGCACGGAGCCGCAGGTCACCAGGACGCCCTGGTCCCGGTCCAGAAGCAGAAGTTTGTTGTGGTTGTCGGTGAGGATCTTGTCGTGCTCGCACATCGCCTGCGGGAGCTGCGGCGCGTGGCACAGCGGGTTATCTCGCACCGGTCCGGTCCGGCTCTCCGTCACCAAGCCCAGCGTCGCGTTCAGCTGGTAAAGGCTGTTGACGGACGCCAGGTACACCGAACCCGAGCCCGCGTCCACCGCGAAGTTCTTGGTGGCGTTGGGAGACTCGAACTCCTGCTGGATCCGAAGCGAGCCGGTGCCGTGAGGTCCGAGAGCCGTCAGAATCAGGGCGCAGAAGAGCTCAAGGGGACCTGTCGCGGTTCTGGAAGCGGACATGTTTCCTCCTGCTCGGCTTCCGCGGGTTCTGGACGGAGAGGAGCATCGGTGGCGGAGCAGAGCGCAAGGATCCGGGAGGAAATGCTGTTTCCTGCTGGAAGCCCGAGCGCAGAATGACGTGATGGAGACACGCATGTCCTCCACACTGACACTCTTCGAACTATCCTCTCTGCCGGAGGTTCACCGGGGTCCTGGCACGAAATGGCCATTCGGGAACATATGCGAACAGAAAACAGAACAATTGGGTCAAGCAAAGTAAAGTCAACTTTGAAAGAACAAAGTTTATAAGTCACACTAAACTCTCGAGTTCGTCCAATATCAGATATTTAGATGAATGCTCGTTTTAGTTTCAGCTTTGTGTTAAAAATACACAGA
>CM065660.1:5745813-5752222 GCA_033220385.1 Triplophysa yarkandensis
ATAATAATATCACATCATTGACCAATGATAATAATATCACACCACTGACCAATGATAATAATATCACATCACTGACCAATGATAATAATATCACATCACTGACCAATGATAATAATATCACATCATTGACCAATGATAATAATAACACATCACTGACCAATGATAATAATATCACATCACTGACCAATGATAATAATAACACATCACTGACCAATGATAATAATATCACATCACTGACCAATGATAATAATATCACATCATTGACCAATGATAATAATATCACATCACTGATCAATGATGATAATATCACATCACTGACCAATGATAATAATAACACATCACTGACCAATGATAATAATATCACATCACTGACCAATGATAATAATATCACATCACTGACCAATGATAATAATATCACATCACTGACCAATGATAATAATATCACATCACTGACCAATGATGATAATATCACATCACTGACCAATGATGATGATATCACATCACTGACCAATGATGATAATATCACACCACTGACCAATGATAATAATATCACATCACTGACCAATGATAATAATATCACACCACTGACCAATGATAATAATATCACATCACTGACCAATGATAATAATAACACATCACTGACCAATGATAATAATATCACATCACTGACCAATGATAATAATATCACATCACTGACCAATGATAATAATATCACATCACTGACCAATGATGATAATATCACATCACTGACCAATGATGATAATATCACATCACTGACCAATGATAATAATATCACATCACTGACCAATGATAATAATATCACATCACTGACCAATGATAATAATATCACATCACTGACCAATGATAATAATATCACACCACTGACCAATGATAATAATATCACATCACTGACCAATGATAATAATATCACATCACTGACCAATGATAATAATATCACATCATTGACCAATGATAATAATATCACATCACTGACCAATGATAATAATATCACATCACTGACCAATGATAATAATATCACATCACTGACCAATGATAATAATATCACATCACTGACCAATGATAATAATAACACATCACTGACCAATGATAATAATATCACATACTGACCAATGATAATAATATCACATCACTGACCAATGATAATAACATCACATCACTGACCAATGATAATAATATCACATCACTGACCAATGATAATAACATCACATCACTGACCAATGATAATAATATCACATCACTGACCAGTGATAATAATATCACATCACTGACCAGTGATAATAATATCACATCACTGACCAATGATAATAATATCACACCACTGACCAATGATAATAATATCACATCACTGACCAATGAAAATAATATCACATCACTGACCAATGATAATAATATCACATCACTGACCAATGATAATAATATCACATCACTGACCAATGATAATAATATCACATCACTGACCAATGATGATAATATCACATCACTGACCAATGATGATAATATCACATCACTGACCAATGATAATAATATCACATCACTGACCAATGATAATAATATCACATCACTGACCAATGATAATAATATCACACCACTGACCAATGATAATAATATCACATCACTGACCAATGATAATAATATCACATCACTGACCAATGATAATAATATCACATCATTGACCAATGATAATAATATCACACCACTGACCAATGATAATAATATCACATCACTGACCAATGATAATAATATCACATCACTGACCAATGATAATAATATCACATCATTGACCAATGATAATAATAACACATCACTGACCAATGATAATAATATCACATCACTGACCAATGATAATAATATCACATCACTGACCAATGATGATAATATCACATCATTGACCAATGATAATAATATCACATCACTGATCAATGATGATAATATCACATCACTGACCAATGATAATAATAACACATCACTGACCAATGATAATAATATCACATCACTGACCAATGATAATAATATCACATCACTGACCAATGATAATAATATCACATCACTGACCAATGATAATAATATCACATCACTGACCAATGATGATAATATCACATCACTGACCAATGATGATGATATCACATCACTGACCAATGATGATAATATCACACCACTGACCAATGATAATAATATCACATCACTGACCAATGATAATAATATCACACCACTGACCAATGATAATAATATCACATCACTGACCAATGATAATAATAACACATCACTGACCAATGATAATAATATCACATCACTGACCAATGATAATAATATCACATCACTGACCAATGATAATAATATCACATCACTGACCAATGATGATAATATCACATCACTGACCAATGATGATAATATCACATCACTGACCAATGATAATAATATCACATCACTGACCAATGATAATAATATCACATCACTGACCAATGATAATAATATCACATCACTGACCAATGATAATAATATCACACCACTGACCAATGATAATAATATCACATCACTGACCAATGATAATAATATCACATCACTGACCAATGATAATAATATCACATCATTGACCAATGATAATAATATCACATCACTGACCAATGATAATAATATCACATCACTGACCAATGATAATAATATCACATCACTGACCAATGATAATAATATCACATCACTGACCAATGATAATAATATCACATCACTGACCAATGATAATAATAACACATCACTGACCAATGATAATAATATCACATACTGACCAATGATAATAATATCACATCACTGACCAATGATAATAACATCACATCACTGACCAATGATAATAATATCACATCACTGACCAATGATAATAACATCACATCACTGACCAATGATAATAATATCACATCACTGACCAGTGATAATAATATCACATCACTGACCAGTGATAATAATATCACATCACTGACCAATGATAATAATATCACACCACTGACCAATGATAATAATATCACATCACTGACCAATGAAAATAATATCACATCACTGACCAATGATAATAATATCACATCACTGACCAATGATAATAATATCACATCACTGACCAATGATAATAATATCACATCACTGACCAATGATGATAATATCACATCACTGACCAATGATGATAATATCACATCACTGACCAATGATAATAATATCACATCACTGACCAATGATAATAATATCACATCACTGACCAATGATAATAATATCACACCACTGACCAATGATAATAATATCACATCACTGACCAATGATAATAATATCACATCACTGACCAATGATAATAATATCACATCACTGACCAATGATAATAATATCACATCACTGACCAATGATAATAATATCACATCACTGACCAATGATAATAATATCACATCACTGACCAATGATAATAATATCACATATACAAATTAAAATGGAGATATTTAATCAATTTCAACAGGGTTGATCTCATGAGTTTCATAAAAATACACTTCTTACAAGTTAAGATTTCACTATTAAATTTGATCTTCCTAAATATTTGACTTCTAGCTAGACACTTTACTGCTTTTTTACTTTTGTGATCTATGGAAATGAGGCGGATGTAAATTATGGAGATTTTCCATCTTTAATCAATGAAAGAGCCTCCAAATGCAATGCACATTTCATATACGAATAAAGTTTCATTTTATGCACCTGTTATTTAAAAATCTAAAATATGTACCTGGAGAAGTACATATTTAATCTCAGCCATTTCACCAATGATGATCATTGGATCTCCAAGAAGAAAATTTAAATGTGACACAAATTTCTTCAGGGTATAGAATAGGTGAACATGACACTGATTATTATATATCTGAATAAATAGAAAATATTCATGACCGCAGTTTCATTTAATAACATCAATTCTAATCTAATGCTTATTAATATGAGTCGTCATTATTCTTTAAACACTGAAGATTAATGTGGCTTGTTGATAACATCATATCAACATAAAACAATACCACTACAAAATAATAAACAATTCACTGTCATATAATAGTACACTCTCTAATTTGAGAGAAAAGAGACCCCTCCAAAAACATCTTTTTTCTAATACATTTCTAAATGCAAAAGTCTTGATATAACAAGACTCTTCTTTGCATCATCAATCCACAGTTATAGCTGTGCACGAGTATTTTGTTTCGTATTTATTTGTTTTTTTAAATAAATTTGCAAACTTATTGCAAAACTTTGTCAATGGTGTATAGATTGCATGTTGGATAATGGATAATTTATTTAAATTAAAAGTAGTTAACAGAACTTTAAGATAAGGCAGAAACAATATAAACACTATGAATACTTTTGCAAGCCACTATACATTACAGCATACAATATATATACGACAATTTTTGCCAGACATTAGTGTATAACTTTTCCTAATAAAATAAGGATGCCTGAGTGGTTCGTGGGTGCATCCACCTGTTTTATCCAGGAAGTAGATTTATAAATAACAAACATATACAGTGTGTAACACGGCTTTTTGCCAGACTCTAGTGTAAAAAATAAAACGAATAAAATAGTGACAGTTTATGAGCCCCTATTGAGTCTGCTGTATCAAACTATATTTTTATCAAAGTAATACTTTCAGAAACATTGAAGACACAAACAATATACAAAAAAACCTCTAAAAACAAATCAAAAACTTTCTTGACAGCAGTTTAATAAAATGTTCCTGTAGCTATAGAAGGGCCTCAAAACACATCCGAGCGTGTCTGGTCATCTGGGAGCGTGCATAATGTTGTACATGTGTCCTGAGAAGTTGTCCCAGTTCCTCCACACGACAGTGAAGAGGAAAAAGAGAAGCAGTGAGGAAACGGAACGGATCTGGGTCTTCATCAGTGGGATGACACAGTTGGCGACAGTTGACACAAAAACGAGAAGGACGGCCATAAGAGCCAGCAGAACGTTGATAAGTTTGCCCAGCAGAGTGCGTGCCGAAGCGTTCTCCAAACCCTCCAGCTGAACCACCTGCTGAAGCTCCATCTTAGAAATGCGGGTCTGACAAGCGTCCAGAGCCTCCTACATACAAGAATGTTAAGAGATAGAAAATGAAAGCAAGGCACCACAATGTACAGAACATTTAGAGTAATGTTCTTTTTCCAGTGTTCTGTAAGCCATGCAAAAACATATAGCACCTGTAGGTCACGGGCCCTCTCATTGGACTGATAGGCAATCTTCTCCTCCATGCTGGCCAGTTCCTGCTTCAGGTTCAAGATTTCATTCTGATGAAGTTCAGTGAGGTCATTTAGCTGTTCCTCAAAACGCTCACACCTGCAAATATACATCGCATGTACTTGTGTCAACAGAAGAACATTTCAATGTGTATATAGATGTGTGATAATGAGTGACAAATGCACACATGGGAATATACAAATCTTATAATATAAAGAAAAATGTATATGCAAACTTAGATGGTGTGCACCTGAAAATGAAACAAAAGTGCGTATGGAAAAACATGGATCTTTCACACTTCATATAAAGGTGTTATGATGTAAAATGAAACTATGTGTTCACCGTTTTCAGTGCGTTTGGTGCAGTTAAAAGGACTAGTAATCCCGCAAATGCACTTGTATATGTTGTTTAAACAAAAGTGTTTGTCAGGAGCGTGGGAACAGAAACAACTACAATGATACAAATCCACCCATCAATTACAAAATCTTCTGTAATCCTCAACAGCTCTTGAATCAGCCATTTGCATTCTCTCTGCAATGTGATGTCACATTGATTAAGCCCCGCCCATGACTGTGGTTTTTAAAGATATTACAGTGTTTCTCATTTCATTTGTTTCTCTTCGGTTTATTTTTTTCTGAAAGCACAGACCCAAACAGGTTCGTCAGAGCCCTGCACTTTCTGCTTAAAAGGGTCGGAGACCAGCAGCTCATTTTTATGTAAAGAGACACACACCAAAATAGCATGTTTTTCTTTACAGGCAAAAATGGACATTTATACACAATAATAAAACATGTGTGGTGCATTTTGAGCTGAAACTTCACAAAAAGTTTCTGCAAACTAAACGGGGCAGCAATGGTGGCTCTTTGAGACTCAAATATTGTGATAAGTGATGCCATCAGACATCCCAAGTGTGCCGTAAGTTCTGTGAGTCTCCCGTATATTAATAGTGGCTCACTGATGCTCCTGAGCGTCAAGAGTAAGATTGTATCAAAAGCTCTCATGTAGATTTTATAGCATAGGTTTTTTATCTAAACATATGTAGGCCCATTATATGCATAAGGCATCCTTTACAGTATTTAAAGTGTTTCTTTTAGTTGTTGTTTGTTGGATCTTGTCTCTCTCTCTCTCTCTCTCTCTCTCTCTCTCTCTC
>CM065660.1:5752722-5762722 GCA_033220385.1 Triplophysa yarkandensis
AATGCTTGTCACAGATATTCGGTTACTTGTTTTGTGTTTTTATGACACTTGCCCCAGCTAGCATATGTTAAGGTCGTGTTTGTATAACACAAGACGACAGAATGAACCTAGATAAACAATGGCATTCCCTCGAGATAATGAATGCATAAACCATTCAAGACAGATATTGGATAAAAGCGTCTGCTAAATGACTAAATGTAAATGTGGTTGAATAAGGTGACTAATAATTCGACAACATCTATCATCAACAACCAGTCAGAGAAGTTAAAGATAAAAGTTCATTTCTAAATATCCTGCAAAGACTACATCGTTAGCCTTTCAATCATAATTCTTCTTCTGCAGTATATTAGTACTTACAATACATGGCAAATGAATGTGGGTCTTCTGTTCCGATCAAAGAGACTTTGGTTTGATGATTCAATTATAATTAATTTTATTGTTTGTGTCCTCAACTATAATAAATGCCATTCCATCCTCAGAGATTGCATTATACGTTTATTTTAATTAGTTACCTTGTTACTACGGTCTAGTCTACTGTTATAGGTCAAACTAGTCTTTCAGTTATTGCATCACCACCAGTGATGAGAAAACATCATGACGTCATTTACGTGACGGTTTTCTGACAACACATCACTGAAGTTACTGAAGGACTACAATCCTGATGTTTACTGTAGTCCAACACATCTGATTTCTTAAAGATGAGAACTCACTTTATCATGAACTTTAGGATTTATAACTTCACACATTGTTTACCGGTATTAACACACACAAAATGAAATGAGGTTTAGAATCTGAGAGGCACTTTAACAGCTACGACAAGACATGCTATTACAGTCGAGGCAAATCTTATTGTTACACACTTGAAAAAACGTGTGCTTCCAACCATAAAAGAAAAAGATTTATAGTCTGGAGTCTGAAATTACCTGTTTGAATATTACTTCATTGAATACTGTTGGGATGAACTAGATATCCTACAGTGAGAAAGAAATATTAATCATTCTGGAGATACAGACATGCAAATGTTCCATCATGGTGTTCTCAACAGAGCAGAACCTACCAGACTATCGGCCAATAGTTTTAAAACAGCCAATAACGTTAGCCGATTCATTACCAGTTGGATGTTCAAGTCATTGTATTATTTAATAACATTAAGAAAATTAATATTAAAGGACCTGTTTTCTGTGTTTTTTGAAGCTTTCATTGGGTTAACAGTGAGCAATATAACATGTGTTAATGTTTCGCATGTAAAAAAAAGACAAATAAAACACGCTCTACAAAAACCCCTCCTCTTCTCTGTGGGAGTGCAACAAGACCACGCCCCCTTTTTGGTGTTGTCTTGTGGGCGGAGGTTAACTGTTTTTAATGATGTCATTAAAGAAGGAAGTAGAGGGATGTAGTCCAAACTAGCCGTTTTGTGTAGGTATTTCGTGTAGGTTTTATAAAATATCTGGCTTGGCATTGAACTTTGAGATTTATAACAGATATTTATAACAGATATAAAAAAAATTAAAAAAATTAAAATTTTTATATATACTTTTTGTAACTTCTCTCTCTGTGTAACTCGGTAACATTGTTTGTAGCACTTGTTCACCTATTGTTGTATCGGCTATTTACCGCTTCATTGTCTCCTCGACTATTGTAAGTCGCTTTGGATAAAAGCGTCTGCTAAATGTCTAAATGTAAATGTAAATGTAAATATTATTAACAACTTTATACACTGATTGAAGTTTGAAATATGGAATCACGTAGAACCATAAGTAAAAAAGTTCTGTGATTATTTACTTTTGTAAAATAAAATTGTAAAATAGAACCAATTCTCCGTCACCACCTTTCTTCAAAATACCTTGGTTTGTTAAAGTAAGAATGTCATAGAGGTTTAAAAATTCCTTTGAGGTTCATTTTAACATCATGAGTAGTCATAGGGTTTCATTCGCTCCTTTTATCTTATGAAGAAGATTTAAAGAGACAGGGAATGATCATAAAGGTCAAACTTAGGAATGCTGCAACATCAAACAGCAGTCCAAGTCTTAAAAGTTTATGTTGCGTTGATTTAAGAATGGAACATTTATGCTGTAATATATTCGCCTTCATGCCCGATCGACACTTTTTGAATTATGGAGTAAATGTGGTGGGTTTTCGTTTATTAACAGAACAGAGGGACTGCGAGTCGAGTTACAGCTCAACAGGAAGCGTCGCTGTATCTGCATCTTATCAGCACATGTTAATTGATCAGTTTCAGTCAGATCACAGTTAAGCTCATTGATTCATTCTTCTGTGCTAAACTATCTGTGAATCAACAGTCCTCACATCGGACAAACTTTCCATTCCACTGAAACATGGGACTATATTCCTCCAATCTCATTGCTCTTTTCCTTCCATATTTCCAAATACATTTTGTTCAATTGCTACAAAACTCATTTCAATTCTGAAACAACTTACAAATGGGAAGAACATCTGTGAATGTTACAATACAATTATATTGTAATGTATAGTAATTGTATTTGGAGTAGAATCTGTGTTGGCTTTAATTCTGCATTAAAGGTTTCGTCTTTAAGTAAAAGTTCACCCGATGAAATAATGTAATGAATTATTGACAGCTGTTCCAATCTGTCATGGTCCTGTCCTCCTTGTGGTTGTTTTCTTGTTAGAAGGATAGGATCATGACAGGCCCCATGTCATGTGCTCTGCTGTCTTGAGTCTTAGATACGCCCCCTTGTTTCCTTATTCATTATCCCATTATGAGTTCACAACATTCACCTGTTTCCCTCGTCGCCTGCATTAGTTTCTTCACTATTTAAAGCCTTGGGTTTTCTTTCCTCTGATGGATCGTTGTCTACTTTGTCCCTGTCTGTCTTGAGTAGATTTTCAGGTTTTTAGTTGGTTTTTGTTTTTTAGTTTTCCCCATCCCACCCCCTCGAGGGATATTATGTTCTGCATGTTTTTTATAAGTAAAGTGTTTTCGTTAAGAGCTGTCATTGACATTGTGTTCTGTCCTCACAGTTCATGACAGAAACCTGTTAAAAACATCGGTAGTAAACAATTAAAGCACAACCTTGTGTTAAACTTAACAAGTCTAAAATCAGAATACATTAACCTTGTTCATTTGATGGACACCGTTGAATACCATTGTGCAATGTCAATGTACATTGGAAGTATCTCATTTGGGGTCAACAGAACAAAAAGATCTTTAATTCTCCATAGGGTCCAAAAACTGTTTGGTTACGAGCATTGTTTCAAATATCTTTTGAGTTAATTAGAACAAAGAAATGCATACAGATTTGAAACAGGTGAAGTTTTTTTGGGTGAAACGACCCTTTTAGTCACCCAATGAAGATACAGTTTGAAAAAGTTTTTATAAATCCTCCGTCGCTGAGTGACGTTTGTTTATTTGGTAAAATCACCTTTCTCTTTTAAGATCTGGCTGAAGATGCAGCAGTGGAAAAGCTGGTTTGCGAAGCTTTCCAAATGAATGTAAAATAATAACATACATTTTTTAAAAAGCAATTACCTGCGTTTAGGAAGTAAATGCAGGAGGCAGAGTTATCAGAAGAGCAGTCGTGCGTGCCAGCTTACGCTGGTAATCCAGAGAATAAATGGCCTGCTTCAATCCCCTTGTCTAATGATGCTAACATATGCTGTGCTGCTGGATGAAAGAGCAAAAGCAGAGATTGGAGGAAGGTTATTAAAGTCAGCTTCTTCCAGTCAAGCTCAATGAGATACAGGGAGTGTATTTGTAATGAACAGCAACAATCCTGTTTCTGAAAACAGTCCAGGAGAATAAACACACACACTCGCACACGGAAAAAAACAACTTAAAAATATATGTTTTAATATAGGATTTGATATAGGTTTTCAGTATATATAATCCTATATTATATGAACATATAGGGCTTATATGTGGATATTAAGACCTATATATGACCTTTATGAATGCACCTCAACTTTGAATATACACGCATATATAATATCATATATATATATATATATATATATATATATATATATATATATGTGTGTATATATATATATATATATATATATATATATATATGTATACTGCTTTTTAATATATGGAATATATCCTCATATAGATTTTGCATGTTGACACACACACACACACACACACACACACACACACACACACACACACACACACACACTCAAGAAACACAATACTGCATGATAAAATACACCCCAAACTTCGTTAATGTCTCAATTATTTCTCAAGAGACCAAAGAGATTCAAAAGTCTAATTTGTGTCTCAATTAATGCCTTAATTTAAGCTCCAGAAGTCTATACTCAGCAATGTCTCAACATTTCAAAAAGTCAATATTATTCAAGGATGATCTTTAACATTCACCATACAGTTTTTGTTTATCTTAAGCAATCTTAGAAAAGACACCTGAGACAAAGCTTATGCTTAGTTAAGACCTTCTTGGCTGTAAATGAGCATCCCTTAGCCTATTCTCAAAAGAAAACATCTCACCCAGACTTGTTTTTTCTTCAAAATGTCAAATTTACTTGAAATGCCTTTGAAGATCCAAAATTCTTAGCTTCAAAATGTGACACATTGTGATGGTAAACCCAAAGGGACAAATACACAATATCATTTTCTTCAGAATAAAAGCAGCATCAGTCTCTCGGGCCGTTGCCTAGTGACAGCAGTAAACATCTTCCTCCAGAATTCACAGTGGTACTGACACGGATAACACCGATGTCCTGCTGGTAAAAGACCTGTTGCTTTTCATGTCATTTTCAGCCAATTTCTCATGCAGCAGCTGAAGGATTAAATCATTATGTATATATGATGCTTTATATATAACATATTCTCAAAATAAAACCCTCATCTCCACATGGCTATACAACACATTAACATTTTTAGTTGTGATTTTTAAACATGTTTGCTATTCTCTCGATCTGTGATTTAAATATTAACCTGCAGATTGTGTCACATTTAACTCAAAAAGCCATCAACTTTTGACCTGACAGCTCATAAATGATACGTTTATTTATAATATATTATTGTTTATTATAGTTATTAAGATAGACTGATTATCTTAATTATCTTCAGTCTATCTTAAGCTTGTTTTGTCCTGGTGAGTAAAAAACAAAGTCTGTAGATTTTTGTAAAAAAATCTCACTGTGGTGGACTTCGTTCTGAAAACTAATTTTACAGTACATTCTTCTCTACCAAGTGACAATTTTAACCTTTATTCCCCACAAAGGGATGAAATAGGAAATGTAATTGTGTTACATGCACATCTACGATCACATGTCCGGCACTATTCCCTTCATTCCCTTACATTTTCCAAACTCTTGTGGTTCAGCCAATCATTCATTGATTTGGTCTTTTGATCTGTAACTCTTCGCTCCCACATCTTTTTACAGCGAACAGGACAACAGTGATGGATCCCTGCAGTGTTCAATTTCCCTTCAGTCGCCTACAATCACATTTGAAGAAACAGCACACAAGAGTTAGCACACCTGCCGTCCTGAAACGCTCTTCTGGTCCAGGAGAGGTCGGAGAACGTGTTATCACAATACGAAGAAGAGCAGAGAAGTGGGAACGTGATGTGAAGACGGAGAGAATAGACGTGATGTTTCAGAGCCAGCAGATGTACTGACTGTGAAATGATGTGATAGATGAGAACATCACACGCACACTGAGAGCTTCTATATACACATGTCCTTCTTGTTAGAATTTTATTGTGTTTTAAAGGTTACAAGAGTGAGTTTCACACAGACGTGTGCAGAAGACAATTCGCTTGAAATGAAGAGATATGTGTTTCTGACATGAAGACACCGGAGCAAGATTTTAGAATCAATACAATTTGTTGGAACATTTTATTACACAAGATTCTATTATGGCTAGGTTGTGTTTATTCAGAGGGCTTAGTGATAGAATTTAAGATTGTTTTTTTCGTAATAGAGGATTGTAAAGTTTTGGGTACACAAAGGTGTATTTTTGTGTACATAGCCAGAAAATGAATATTTTAGCATTTCTTTTCCATCCTGCCAAATTTAATGGGTTTATGAGCAAATGTCTGAAATGAAGATGTATCAATTCAATGTTTTTATGTTTTTATTCTATGGAATGAAACTTTTTAATAAAGTTTAAATTAAAAGGCTTTTTAATGCTGACATCACGTTAGCTAAAGAGTAGATGTTAAGCTCATTCTTCCTTCCTCAGTAAATTATTCAAATGAAATAAAACATTTTGCAACCACTGGAGTCTATAAAGGCAAAACAAATGTTACAAAATACTTCTCGTTATTTATTGTCAAAATATTTTCAAGCATAGAATTCTGCATTTTATTTAAGCAATTTCTTTCCATAATTTCTTCCTATTGATTTTGCAATGACCTAGATTTATTTGTCAGTGTTTGTGACAAGATGCTTTAAAAAAACCTTCTTGAACAACTACAGCAAGGCTTTAATCTCTGAAACATCAGTTCAGTCAAGAGTTTCTGCAAACATGTCATCAGTCTTGAGACGTGAGATTCCCATGAGCTGAATCTCTCTTTCTCTCTCTCTCTCTCTCTCTCTCTCTCTCTCTCTCTCTCTCTCTCTCTCTCCCTTACTCTCTCTCTCTCTCTCTCTCTCTCTCTCTCTCTCTCTCTCTCTCCCTTACTCTCTCTCTCTCTCTCTCTCTCTCTCTCTCTCTCTCTCTCTCTCTCTCTCTCTCTCTCTCTCTCTCTCTCTCTCCTTTACTCTCACTCTCTCTCTCTCTCTCTCTCTCTCTCTCTCTCTCTCTCTCTCTCTCTCTCTCTCTCTCTCTCTCTCCTCTCTCTCTCTCTCTCCCTTAACTCTCTCTTTCTCTCTCTCTCTCTCTCTCCTTACTCTCTCTCTCTCCTCACTCTCTCTCTCTCTCCTCTCTCTCTCTCTCCTCTCTCTCTCTCTCTCTCTCTCTCTCTCTCTCTCTCTCTCTCTCTCTCTCTCTCTCTCTCTCTCTCTCTCTCTCTCTCTCTCTCTCTCTCTCTCTCTCCCTTACTCTCTCTCTCTCTCTCTCTCCCTTACTCTCTCTCTCTCTCTCTCTCTCTCTCTCTCTCTCATCTCTCTCTGGTCTGTCTCTCTCTCTCTCTCTCTCTCCCTATAAAAATGACAAATAATGGGAAGTCATATAAAGAGTGAATCAGTGGAGAGTTTTTCCCGGTTTCACTCATCTCTTTAATCCATTTCATGTGCTGATGGTGCAGATGGCTAACAGGATCAAATCTTTCCAAAAGAGATTAATCCAATTCTGTGGCTTTTTTGAAATCCTGTAAAACATCTCTCTCTCTCTTATTTCTTTCTTTTTTTCTTTATTTATTTTTTGTCATTATTTTATTTTTTCAATCCATTGTAGAGTATTACTCATAATAGTAATCTAATCTGAACCCTATCAGAAGTCTTTCATTGCAGTCAGTTTTTTTAGAAGCTTAAACGGACAGTCCAAGCCAACCCATATATATTTATAATTATAAGCATGTAAAGACTATTTATATGCAAATAAAGATGTGCATGGATTATCGTGAACAGGCCGGATTTAAATGGACATAATCTCCATGCGCTTTTATTGTACAGAAATGATTTTTCTAAAAGCTTGTCAAAACTAATCCCACATAACCACTGATATCCCTTCTGAAAATATACAAGCAATTATATAGCAATGTATTCAAAATACCTACAAACCAAATTACCTGTTGTGTTTTTTTTGCGTGTTTACAAAACCAGACGATCAAATGAGCTGAAATGTGATTTTAAATATACTTCATCACGTATTTGTAAAAGCGACAACACATTCATCTCTCAACTCATTTACAAGCCAATCCAACATGGATATGTTCAGAATGTCTCATGAGCTCTGTTTGATTTTAATGAGCAATATTTCTTTCATTGATGATTGACATTGACTGAATGATTAATGGGGTCGATCCATCACATTACAAGGCCGCCGGAAACATTACGAGATGCCACACAACTCAAGTCATGTATCACAATACGTCCTTGTTATTCATTTTTAATGTTCATGTTATTATGTTCATTAAAATGTGATTAGTTCAGCTGAAAGGAGCTGTAATAGGAAAATTATAAATGTTTCGGCCGTTTTTCTGTTCTTTAAGTGTGAACAAAGAAAATAAATCTCTTGTGTCATTGGCTGACATGACTGAATTCATGTGTTTATACAAAAACATTTTGAGAACAGTTCATGGATGTAAAGACTTACATTGAACTTCTAAATGACCTTAAGCTGCTTTCAAACCCTTAATCTCATCACTCTTGCTAAACACAATATAGACATTAACATATTCAAGATCCAATTTGGACAATCTGGTGAAATTGAATACACATTACATAGCGAATATTTGTGATAAAATGGATTCTGTTGAAAAGGTCTCTTTATTTCAGGAGCTACAATGGAAATAAAAATATACTTGATTATGAGTACATTTAATAATAGCATGTTTCAGCACGCACACATAGAAATTCATGATTTCCTAAAGTCGTTTCCAAACACTCTCTTAATCTCCGGAATCCTTTTCTCAACTAACATTTCTATATTAAGATGATCCAGTATTGCAATTAAATAAATGCAAATCCCCTTGAAGCAAATCAATGAATTACAATTATTTCATTTATTTATTCTGTGTGATATTACACAAAAATCTATTCTTTGTAAATATCATTTTTCGGAGATTTGTGGTCCACAGCAGTACACTTATTAACAACACTGTTGCATTTGACACAAAGAAGCTGTTTTGATCAGTGTATGCGTTTTCTTGAATTTGAACCGTGACCTTTTTTGTTTCTTGCACAATGCTTTACAGAGACAATCTTTTCAATTCAAAAGTATGTTAATATAATTTATAGATATGTATTGCTCTTTATTGTAATCTAGTATCTTAGTTTAACATGTTGAAACTTTTTCAAATCCATTGTCATCGTTATATCAGAACTCACACTTTATTTAAAAAAAACTGCTAAAACTATGAAAACATATCTGCCTTTTAAAAAGTTAAAATCTCTATATCCTTGATAAAAATCGGACTTAAAACATTCTGATAATTTGCAAAATGTCCCCATGCAAAAGAAAAATCCCAGATTCGATGTTAACATTTTATTCTCATCTACTTCTGAGATATTTCTCCTGAAAATAATAGTCAGAAATCTCACAAATTACTGCATTAGAGTTTCAGAAAAGAACTCAACAATGTCTCAAACTGACTTCACTGAGATTTGTCAAGACTTCATTATAAAGTTGATATTATTGAAGATCTCAATATAAACTCAAACATTTCTCATCAAAATGACTTAAATCAACATTATTCACACCTGTACAATATACATTCATTTACAACTCTGTGTGTTTTTACAATTTCACTTTCATTAGCTTCTGTTTTATGTTTTATTTCTCCTTAGAAACAGCTGTCACCAAGGTGAACTCTCATGGCCTGTGACAGATGAGGTAAGACATGAAGGATATTCTATAATGGCAGGTTTCAAGAGTGTCTGGGCACTTGAAGGAGCCGTTAGCATCACCACTGCAATGTCACTTAACAGCAATTACTGCGGCTTTGTAAATGAAGCTAATTAAAGCCAACACGTTCCCTTAAGACGTCTTGTTTAACACCTGCCCGAAAGACACAATCAGCACTTCTGCCCTCCGTCGCTCCCCGCAAACCAAACCCTTCGCTCCTCGTAATGTATAATGTGCTGATTCAAAGCCTGTCTGATCATCCCGCTGGAATTCATCACAGGACTTATCCATTATTTCTTCCAGGAGTATTTAGTCGTGTGATTTCAAAGTGCAGTCACCCGAGGATCTCTGTTTCAAATGGTGGCAGATGGCAGTGAACAATTTCAACTTCTATAACTTGAGGCGTTTTAGAGGTTCTTCCAAGCAAGTTCACTCCAATAAGTTGGGAACAATGAGTCAAACACCTGAGCATGACCGATTTTAAACCAAACACATTTGAATTTGAAGAATTCTTCTTGTATTAATTTAACAACTGCACATATT
>CM065660.1:5767722-5775364 GCA_033220385.1 Triplophysa yarkandensis
TAAAAATTCATTAAATAATTTGGAAACATTTTGAGTTAATACAACTCTTTTTTTCTTTTTTTTTTAATTTACTAGGCCATGTGTTCTGCATTAGTTCATAAAAACATTTAGCAACAAAACATGAAATTATTGAATTTTCCCCAACAATGATAAAAGAAAGTATAACATCAAATATCACATCTACATTTAAAATAACAATCGTGCAAGTGCAATACAGAAAACGTGAACACTCCCTTAATGATTTGTGCAGCCGGATGTTTGGGGATATCATGAAAGTATTTACGGCTTCATCCCCCTAAATTTAAGAAAACTGTGCGTATTTCTGATTAAAAAGGCAACAATGTAAACATTACATAGTTCGGTCAAAACTTTTCTTTCATTTTTTAAACACCTCCAGAATCCAAAGAACGAACTAAGACCTTGTTGTCCAACAAAACCCATCGCTTATATTCTCTCAACGCTGATGTAAGCTTTAAATGTGCCAAGCTGAAGAATGAATTCTACACAGGTGCAAATACTTTCAAAATAAAGAGACAGCCAAAGACAGAAGAGAATAAAAGCTCATGACAGATTGGAGTGTTGCCACATCAGTCGGCGTGAGAGATTAATGTAATGTGCGGCACTTTGGACCTGTGCGTGTTACAGAAGAGAGAAACTTTGGCAGTGGTATCATATCAGAGAGGTCTTTCAATAAGCTGACGAGAAACATTTCAGCTTAATGAGGCACTTGGCCAGGACCACCACAGGAATGATGTCTGAATCAAGCGGAGGACGGCGGAGGGATGGAAAGCCGAACGGAAACAAAGGAAAGTAGCGAGCTGACAGAAAGACAGATCTGCCTTTGAGCTGAAACTGTTCTACACTGATGAGCGCCCTTGATGTGTCTGTCTGCTTTTCGTCTCCGTACATTTCTCAACTTTCTTTCTGGTTTATTGTGGGTAGTAAAAGGTACAAAGCAGAGCTAAAAATAAAATACCCGAGTTTTGTGGAACATTATCAGGTTCAGGATTAATGGATGCTCGGAGCAGACGTGTCGATTGGTTCAGAGCTCTGAAAGTTAAAGGTGAAGTGTTTCCTTTCTGCATCATTAGTATCACAGATATTCTCCAAAATCAGTCGAAAAGGTTGTTGTATTTTTTTACACTTCTGTGATTGAAGGGTAGTCTTGCCCTGTCCAATATGGCGGCACAGTTGATATTTTTTAAAATGGATCAAACTCATAAACATCATCAAATTACTTTCATTTGTTCCTTTATCTCAGCAGATTCATCTCTATTAATCTAGACTGTTTGGTCATCCCAGACCTCATATTTAACACACGAAGCTTAATAAAATTCATGACCCTAAACTTACCAATACTGAACGGATAAAAAGCACAATAATGGGTCTGTGCAAACCATGTGTAATCTTTTTGTGAGGAACACTTTTTGACTAATGTGATGAGATTGAAAGTTATGAGACGGTGAAACCCCAACGTGAAGCCATCCATTGACCTTCTGTTCATTTGTGATGTTCTCTGACACTTTGATCAACGCCATAAAAATGACTTTCAAAGTACACGGTGTGTTCTTGAGAGGAAACTGTCGACTGCTGTAACATTTGCTTCATAACTCACGGAACACTACAAATCTATCTGCCTCCTTCTGCCAGAAGAAACATTTATTCATGCCAAAGCAACAGTATAAGTCATTTAAGAGGAAAAAGACTTGACCATCATTGTACATGAAGTCAAACACCTCCATCATGGATTTAAATAACACAATAACATATATTCTTAATTTGATCGAAATGTAATCTCTGTGGACTGGTGGTTAGAGAGTTGGACTTGTACGCAGAAGGTTGTTGGGTTGAATGTCAGTGTCAGCAGTCAAGTGATCTTGAAGACATCTTACCCCTGTTAACTCTGTAGTGATGATTGACTAATGTATAATACTTGTAAGTCGTTTTGGATAAAAGCGTCTGCCAAATGAATGAATTTAAATGTTGATGTAATTAAATTTAACCTGAAAGTATTTCCATAATATTAACATAAGATTGCTAATGATATAGATAAATATACAGGTAATTTGTAGCCTTAAAGTGTTTGTGTATTTGAAAATAAAAAAAAGTCAACATGCATCCTACATTATAAAGAGTCTGTACGTTAATATCCATAAGCATCACTTACTTAAATAGAAGAAAAATAATTGGACATACAAACTATTATTATAGTCTAAAAATCATCTAAATAAAATATCTAAAGAACTGTTTCTTTTTCTCATGTAGTGAACGTATGTTGAGCAATTCACAATAATCTCATTTATTTATAATTAAAGAAATGTTCAGGTTTTTTTATCCTCGCCATCGCAACTGTACCCACTGTCTCCTACTGAGACAACTTAATGAAATACATGACTGGCAAACATCAGAATTAATGATATATTCATTATTATTCATTCATTATTAAACTAAAACATATGTTTTAATTAACACTTTAGTCAAGAAACAAATCTTAATTAATCTTAATTTTATTATTTAGTATTTAATAAATAATCCATGAACACCATACAAAAGATGACCATATTCCTTTTGGCATTTATCGTCTTTTATTCTTGAGACGTTTCAAGGTGTTATTCAACTTTTAGACATGAAAACGTTTTCTAGGCTAAAATAAGGTGGGTATCTACGTCGGATCATCTTTGAGCCCCTGCTTTGAATAAAAGACAGGCTATTTGTGAGAAGGAAGGAGAAAATTGCGAGGAAAATTATTTGTTCATGAATCCGAGCGTATCTAACCGCAGAGAGCAAATCATCAGATCCTCTCTCAACAGTGAATGAATATACTCAATTTGGATAACAATGGTATTATAGCCGGCGGTGGTGAAGGATTTGTAAAGGACACTGTAAAAGCTGGAGACACGGTAAACTCAGGTCATGTAAAAATACTCTTTAGCACTTTACAGTGCGGTTTATTCGTGAAAGACATGAAATATCTCTACAGATATCTGATTATTCAGATTGATATCTGGACATTCAAAAGTTTAATGGTTATATTCTTTTGCTTTAAATAAATTCTGAGTTTCAAATTTTGTTTTATTTTCTAATTTTAAATTTTGTGAATACTGTTGTTTATATTCAACTGATTCTAAACATTTTCTATAAACAGAATACAGTTTATTACATTTTCCTATCCTCTGTGGATTGACAGGATACGTCATTGGCTGTTTTAAAGTTATCAGCAGATAGAGTAAAAAATGACTTTTATCGACTAAATTAGATTTTTATTCTTATATCAGATTTTTTCCAATACACCATTGCTCTAATAATTCATGAAAACGTTATTGTTATATCTAAATATTCTACAATAAAATTTATTAATTTATACATTTCACCTAAATTTTTTTGTATGTTTATCAACATCATTTTATCAAAGCTAAATTTAATATAGCTTTTATCAGGCCAATCAGGACCCTATATTCTCCAGATCAATGAGTCACATGACTCTTACTGCTCTGTGATTGGCTGATGTCTCTGAACACATATGAATAACAATAGCAGTATGCGCACATGTGTGATGTACCTAAAGACAGCGGTGTTTGAGATGAACAGGAATCATTCCCTCCGTCCTGGCAGCAAACCTGTAAAAGTGAAAAATAGAGTCTTCATGGAAAAAAAGCTTCATGAGAGAAAAAACATTAAATTATGAAGTATATAATACAAGCCCTTTAAATTTCATGACTTTTTCCATTACCAGCAAACTCTTTCATACATCTTCCTGGCTCTGAATAATGCCTCTGGGCCGACTGCTACTTTACTGTTGCTTTGTCAGTTTGTTGAAAGAGAGACTGTCTTCTATCGAGACGATGTTCTCTTGCTCTGACTTTTGTGACAGCAATGATAGCCCGTTGGAACCCAGCGTGAACGCTGACCCACCTGTCAGACAAGAACCTGCTGAGCCCCTGGATAATTCAACGGATCGAGGCGTGCTCTCTTTCCTTCAGACCAGGAACCCAAAATATCTGCTCAGACCATCCACACAGATAAGAAGATGTCTTAAAGAAGCGGTCACATTCTGCTGTAGATTATACCGTACAATGTGAGATTTAACTACACAGTGTGGCCAGAAGAATTTTACTGTTTACCCTTAAAACATCTTACAAAAATCTAACACAACAAAAATAGTCTGCCCATATATCAGTTAAAATCTTTTAATGAAAATGATATAGAAAAATAAATAAAAATCAAGGAGATTTGGTTTCATAAAAAGAATGCCAATTGGGTTCAATGCTTTTTGGTTATCTACAACCTTCAGAATATCTGAATTTGTCTTCTGTGGAAGAAAACAGTTTAATTTGATTTAAGCATGAAATACAGGTTTTTGATTTAAATATATATATAATTTGTTTTAAAAGAATGCTCAAAATAATTTCATGGTGTAAACGGTAGGAAATAAAATCCGAAGTTGAAAAAATAAATCTGTTAAACTTTATAGATTGAAGGTCAATGCTTGCAGTGGTTTTTTTTTTTTCGAAGATGAAAATTTCTTCACATAATGTCTGATAATAAGGCCAAATGTTACTCTTATAATACAGAAATTCAATCATCGGGCATTTAATCATTTAGCTTTTTTTCTGCAAAACACAGGCGCAGATTTTAACGCAATCTATATTTTACTTCATGGCCAACCCATTGTCAACAATTTCTGAACTCATTATATCTTCCAGTGAAATTTTTTTAGAGATTAGTGGAACTACTGTATAAGAACATATGTTTTCTTATAAGAATAACTACTTGGAAATTTCTTGATACTTAATGCATGTTTATAATAATTTGAAGTGATATCAAAATAAAATATTCTGTCATCATCTCCTGTCCTTTTGGTGGTGTCAATTCTCTTTGTTCTGATGAACACAGAGAAAGATACTTGGAAGAATGTTTACTACCAAACTCATTTAGACCTCAATTACAACCATAGTAGAAAAAACACTAATACTTTTTGTCAGTTGTACTCAAAATGGGATGATTTGAAGAATGTAGAGCAGCACGAAGTTAGTAGCAACCATTTAAGTTTCCCTGCTATGGATTTAAATGGAGTCCAAGAACTGTTCCAAGATTTTGTCTAAATATATTTTTCTGTGTTTAACAGAAACAAAAATGACTGTAAAGTGTCGAAAAGAGTTGTCTGTATGGTGTAAATTTATGATTTTTCTTTAACAGTTTGGTTCGCATTGGAAAGAACATTGAATATGGGAAAAAAGATTGTTTCTTAAACAGAAGACAACACCATGACAGTAAGTAAATAGGTGAACTCACATGGCATACCCAAAACAAAAATAAATGTGATGGAAAGCTCTGCAGAGAATAGCGTCAGGGACATGGGCAGACCTCGGGCCAGGGCAGGATCCGGAGGGCAGATGGAATGGAGTGGTCTGTGCCAGTGACATGGGAGGTAATGTTGTCCATGCGTCTTACTAGTGGACGAGTGAGCCACCCGGGCCAAGCTTTGATTGGCCTGGAAAAAACGCAAGCAGAAAAGCTGACAAATGCACGGGATGAGCACGGATTCTTCTTGAAGGATACTGACAAATGCTGGGAGACAGAATCACACACGTGCACGAACAGATGCGGTCGGTGGTTCAGTTCATGCTCTGTGATGCGTGTGCTGGTTCACAGACACAATCCCAACCGGTCTCGTCTCCGGAGACGCTTCAATGCCTCACGTACCACGTGTGCTCCAACAAACACGGCCAACCGTCCCGCAGCTGAAAACAGATGAGCTCAATCGAAAGGTCATTGTGGAATCCAACACACAACGCCTATTCAGAAAGACTTTCATTCATGTTACAGCATCCTATAACATCTGTGTTACAGTGTTTGCATTACTGTATTATTAAATGTATGTCAACAAGGCCAGAGTAAACACAATACTGCTGTTTAAACGTATTGGATGTATGATTTTTTTTAATGAATGTGCTTTGCTACACAGATGTTGTTTGGAAATCAACTTCATTCTGTGTTATTTAATTGCAGACTTCGGAAAATCAGTGCAAAGTTCTTGAGATGTTGTTGAGATCTCTTCTAACGCTCTTTAAACTTCATAATTGCTTTCCAACAAAGAGAAACAGAAAGCACTTGACCATGCAAAAGATTCAGGAGGAATATTCATATTTGAAACCTTTGAGATTGATCTAAGTTTTTCAGGAGATCTGTATCACTTTAATCTCATATCTTTTACAAATCTTAAGGAGAAAATGTTGAAACACTTGATGTATGAAGTGTAAATTAATGTAGATTATGGAGGTAAAATCATTTTTATTTGAGTAAAACTCTATGAGAAATGTTTGAAATTAATTCTATGAGTTTTTTTTAAGATCTTCAATAATATCGACAATTAAATTTGAGACATTGTTGAGAAAACTTAAGTGTAAACTAAGTAATCTATTGAATTTCTTTTCTCCTGTGGATGAGACACGGATGAGATGCAAGGAAAGGCGTCCATATGTTCTCCTTTCTCATTGATGTCAAGGTGAAATAACTGAGAGATTAGAGAGAATTCATCAGTTTTTGTATAGTTACTCTAATATGCAGGCTGACTAGATATAAACCTTTGATTTAATGAAGAAATTTAAACAGAATAAAGTTTGATTATGTGTCTAGTAGTCTTGCAATTATTGTTGAAATACTTTATGTGATCATTATTTCTGATGTTCTTTTTCAGTCAGGCCACAGATCCCGACAGCAGACACCCGTCGTCCAGTATATGAGATGTAATGTTGAGATGTGAGGAGCAGTGTCAGCGTGCCGGAGCTGAAAGTGATGAGTCAGAATCCTGTGCTGAAGAAACGGCCCTGAGCGACCACTATATTATTCCTCCGACTGCTTTATGTGGCAAGCGGCTTTAGTGGTCATCCGTCTCATCTGTGAGCCACCGATGTCTTCATGACGTACAGAACATATAACCAATGCTTCAGGACTTTAGGGGTTACTATCAAATAACCCGACCCTTAATCTAAGATTTAAATAGGGCTCGTACAGTCTGTCAAATAAACAAGTAATGGAGAAAATTTAACATTTATTGTTTTAAAGAATTGCTTTTTTTAATTATAGATTCTTATGTTTTGCTGCATAATATGATGAAAGTTTGACTATGTCGTCAAATGCATTTCTCACACGGAACAGCAAGTCCTGCCCTTAAAAGGTTATTGACAAGGTTGCAAAAGGGCTAAAATCTAGAGAAAAGGGAAGCATAATAGTCCTGTACACAAAACTTAAACTAGAGCAAAAGTAGATTAACAAAAAAATATTTTGCAAAGATATCTTCCGTATGAGTTTATTTAAGACACTAAAACATCTATTTTTAAAAAACAATATTCAATTGATTTTATAACAATATATTTTTTCAGAAATCATGTTTTCTGTGCATTCCAATTAATCTTGAACTTCTGCTGTACAACGACATATTGCTAATAATTTCAAATATATATATATATGTTCTATTATTTCTTTTTCCGGTTGCATATATCCAATTTAAACCATAAAGTCATAAACATTTTCATATTTTTATGAGAATAAATGATTTAATGCTAGTCATTGTTTTATATATTGTAGCTTGATGTGTGAAAAATGTGTGATATTCATCCTATAAGAAATCACTTTAAGAAAT
>CM065660.1:5775864-5812885 GCA_033220385.1 Triplophysa yarkandensis
ACCGAGACAAGAAACCCACCCGTGCAGAAAATTTACATTTAAAAATTTGATCTTGATTTAATTTTGTCATTAAATTAAACACTTCCTCTCTTTTGGATTTTCAGAAAGTACTATTTATAGGTTGGTGGTATAATTCAATGGGAGGATGAAAGGGTGGATGGATAGATGGATGGATGGATGGATAAATGGATGTATTTTGAACCACAACAGGTATACCATTAGTCCCTAAAAGAAGATTACAGTATTGATCCTCTACACACGTCCGATCACATTATGAGGTGTGTATCTGGTGAAGCTCTACAAAATTTTGTATTAATATTGCAAGCATGCTGTTGATGAGTCATGGGACAAATGCACAACATGAAGTATTTGAAGTGTTGTGGGGTGGTATTTGAATTTTTTTTAGGAATTGTAGAGTAGATGTCTTAGACACTTTCTAATGCAGTTCTTGTAGTTTAGGAAAGTGTTCAGATACGAGAGCATGTTCTGATCAATGTGTTTTAAAGAACATCAGACTCAAATTTTACTTTCCAGTTGTTTTTCCAGAAAAACGTGCAAGGGCCTTGCTGCGGCAGAATAATCCCATTTCCTTTAAATGTGGTTCTATCAAACAGTTTAACATTTCAAAGAGCCTCCTAAAATGTCAGGTCACCACACCAGCTTAACGCTAAATGTAAATGTATTCTTTTTTTCCATGACCTCGTGCACATACTTCAGACTGTAAGTCTATAGGTGTCATGCCAATCTGTTTGTCCTGTGACAGGTGGATTGGGAGTTTCTGTCATCGATGGTGCCCGAGATGGCGACTAGTTGAGACGAACAGAGAAAGATTTATTCCTGGATCGGTTTGTGGCCTGCTGGGTTCAGTAGAGCTTTTCTGCTACATCTGCTGTGGATGAAGGGTACTTGTACTTGTTGCCATGGGGACAGTTTAGGGGGTAACCCACTTTTGTCCTTGTTACCCACTCGATGCCTACGTAAGCGACAGTTGTAGTGACTTCAAATACGGGATACTCAATATTAGAATTAATTTGTAGTATGAGTTGCTGTTACAGTGACATCAGTAAAAAAAAAAACTGTGATGTCAACACACGTCTTACTGCTCATACCACGGTAGATAGGTATTACATGTGCGGCATGGAAGATATTTTAATAAATAAGTAAGGAAAGGCAAAAATATAAGCACACAGGTTCCAAACAAGAAAAGATACAAAAGTCCATAAAAGATGCCCTGTAATATTCCATAAGGTAGTGTAAGATGGTTTTATAATACTGTAGTATGGTACATGTAAAGAGGAGAGGGGTTGTTTTACGGTATTTACGGTAATATAATCTAATATCTGTCACTTGCTTTTATGCCCGATGTACTGGTCATATAAAACATATGTTATGAAAAATTTTTTTTCTCATTTTACTATATATATGTGTAATAATGTGTTGCAGCATGTTTAATAGTACAATAATAAAATGAGTTTGGAATAATCGTAAAATGTTGATAAATACACATTTTTAAAGAATGATCCATAAATTGTAAATACTACGTGACTCTTTAGCATCGAAGCACCTAAATCAAGTTGAATTAAAAAGTATTAATATAGTATTAATATGTATTAATAAAGGTCAAGTATTTATTTTTTGCAAAAATATTCATTTATGTTTTGAACACACATTTTCAGTTGAAGGTCAATGTGTCCGGCTGTAATCATTGAGATATATTTAAATGTGATTCTGAATGCGAGTGATTCAGGTCGTGATGTTCTCTTAGACGTGTAAGAGCTTTCAATGAGTTCTGAAAGTAATCATTGCACCTCTATTACTGTCTCTCATCTCTCTCATCTCTCCACAGACGCTTCATTCATGAGATTACACACACCTGCGCTGGATTACAAACATCATTCTGTATGGGTCAGTCTCAAATAACATGCAATTCCCATTAGACAGGAACTTCTTGAAATACATCTGATGTCATTTGTTAGACCTGCGGCTTCTCACACCTGCAGACAACTGTTGAAGGTTTTCATGTAAGACCAGCGATGAAATGTACGAGATGCTGTACATTATTCAATGTGATGCAGAAATAAAGACGTGAGGTGTGGATGCTTGATGCTTCTGCGGCCAATTTAACAAATAACGCTTTCAAACAGAACGATAAAAGCAAGATTATTTTTCGTAAGTTTTATAATTAGATGTCTATAACTAGTGCTTTATTTTGATCCTTCTTTTAAACTTTAATGGGGCTATATTTCTTTGCAGATGCAGATAGCTTTTGAGACAAAGATTCCATTTGCTATCATTGTAATCGTAATTATGTCTAAGGGAAATAATAAGACATCTACTTTACATTTCTATATTTTCTGGCATTGCTATAATTCCTCACTTTGTAAAATGTCACGACACACAAGAGGACCAGGTTAAGCCAAACATCGCATTCATCTGTCTGGTAGTCATGTGAGACAGTTGATGGGAGATATCTGCTGGTTGTGTCTGAAATGTCATACAAGTCCGTTGTATGTAGCAGTGGATGTTTACCTGGTCGTACACGATATCTGCTAGAATTCAATCTACACGAAAACATAATCCTGTCCAAACACATATCGCACAAGTTCACATTGACAGACTCAGGGCTGTGCTTCTATTAGAATCCGAAGTAAAAATCACTAGATCTATAGACTCATGGCTTTAAAGGGGACTTGAATTATATATCCAGGGACCAGAATAAAGCTTTTAGAGTGATATGTCCTGTAAGTCGTGGACAAACACCTCTCGGATTTTCTTCAGATGTCGAAATGTTGTGTTTGCCTTGAGCATTCAGCCAATGTTCCGTGTTTCTGTAATAGCCTGTAACTCGACATGTTCACTGGATTGTTATACTACTAATGTCGACCGCAAGCGTAAATGTAAATGTTCAACAATCTGTTGAGAAGACGAGACCCTTTCCGTCGGCTTCCAAAACCGCAGCTAGGATTCACTGGCATTTATTGGAACTCTATGTGACTTTTTATTAAATGCTCGAGGGTGCTACACCAATGAATAAAACATAATAATGAGTTTCCCTCGGGAGATTATGTAAATGTAAATGTAATAAGTATAGAGTGCAGGGTTGAAATATTTGGCGTCTATCATGAGTGAGGTTTGTGTCGAGGTTGTTGTTCAGAAAGACTACGAGGCTGTGATTCTGTTAAACGATTCGGTGAACAACTGTCTCACGCATTTCGATAATTAAATGCATCCCTAGCTGCAGAAATTACAAGCAAGCCTTGAACTTGCGACATGTTTGCAATAATCATATATTGCTCTTGATGTAAGAAGGATCTGTGTTTGTCATCGCAGCTACAAGAAAAATACTTGAAGTTTCTTAGTCGAGAAAATGGATTTCTTGCTTTGGAGTGATCAAGTGTAACAATACTTAATATTTTTCTTTGGCAACTATATTATCCGTTAATGTTGGATTGGAATAAGTTGTCCCTGCCGAGTCCCAAAATATATATTTGTTAGTAACTCCGTCTACACCTTAAGGACTGAGATTTGTTACCAACGGTAACATAACAATCCGTGTTAAGTATGACGGTTAAGCTTAAAGGTTTTAATATATTAGCAGTTATATATTTCGCATGATTGATTTAAAACAGAAAGGTTCAAATTAACTTTTCTAAAAGACACACAATACTCCCATTGTGTTCCCATTGAAAAGACGTTCTCATTCTTGTGCTTCAAAGAATAAGAGAGATGAAAACAAGTTGGACCTCATAATGAGCCTCCTATTGAGGGCGTTTTTAATTAATTTCATTTCTTGCTGGGCGAAATCACATTTATCAAAGACCCTGAGAACAATTACATAGTTGTAGTCCGGTTAAACAGAACGGCTGGCTATTGTGTTAGAAGTGGCAACTGGTCTTGAAAATGTCCAATTCAAACGGAAAAGAAGTGACCATTTTAAAAGGCAAACGTGTTAAGATTATATTAAAATTAATTGTCTTTTATTCTGATGATCTGTGAGTGCTATATTAGTGTTCATAAATATCGATACCCCATTAAATGAAAATAAAAAAAGAGAAAATCTAGTCTTTAATGTTGATTTTATACTTATTTTTAATGACGGCTTCACCACTTATCATTATAAGCATGTGTCTGCATTTGAACCTGAGATATAAATTACATTCATGCCTCATTCAAGCATGGAAAAAATTAAGTATGCAATTTGGTGGTTAAAGAGTAGAGTTAAAGATGGGTTATGCGGAGATGAGTAAAAAACCGCTCTAGTGATGTCATTAAAGAAGGAACTAGATTCCAAACCGGCTTTTCGATGTACGTGACTTCTGTTTAATAAAATATCTCGCTTGGCATTGAACTTTGAGCTTTATAAATTTCAAAGATCATTTATACTCTTACATTAACACCAACATAACACAAAGTCAAAATCACAAAGAACAGGACCTTTAAGTGATAAAATGATCAATCACAGTAGACTTTCAATTAAAAAACAGTCATGGTATTTCTAATCGATCTCCAAAATCCCATTTTCATGACACTTTTCTGCACATCTGAAGATTTTTCACACTGAATGTGAAACACGTCACGTGATAAACAGCGGCTTACGTTATAGCTTTGCACCCTTTATGGAGGTTCACATTAGATATGGAGTATATCACAAAAAGAGCAGAGGAATACATCATGAAGTCCATTAGCTGAAGCTGTATTATGCATGGAGCCGGTGAGGACGGTGATAAAGTCTCTTGTTGAAAATTACTTTTGATAAAGGTCATACGGTTAAACACTTGCTGGATGCCACGCATACATTCAATTTGCCAGGGCTGCGACATCGCTGCATTGTTTAGAGACCCAGCTATAAAGAAAAACACGCTGTCTTTAACCTTCCGTGTGTCTAGAGGGAAGTTAGGCTTAGTGTTCCTTTGATTTGATTATTTTATGAAGTTAAGTCATGTGTTTTTATATCCACACTACCAGTCTAAAGTTTGAGACACTAACTTACTTATGCATTTTTAATATTTTACACAATTTACGGCTAGAATTTACAGAAATGTGTTCTTAACATTTTAAGCTTCTAAAGGTCTCACCCTGTGATGCTTCTTAGAGAATTCTAAAGGAGACTGTGTGTGTTAGGCACTCTTTGGGCTGTTCTTTATTCAATATTGGGTCAAGTCATCCAGTTCAAAATGTAGAGAGATTTGTCAATTCAACTGTTTTCAAACATGCAGCCATACACATTCAGAAATGCTCTTTTTTAAATAATGAGAAATATTCTAACCAAGACTTCTGACCAGTGGTGTATATCTTGGTTTGGGTTAATGCATTTGAAATGTGTGTTTTTGCATCGGCTTTAATAGGCCTGTGTACATTTCTTTCTTTTTTCTGGGCATCTAGTTTGTTCATCTGTCATTTTTGTCAGTTCTCTGAACTTTCCCCTACATCAGTCATAATGGAGAGCCATTCGTGTTGAAGTGCTTTAAATATTGAATCCTGTGCAGCACTGCGAGAGAGAAACATTCATAATATTCGGAATTGAGCATCAGTGCCAAAGGTCCTTTCGGATGAAAAAAGTCATGTCTGGTTTTTTCATCCCAAAGAAATGTCATTTCAATCAAACAATGTTTGCAAACGTGGATTGTGGGTTCTTATTTAACATTCCTGAGTTTTGTAAAATCATGTTTGGAAATCTGAACTTTTTTTCATTTACATTAGGCATTAAGCAGACGCTTTTATCCAAAGCGACTTATTTAGAATCTAGGAGACAATGAAGCGGAAAATAGCAGAAACAACAATACGTGAAGAAGTGACACATGGCAGGATAAAACCTGGAGGACGGAAGAAAAGGTTATTTTTTTATTATTAAAGAGTGGATAGGTAATGGAAGAGGTTTTTAGTGGGCTTGGTGTGGACAGAAAAGATGATTTTTAAGGCTTTTTGAGTCTTTTTTTGCCATTTGAAAAGGTCTGATTAAATTTTGTCTAAGAGAGAAGATATAATTTACTAAGCATCAGAAAAGACACAAGAGGATCTCTGTTGACGGACATTTATAACAAACGTTTATTTAATAAGGAATAAATTTTAGATTTGAATGACATGGTACAAAACAAAAGTTTGAATGAAATCTGACTTTAAATGTGCTTTTATTTTTTGTGGGTTATATTCACTGAAGTCCAGTTTGAATCCTAATTATAAAAACTTAATCTTTACAGAAAACTGTAATCAAAGATTTTTCAGATTTTTTTCTCGTGTTAGAACTTTTACCATTAAAATAACACAACCTTTTAGTTCTATAGAAATATTGTTCCTTGACGGTGCTCTGACAGCGGTAAACAAATCAGAAATTGCATGGACGTGTGGTCAGACTAAAATCATTATCCGTTTATAAACTGGGCAGAATTCAAGCCAGATATCAAAGGTGAACGTTCAGCGCCGCCTGACTTTCATCAAAACACTGACACTGCCTTTAGAAAGTTTTTTTACACACAGCCTTGATCTTCTCTCCATCCTTTAGGCTTTCTCATCTTTTTCCTTTTGCTCTGAATGTGTGAGGTTCCTGCTGCATTCAGCTTTTCTTTCCCTCCTATCATTAACCATGCACATATCTAACAAGCTGAAGTTTCACACATTATAAAATCCAACAGTGTTTGCTTTTTAAACAGACAATACTTGTTAAACAAAATTATACTTTTCATTTAAATAATAAATACTCGCAGACAACACCAGAGGGGTAGATTCATACATCTATTTTAAATTCTTTCTTTCATTTCCAAGATTATTTTCAATTTTAATATGCTGTTTTAAACTATATATGGATCTAACATGCTCCCGTTTGAGAAATGCCAACATTTATTGTCTTTGCAGTAAAAAACAGACATTCTGCAAACACTTCTACTCATACTCTAAAAAAAGAAATGATAAACTGTGGTGCATAAAGAATAAATAATTGTAATAAATATTTGAATTAAGTATTTTTATTTGAATTACAATATATATATATATATATATATATATATATATTATAATTTGATATAAATTATAATAATGAGCATTCCCTGTAATATTTAATCAGCATAAAACAATAAAAATGCAAATGTCTTCATACAAAATCAAATGTTCTTATTGAATTTTCATTTGATTTGGGCTTTTTCACAAAAGGCTTGATATAAAGCTGTATCCCTTTTATATCGTTTTTTTCTACAACATCTTGAGCACATCCTCATCAGTCTGTCTGTATGTTTGAGAAATGCTATCAGTGCTGTTCCTCGGCGCTGTTTCACAAATAATCAAAGCTTCTTCCAGTGGGACGCTCTACATCTTGGTTGTTTTGTTATGTTTTGAATGATTCTCACATTACTTGTATGTGATGGATCTGGCCGTGGATTTTAACACTGATGCACACTGCTTTATACTCTCCTAGGCTTGAATTCCTCAGACGAGAGAAATGATGTCTGGATAAGTTAGATGGATCGTCCTGTTCCTCCTCCACAGAGACGATGAGGTCATGTTGACCTTCTCGGTTTCTTCTCTTCTTCTTCTGTTCTCAACCTTTTATTATTTACATTATTGCTTCAGACATCACAGGCTTAAGCTCGATGTGAGACAAGACGAGTAAATCTGTGTTCCCATGGGAACGGAGGAAAGAACATATTGTTGATACATCTGTCTGCACTTTCTCATAGTTAGTCATCAGATGAAGTGTTGTATTGTCACATGTCGTATCATGTGATGTGTAAATCAAACATTATGTAAAAGAACGTTTACTGTTTTGAGATGTTTGAAACAGTAAGGATGCTTCAGGTTAACTTTATTTTTCCTCCAGCATGACAGTTCAGCTGTTTTTTTCCATCTGGTTGGCAAAACAAAAAATCCCTGTTTGTTTTTATTTGTATTTTATGTTCATATAACCTCAGATACAACCCACGCACCAAAGCTTATACTGTGACATCATTTATTTTTGCTAATCTGTGTGTGTGTGTGTGTGTGTGTGTGTGTGTGTGTGTGTGTGTGTGTGTGTGTGTGTGTGTGTGTGTGTGTGTGTGTGTGTGTGTGTGTGTGTGTGTGTGTGTGTGTTTCTGTGTGTGTGTGTGTGTGTGTGTGTGTGTGTGTGTGTCTGTGTGTGTCTGTGTGTGTGTGTGTGTGTGTGTGTGTGTGTGTGTGTGTGTGTGTGTGTGTGTGTAATATAAGAAAATTGTATTTTCTTATATTACAGTAATGACAATCTAATGAGAATCACCCGTGAGAATAATAATAATAATAATAAAATGCAGTAAATTGAAATGGTCCAAACACATTATGGCGATGATAATATGATAGGTAAGTGGGTTTATTTATCATAAAAATAGCATGAAAATGCAAAGCATCCTAATGGCTACAAAGACTCATTTTATTTATATATTTGTTCAATTTTAAATACAAAAATAGTTAATATTTTCACTTTCAATTTTTTGGAATAAAAAAACAAAGGTGCAAAATATAATCATCATAGCATTTACAATAGCTTACAGCTGCATAGATGCAGTTTATATACATTCCATATGTTACTGTTTATTTATATACATTGCTATTATTTTACATTGAAGTATCTGTGTTTTATTGTCCATCTGTTTGTTATGTGTATTCTGTATTCTTAAGTCACTTCCTGTCTGTGTTCTATTGTAGTTGTGTCACTGTTATGTTGTGTTATGATAAATCCAGCTATTTCGGTGTTGTGATGTTTTCAGTTAGCACACATTTTGTTTCAAGAGTACAGAACCCACAACTTAACCTCATTATTTTCCATAAACCTATCATCTCCTCTCTGTCTGGAAAATGAGCATTTCCATATAGTGTCCAGATTTCCATGTGTGATGTCTGTGTTTTATTATTAACATTTTATGATCAAGTTCAATATGTTTCATACTAATTAAAAATAATGATGAAAGAAAATCTAAAACTTGTAAGTACTGTAAATGAATTCTAGTCACCCACTATCTGTTGTGTTTTGGAGTTTAACAACTAGAATAACTTGGAAAAAAGTGTGTTCGCGTGTGCCCATCGGTGGTTTTAAAATTGAGTAAGAAACATTTAATTGAAACCTAAGAATAACTACCTTTGCAAAGCCTTAAGAGACTACAACTATCATTTCCAAGTGATTTCTTCTTTTGCTGTATTGCTTTGATGTTTGTATAAAGTTTGCTTTTATTTCTTCATTTCTAGAATGCTTTTGTGATTATGTCTTGTGTTTTATTTCAGTTAGTGTACATTCAGCTGCGGGCTGTTGAGACTGTGCTTTTATTCCTAGATGGTAAGTCATCATTTGTGTTATTACATCTGGGAGGTTTAGATACTGTTAGTGTTTTTTTTTAAAGCCTCTGGAAAGACGACAAAAGTAACATATTATTTTCCACATTTTTCTAAGAGTCTATGGGTAGACAAATGAACAAATAAAAGCACACCAGCGGACACTAAAGTAAAGGTTAACACTGTTTTTGGTTTCGGTTAAATGTCGTCAGTATTTTTTCCTATAGGCAATAATCTGTGTTAAGTGAATTATTATGGATATGTATGTATCATAGACTGTTAAAACGCATGCAGTGTTGTGTCATGTCACCTGAAGTTTGTAAAGCACAATATGCGAAGGGTCACTGTCACATTGTCGGATTTATTCACTTTTGGAGACAATTACACCTTTTATTGCGGCAAGTTGACGATTTGTAGTTAAAATTTATTTGGTGTTGGATTCCAGAAGTTTGAACAGAAATCCATATATAAATCCCTCGTCTTTATATATGGCCTGGTTGTTCTAGTGTTGGACTCCTGATCTCAACTCTGTAAGGCCAATACATTTAAATAAATAACATTTTTGTATTTTAAATAAATAAATGAACAGGTTTATATCCACATTAGTGTATTCACAAACTTTAAAAATATCTGCCACAAATGAATCTGACCATGATTAATTCCATCAGTGTCAACTTGAAATTATTTTAATGTTCCCTTAGTTCCTTTAATTGCTGTGGCATTTACATTATGTCCCCCCTCCTGCAAAAAAAATGTGTTTTACAGAAACAACAAGGATGGCAAATGTTTTTTGAAAATCATTTTTGATGTAATTTATGAATGAAGAAAATACTTATTCATTTAATACATCATTAAACATTGCAAGTACAACAAGTGAAGGTTATGCGGACATGTGGATTTGAAACTGTGGCAAAACGAACAAAATAATAATAATAGTCTATTATATATTAATATATATATATATATATATATATATATATATATATATATATATATATATATATATATATATATATATATATATATATATATATATATATATATATATATTGTATATTAATTATTTTAGTAACATTGCTAGTAAAAAGTAATTTTAATATTTAAATAGAACTGCAAATATGTCAGAAACAACTTACACATAAATCAGTTATTCATGAAAGTCAGTATCAGTCTTATTTTAATATATTGAATTTTATTTAAAAAACAGTTAATTCATCAAATGCTTGTTAACATAGTGTGAAGGTGTAAATATGCTTGAATAAACAATTAAAATACTTTAAAACGCATGTATTAAGTTTAAATTAAAACCAATAGCATTATTAAAGTATACAGGAGTGATTGAAATTAAAAAGATTTCATACCTCAGATGCACACCATGTTAGTTTTATACGAGCGAATTCATAACAGATAATTGCGAATATCTGTGTAAGAAACAGGTTGATTTTTTAATTTAAGTCTATATACACATAACACTATACATGTATAAATAGTCTACACTGTTACTGTTTATTTTGTTTAGATATACACATAGATACTGTGCTCTGCATTACAGAGAATCTATGGATTTAAAAAAAGCTCCCTTTCATGTTACAACCTTCTGCGTCCTAATGTTGAGACTTGTGTCTTATATGGACAACATCATTTCTATCTATGAACTGAAGTTTTAAAAGGAATACTATTTATTTCAAACTACACAAAAAATGGTACAATGCCTGAAAAACTGGATACATGAAATAAAATGTGTATTGATAAAATCAAAGATCTTCGGATTTACACTTACATTACATTTAGTCATTTAGCTGACACATTTATTCAAAGCGACTTGCAGATGAGGTGTACATAAGAAGTATTTAGTACTAGAGGTAACAAAGCAATCAAAGTGAAATAACGAAGGTCTTAGTAATGAAACACAATGAATTCCAAGTGTCAAGGAATTTGTCAGTTTTTTTTTATTGAAAGAGTGAGGATGTCTGGAAGGTTTTATTAAGGTTTAGGTTTATTAGCCAGACAGGTATGGGGAAAAGATGGGTTTTAATGCGTTTTTTAAAGAATGGATACTGCTAAACATGTCGTAATGGGCAGTTCATTGCACTATCATGGAAGTGATCCAATGAAGGTCCGTTAGAGGGATTTTTGCACCATCAGACATTGATTATTAGCTGAGCGCAGGGATCTGGTGGGCAAATAACATCCGTATCAGCGAATGAAGGTTGGGGGTGCGGAACCTGTGGTGGTTTTATAGGCAATGATGAGAGCTTTGAACTTGATGCAAGCGGCTATAGGGAGCCAGTGTAACCTGATAAAGAGAGGAGTAACGTGCGCTCTTTTAGGTTCCTTAAAGACGACTCTTGCAGCTGCATTCTCTATCATCTGCAGAGGTTTGGTAGTGTAGGCCTGCAGTCCAGCGAGTAGAGCATTGAAGTAGTCCAGCTTATACGGGTCTGGAGCCTGCACTAGGATTTTTGCAGCACGCTCCTAGAGGAAAGGCCTTATCTTCCTGATATTGCAGAGAAGGAATCTGCAGAACCTGGTGGTACGCGCAATATGATCCTAAAGTTAAGTCGATCATGGAATACTACTCCGATGATGGATGGTTCTAATTAGAACGAGAGGTTGTGATGGATCTTCCAGTCGGCAGAGATGAAAAGACGTTCAGTTTTCACAAGGTTCAGTTGTAGATGATGGTCCTTCATCCAAAGAGCGATGTCACTCAGGCATGCCGATACCGTCTGGTCTCCAGAGTGAAACACTAAGTGCAGCTGCGTGTCTTCTGCATAGCAATGATAGGAGAAGCTGTTGAATAACGGATTCCAGAGTTGTAATGTAAATCAAGAAAAATAGCGGTCCAAGCACTGAGCCCTGCGGGATATCAGTGTTGCAATTCTGAGACTTCACCTCTCCAAGATACCCTGAAGGACCTACCTGAAAGGTATGACTGGAAACACTGGAGTTCTGTGTCAAAGATAACCATAGTCTTGGGTGTCGTCAGAAGAATGCAATGGTTGACAGTGTCAAAAGCAGCTGAAAGATGCAGCAGGATGTGAACGAATGACTTAGAGGCTGCAGTGCACACTCTTGAGTCGTGACTGGTTGCTGTCCAGGAGGTTGTTCTGAGTGAGGAAGGAGGAGAGTTCGTCAAAGATGACATGCTCAAAAGAAAAAAAGACAAATTTCCGGTGCAAAGGCATACTGAATATAGTAAAAATATATACACTAAATTCTTTTTAATCATGATTCATGTGAATTCATGTTAATAAAGATTTTTTCACAGTGGTGACATAAAAAAACCATTCAGTAAGAGGATGATCTGAATGTATTTTGGACAATCAAAGTTTTTAAGATATACAATCAATATTTATCTTTTCAACACGAAACGGAGGGACATCATAAAAATGATCGTAAAAAACTGAGACACATGTATTAATATAAAATCTCTGTTTATAATTTGAAAGTTATGCAAATATAAAAAAAACATTTGCTGAGAAATCTTTGAGTTCACAATGAGATCTTATATAATATTTACATAATTGCAGACTTGACAAATCTGAGCTTGGTAAGAGACATTATTGAAATCTCTTTAAAAACCTTTTTGTCGCTCTTGAGAAATATCTGACACTTTCACAAAAGCTTCCATACACCCTTTGTATTGATGTCTGGAAAAAAAAACATTATCTTCAAAATCACTTTGTGATTCACTTGAGGCTATCTGAAACATAAAAGTTGTGGATTATATCATTGACCTAACCCTTTTGGCAAATGGCAGACCTGTAATTGACTTTCTTGCCATTTTGAAGTGGATAATGAAGTGACTGGTTACATGAATGGACATCTTAAGCAGTAGGGGTCACAGCCCTTATGTTCATATCCGACCTTCATTTGACATTTAAATGAAATTTAATGATTCAACTGACGTCAGAGGAAACCGCCTGTGCCCATAAATAGAAGTCAAACATTTGTCTGAAAGCAGAGGTGGCACCATCTGTAAATGAGAGGGCTCATAATCCCCCGCCATGTGTGACCTGTTCATTTGTTATTCTTGCTAGTCTTTTCTTATGAGAAATTGTTTGGATTTTCTCTGTCTTGAATTTTCTACATCCCTGAAATCTAAAAAGCAGGATTTAAGCAACTACACTGGGTTGTCTGGGTCTTCTCATTGGTTTGATCTTGAACATTGAAATTGGATCAGGCTTAGCACTAAATCAACTTCCAATGTTTTCTGCAACATTGAAACAGCGCTCTCATGAGGTTGTGATGCTGCGAAGGTGACCTTAGCCAGCATTAGCATCCTTTTGATAAAGGTACGCTTGAAAACAATTGCTATGTGCATAATAAGGAGATGTGATAAACAGCACTGTTCAATAATATAACGCCAGCTCTTCTTTCATGACTGTGACATACACAACATTAACATTTTACATAAATCATACATATGAGCAAACTATACAAGAGATGTTCAAACACAGGTATAAATCATCTGGATTTGAGTAAATTTGTTGAGATATGCTCAAGTTCATATTGAGATATTTTATCCAATTGATTCGAGTATCACTGTTGAGATCTCTTTTAAAATTATTCCACATTTGTAATTCATTTTCTGATAGTTTCTCTCAGGAGAAATATCGGAAACTTTTTGATCTTAATATCTTTTTGATGTTAAAGAGATCTCATCTAGGATTTTTTCTGTTAGCAAGTTTATTTCTGCACTTCTGTAAAACTACAGACCGTATCTCCACTGCCCTTCATCATAAAATCCCTGGAGTGTGTCGCCTACCTTACTCTGCACAACCTCCTGGACAGCGACCCTTCAGGCTTTAAGAAGGGACACTCTACAGAGACGCCGCTGCTTTCAGTTGTTTAAGACTGGCAAGGGCAGCCTCCAAATCATCCGTTCTCATCTTGCTGGACCTAGATGCAGCTTTTGACACTCTTAACCACTGCATTCTCCTTTCAACTCTCAAGGCAATCGTACTTCTCAGGTAGATCCTTCAGACTATCGTGGGGAGGTGAAGTTTCGGAATCTGTGAATACAATCACCTACAGCTAAACCTTACAAAAATGAAATCGTCTTGTCATCCCTGCCAATCCAATGATCCATCACGACCTCTGTATCCAACTAGGATCATCAACCATTATGTCCTCTAGGACTTCTAGAAACATTGAAGTAATATGCACCGATCAGCTTAACTTCACTGATCATGTTGCCTCCACTGCCAGATTCTGCAGAATTATGCTCTACAACATTAGGAAGATCAGACCTTTCCTCTCGTAACATGCTACAAAAATCCCAGTCACCTATTATTGTCTCTGCTATTTACCGCTTCATTGTCTCCTTGATTCTTTGTAAGTCGCTTTGGAAAAGAAAAAGTCTGCTAAATGCCTAAATGTAAATATAAATGATCTCATAGGAAGATGTGCCAACAAAATCTCCACCTTTGACTTTTCTGCATTTTTAAAGTTAAAAACAGGTTGTAAAGTAAGACATCAAATAAATTACAGAGAGAGGCTGTTGCTTGACTCAGTCAAAGTCTCTTATATTTAGCCTCCATTGACCTGTCTGCATAATCTCTCACTTCAAGTTCCTCAGTCAAGTATGAAATAGGACCGAAAAACACATCTGGTTTACATCGCCTTCATCTACATATAAATTGAAAGTATGGATGTTCAAGTCATGGACAGAAAGTTCAGGCTGGTTCAAGAGGAGTTGTCAACGAGTGTTTATTTTAAAAATGTTTTTATGTTTTTAAAACAACTTGTAAATTATATAATATTATGTATACTGGATGTCCCCAAGTTCCTAAAATGTCGTAGAGTTTAAAAGACACTCCGAAGTTCTTAATGATTTATCTACACACTAGTGCTGTCTAAGAGTTTTATAAACACAATACGGCTTTGTAAAAATTCAACTATAGATAAACCACAAAAACATTTTCTCCTGTGCTGAATTCCAGTCCATTCTACATAGTTACCTTGTTCAAAAAAAGTGAATTTAAAAAGATATCGGCATGTGAATGTGCCTGTGAATATGACTGTGTGTGTATTGTGCGTCTTTAATTTTCACGCAAATCAAACACACATTTACGCTAAAAACAACACACAAAAATGCTTTTCCACTTATCATTGATTTAATGTCATCGCACATGTTCGGAAAAAGTCTTGTTCTGTTTCTTTTCTTTTAATTGGACAGATCTCATTCAACTTGTTCAGGTGTGAACTGTCACCTTGTGTAATAGCCGCAAATTGATGTAAGAATTTCTGTTATGTAATGCACGTCTGGAAACTTGTTCCATGAGTTTATGTATTTGTGTTTAAGTGCTGAGTGATGAAGTGATACGATATTTGACTTTTCCTTTGCTTTTTACTCTAAACTCTGCCTAACAGAGATATGTTAAGATTGAGCCAAAAATGTTCCTATGAAAGTTCAATAAGATATGCACATTCAGCCTTCAGGTATGTCAAACTGCATGAGCTTCAAACCTCGTATGCTTCTCTTGCTTTGTCAGCTGTGGTTGTCATTCTTTCTATATGATACAAATGATTATATGCCTATACCAATATTTTTTTAGGCCACTGTGGAGGATTGACTCACGGCTCACGATTCACGACCGGCTCGGCTGACAGTTCTCCGGTGAGCTTCGGCCCGTATCATGTCTTTCTTTTTAAGAGGAGTGGTGAAATTGTAGCAGGCAAGTGGAACTAATACTTTTATCTTGCGTTGTTTGTTTCTGCTACAGTGGTTAAGTCAATACCGCTGTGAAGTATCTGCAAGCTCTGTAGACGTGGAGTGGAATTCAGACCAGGCTTTGATCGTAACACTTCCACCAGTTTGCTACGGTTCTTTGCTTGCCACACAACTCAATCTACACTAGAACACGAGGGGATGAGTTCTCTAGACTTGTTTTCTTCCAGCTCCCTTCATTTCTGTCATGGTGTGGATTTGATGAAGGGAACAGGGCTGTTATCGGAGAGGCCATGTGTCCGGACGTGGCACCACATCCAATCTTTTTTAAGAGACAAGGGTTTTATGGACTCTTCAAGGGGGTTCCAAGGTCTTTCTTTGTCCAGCTCTTGTCTTTCTCTCTACCTTGGTTTCTTTTCTTTAAAGTTGCGATGTTCAGCACCTGCAGAATTGAGTCTCTAGCACCCTTTACTCTTTTATATTCACTCTTTATGTCTCACGGCTTTGCCACCTACTAAATCTGTCTTTTTGTCTTGCTCTGGACTGATGCCCTGGCAGAATAATAGAGTCTGAATCAATTCACTTAGAATCAGAATGAAAGCTGCGTACTGCACACTACATACTGTCTACTGTTTTTTTCCTATTGAGCTCCACTGTATTGTAATAGTCCAAGACAATCAGATAATTGATTTATCGTTTAATATATTGTTTAATATATTATTGTTTCCTATTTTTTTATTTAAGTATATTGCTTTATTAATCATGTGCTTAGCACTCTTCTATCCTTGAGAAAAGTGTTCCTGAACACTCATTTTTATTCAATATTCATGCATTTGGCAGATGTTTTCATTATAAGTTTGTTACAGTTCATTAAAGCTATACATTCAGGTTTTTGTCAGATCTGTTTTGTATCTTAATTAGTTCTTTTACACATCAGTGAGATTAAATAGAGAGCAAATGAACACTTGCTTAAATCTCGCATGTGTCTTAGATATTTCTCCTGAGAAAGAGTAAGAAACAAATGTCTCCATTAGAGTTTCAGAAGACATCTCAACAATATCTCAAATTCTTTTTCTATTGGTTATTTCATTAGAAAGTTGATACTTCAATGGAACATAACTGAGAACTACAACCCATCTGAGCTTAGAAAGAGCAACCTATGAGCATTTTCTATGGGATCTTTTTGTTCGTCAATGTGTCCAATTTTCAAATTGTCCAATGGTTTCTCATGGGACTGCAGTGTTTGCTTTATTTAGAATTTTTTTGAACTGTTAACACTGGAGACTAAATGGCTGTTCTATTGCAAACCAATTCTGTTGTATTGCATGTACACAAAACCAATGCAACTGAATGTCTGTTTCCAATATTCTTCAAAATATCTTCTTTTGTGTGATCCGACAGTTATCACGCTGTCGAGTTAATTCATCAATAAATGCCTCAGAAGAATAGTTTCAAATTATTTTAAACTAACAGATGTGATTGTACAGAGTTGCTTAAATAAGCACTTTTATAAAAATACACTGCCCTGTTTTTAATTATTCCAGACAAATCTTCTATTTTCGCATTTCCGTTTGGTGCCGCTGGAAACCAAGAAATGACAAGCAGCAGTTTTGAGAGTATCTCATCCGGCTCCATATTTGGAGAAATTAGTCAAAATCACATATCATTAGTTTTAGTTTGGTCCATTAGTGATGTATTGAAGAGATTGTGGCTCCCACACACTCGACCCGACGGGAATACTGCTTACTTCTGTTATCATTACTCTTGCCATACTGTTGTCTGCATACCGTCCGTCGCGTCAATCTCCAGGATTAACAAAGTTTATTGAAGGGAATTTAATATTAACTTTCGGTCTTTGGAGCGTGCCTCTTGCGTTCTGCCTCTCCCCATCGCCTCTTTGTAAAGGTCAAGCACTGATGGATTATTATAAATGACTCTCTCTCATAATGGCTGTAGTGCTGTAATGCAGAAATTGATATTACAATAGAAAGAGTGCACATTGCCTCTCAAAAAGCACATTAATCATCCGTAAGCATTCCAGAGATTCCCTCTCCGAGGGCAAAGGCGTACGGTACGGCTCGTAAATGTAGAGAGACCCGTAACGCCGTAAAGTAAATGCTGTTGCGACAAACATCTCCGTCAATGACATCATGGCCCAGCATGAAATAAGAGCGTTTATTTAACCTGATGGGCTCCACACGTAAAAATCTCATTTATTCTCTCTGCAGCTCAATTGTCTTTTAATGATAATGTGTAAAGCTGTGGGGACAGCGTGTTCAGGTGTTTATTTCCATGTGTGCTTTGTGAATTTTGCTGCGCCGGCACAACGGGTCGCCATTAAAACCGCAACGGAAGAAATCCGGGTGGTATGTAGGACAAGCATTGCAGATCAAATAGATGTTCTTGCATCCCTTTGAGCCGAATGAAAGATCAACAAACAGAATATTAGATGCTTCTTGCCCACCACGCAACATCAGATCAAACAGCCGGTGGTGCATCCTTACCTGCAGCTCTTAAGGGCACAAGAGAGCAGCGTCCTGCAGGTTTTCACTCCATTATATCTCATTCACATGTATTATCTCAAAGCATCCTCGTGCTTCAAGACTTTTCAAGCGGTTCTCTGGAGAGATAGAGGCTGTGTCAGACAGCCCATGTTAAAACACTGGATTGTAAGTTTAGTCTGCAGATCCTAAACTTCTGTCTGCAGCATAAAAAACGAAAAGAGAGCGAGTGAGCCAGCAATAAAAGCCTAAGTTGTCGGCATGCAGTCTTTCTAGCACCCATTGCCTGCATCCCCCTGAAGGATCTCCAATATAGTCACTTTGTTTTAACCTCTCTCACTGTCTGCCTCTCTCTTCTTTAACTTCACATTTTTTAGCACATCAAAGACGTGTCTTACTATTCTGTGATGTTTTATCTGCTCTGAGTCATGCAGACAGCAGTAAAAAAGCAGGATGGATGGCCTGAAGGTACAAAATGCTGGTGAGTCCCGCCAGATCTGCCAAGGAGCAAAATGTCCAGTTCACATTTCACCCTGAAATCACAGATTTAAAGAAAGACAGTTGTATATAGACATAGACATAGATACAAAAAGTGATGGATTGATTGATGGATGGATTAATATTTGGATAAAAAGATCAAATGAGCGAATGGACAGTTAAATGCGTCAAATGGACAGATGGAAGGAAGGAAGGAAGGAAGGATGGATGGATGGATGGATGGATGGAAGGAAGGAAGGAAGGAAGGAAGGATGGATGGAAGGATGGATGGATGGATGGATGGATGGATGGATGGATGGATGGATGGATGGAAGGATGGAAGGAAGGAAGGAAGGAAGGAAGGAAGGAAGGAAGGAAGGAAGGAAGGAAGGAAGGAAGGAAGGAAGGAAGGAAGGGTGGATGGATGGATGGATGGATGGATGGATGGATGGATGGATGGATGGATGGATGGATGGATGGATGGATGGATGGATGGAAGGATGGATGGATGGATGGATGGATGGATGGAGGAAGGAAGGAAGGAAGGAAGGAAGGAAGGAAGGAAGGAAGGAAGGAAGGAAGGAAGGAAGGAAGGATGGACGGACGGACGGAAGGATGGATGGATGGATGGATGGATGAATGGAAGGATGGAAGGATGGAAGGAAGGAAGGAAGGAAGGAAGGAAGGAAGGAAGGAAGGAAGGAAGGAAGGAAGGAAGGAAGGAAGGAAGGATGGATGGATGGATGGATGAATGGATGGACAAATAAATTGAAAGTGAAGTCAAAGTCAGCTTTATTTAAAAAAATGGAGTTTCATCATTCAGTGTCTCTCACACCCTTAATAAAAATACTTCAAAACAGTTAATTATAGAAAATATATATGTCCTATAGCATTGATATGTGAGAGATGAAAGGGCAGATCGTGCAAACCAGAGAAGTAAACAAAAGCAAAAAATAGCCTTGACAAGTATAGCATTTTAAGGGAAGGTACATAGACAGAAAGGTTTTGAATGATTGAACATATGGATAAATAGATAAATAGATGGGCCGATAGATCTCTGGATGGATGGATGAATAAATCTTACATTGGGAAGGTCATTAAAAGCTTTTAACTGCTGATATTGGTTGTATTTAGTTGAAATGGAAAGCACACATATTCCTCCAGAAGTTGTGTGTTGATTATTACTGTTCATTTATTTATAAAAACTTGAGTGAATATTGTCTACAGTAACTGATGTGAAAGATACTTGTTCTCCATTTCATTAAACATTCTCAAGATAATGTTTATACCTTATTCTTATCAGGGTATCTTAACTCCTGACCTTGACACAATAATGAATCAGTATACATCCTTAAGTAGTCTCAGTAAAGGTGAAAGAATCCAAATAGAGAGTCCCGGACTCCTCTCAGGCGTTTCATTAAACCCAAGACTCCTCCTGAGGGTCCCATATCTGAATTTCATTCTCCTATTATAAGAGTCCAACTGATAAACTGAAGATAAGAATCTTCAGTGAGCGGAGCTTCAGACTTCAAGACCTAAACTTTGATCAGTGTCTGTGAGTTTCGTATCATGAGAAATTAAAAACTTAAATAAGAATAAAAAACACTTAAAATCTGTTCTACAGAGAAACACTCAAGAATTGTTTTTGAAAAAAGACTCAGTGTTTTTGTGTTTTTACAATGAAAGTAAATGGTGTTAAATTTATTTGTGGTTACAAACATCCTATAAACATCCAAACTGTCTTTCGATTATATAAATTGGACTATATAAATTGAAATATTTTTCATGTCTTGGGTAAACTATCACTTTTAGGATGTTTTATTGTTCAAAAACAATCACATCCCAGTGGTGCACCTTACACTTTCATTCACCCCTTGCTAGGATTTAAATTTGTTTCTACAATTCTAGACAAATCTTTTTTCATTCCGACCATTTCAAAAACTATCTACAGCTAGAACTAATGTGGAGTCGTGTCCATGTCTGAGCCAGATTCAGACTGCTGTGTTAATCTGTGCCAATTTGACCAGTTTGCCAGCTTCAAACCAGATTTTTGAATAGATCTGGAACAGATCCTCAGTCATGTCGTTCTGCCATCTGTGCTGGCTTCTTCATATCATAGAGAGAGATAAATGAAAGTGTGATGTTCATTTTTATTTCATGACATTATTTATACAAAAAGGTTAGCAAACATTTCTTTAATACAGTACTTTAACATGTCATCATCCACATCTGTTGATGGTTTGTTTGAGACGTTTTATAAACATATTTATCTAAGATAGATTGCATTAGCTAGTCAAACAGCGGTTTTGGATTTATTATAACAAAACTGTTCTAAATACATATTTAAAAAAATTAAATCATCTCATGAAGTCAGAATTCGCTCAGCTGCATTTGCAAATTTGCATTAAGCAATGTTCATGTTAATGTTGGGTAAGATAAAGATAAATTAGGAAATATTTAAAAAATACACATGTCTGCCTTTTAGTACTTGAAGTGTACAAATAATAAGCAGGTGACAGTTGTACAATGTCATCGTGTGTTGCACTTTCTGCACAGGTTTTCAAGCAAAAAAAGAAATATGAATGTGGCGCCTGTGACCCAGTACAGCTCTTTTACACAAGGGTTTGGTGTTAAGTGTGTGTTGTTGTGCGTGTGCGTGTGTGTCTATGTGTGTGTGTCTATGTGTGTGGGAATGAGCAGTGTCACATGTCCATCATGTTAACAGCATCTCAGCTCAATCACATCGAGGTAAAACCATTGCTCTGACATATGTCATGGCCTGATGTCAGGAATCATTCTCTTCAAACACATGTGACATGAGCTATAACAGATCATGTCAAGAGGAATTTACAGCCCAAATATGAAAACCTGTTGGACAATTATACATTCATATTAAATGATAATGTATGGTTATATAATTGTAGTTATTATTATAACTATATATTCATTAATAATAGAATATTTTTATATTTTATTATGTGTTGTTATGGTTATTGTTATCCTCAGTGCAACTGTTATTAGTAATTAATTATTAGAAGTGTATATACTGTACTGTATTTAAATCCATAAACAAAGATATTGCAAATATATTATATAAATCTATAAATATGGATTGATACACAACACTCAAAAGCAAATGAAGTTCATTTGGATGTAAATAGAAAGTTTGCAGTATTGATTAAGGCACAGATTAAAGTAAACAAAGGGTACATTTATATTTCATAATTTATAAATTAGATGATTATATAAAATACCTTCCAATGTGTATTTTGTATTGTTACACACTAAATTATTTTGTATTTTAATATACAGGTAAATTTATGCAATATTGTATCAATTACGGGAACTTTTTGTCAAATTTTCTTCTGTTCATCAGAACTTTTTTCCATTTAGGTCGTTTTTTTGCCATTTGGGTAGTTTCGTTCAGTTTCGTTCTACTTTCGAGCACTTACACTTAAAGCGGATGTGAAGAAGGATAAAATTGCTTTAAATTCAAGTGGGTTTCACAAGAACAGTTTATCGAGTACCTTGCACTCTCAAAAGTCAATAACGGGCATGTGTCAAACTACAGATCCGTCTCCAGTTTTACACTTTCCTAGAATTGTGTCACTGGTGTTGCAAAGGTTAATCTGCTCAAGACTGAGAGGTCTGTCGAGGGCAGTTTAAAGACGGTCTTAAGGCTTTGCATGTGCTATTTGTCATACTTTCTGTCATACAAGGCAAGCAGACTTCTTGATCCGGTTAAATTAACTGTCAACACGAATGCAGTGCTAGGAGAAAGATGAATAAAAGTAGAAAATGTTTGTTTATTTACTTGAGATGGTGCTAAAAGTGCCAGGATAAAGCCACTCTATGAGTCTGTTTGAGGTGGAGATTAGGAACCTCTCAAAACCAATAAAAATCCATTCTTTGCATTGACAGACACCTGTATTTATCTGCCGTTTCCTGCAGGATGTGGGAGAGATGATTCAGAACGTTTCAAAGGATTCCGGGGTAAACACTTCAAGGGTTGTGATGGGATAGAACTGAAAACATCTCCATTCCTGTGAGGTTTAAGAAATATTTCATTCAAATATATTATTAAAATATACTATAACATTTTATTAAAAATGTCGTTTATTTATACATTCATTTAAACTTGAAAGACTTTTGACTGAAGGTCAAATTATTGCGACTACAAAACTTTCTGATCCGAAATGAGTTTAGAGCGAAACCAATTCCATGATGCAAAACCATAAAACTTATTTTTCTTTTGTGCAGTCATTAAGTGATGCTATGCAGTTGCTAAGGTGTTGATGCTACTGTATTTGGTTGCTAGGGTGATGGATGAGTGGTTCTTGGCGGGTTCTCTTTAATGTTAGAATATAGTATTTTTTTGACTTTTTTTGTGACAATACTTACAGTGGGTTTGTTTAAGGTTGCCGTCTTTAACCTTTGCCCTTCTGTTTTGAATGGTGTAATGACACAATCTTTGGCGCTTTTTTGGGTGTTCACCTGTTTGCATTCATATTAAATGAAGAAAAGTAAAAGAGCGCCAACTAAAATGTCTTAACACCAAATGATGTGCTTTAGAATGTGCAATATTTTTGTCGTCTGTTAATTTTTATTTTTTAATACCAAGTAAAATAAGCTCTTCCACCCCATAATATGTTTGGATCAGCTGGTGTCACACATGACACATGCAGTTTAGCCATTTCCGTGTTAGCAGCAACATTTTAAAAGGAATCTAGATTTACTAAAGGTTTTTTTAATCTAGTTCTGTCCTAGATTTCAGCATGCGGAGCCCCCGCTGTTTGAAGAGGCGAAATCAAGCCAACACCAAAGACACTGTGTGGTAAAATCCATGATGTTGAAGGTTTTCCCAAGTCCCTTGATGTTGTATACATGTGTTCACCACAACACGGACAGATTTGGAAATACTTCTAAATCTTACAAGTGTTTACTCTTTAAATTGTCTTGTCTTTACTGTGATACATGAGAGATACTGTATATCAGCCGGGTAAAATGCCAGTTACTTGTTGTAGAGAGAGTGATCGTTTGGCACAGGTTTTGTGCTGTGGTTGTTCCACCGGCACAAGAATTAGCATAGAAGAACTCATCCCAGAAAAAATTCTTAGAAAAGACTCTTAGGTCCAATATGGATTAAATAAATAAAGGGGTTAGATATGAACAATGAAATCTTTTATGTGAGTTCTAAACGTAAAGGGACTGTGGTAGAAGAGACAGTTTTGGGATTGTATTTGATTACCGTGATCTGCATTTGTGCCGTTTCATCAGTTTTTTGTGCAACATCAATTATCTGCAGATGAATTGTGTTCTCAAGGTATTAAATAATATTTCTAAGACTATATTGTAGCATTTATTTCTTCTTAAGAGAGAGAGAGACAGAGAGAGAAGAAATAGAGCAATATACCTCATTTATAAAACATGAGATTGGAATCTTTTTTTAAAATGCACAGGAAACACATTTAACACTTTTCTGCAACTGTTACAGGTTGAAAACTATGTATTGAAATTTAATTCCTCATGAAGTATGGTAATAAAAAGGGCATTTTAATGAATAAACCACACCAAACACCAAGTTATGATAACAGCATTCTGTAATAATTCATATAACAATTAGATGTGCTTGCGCTGTATGCTGTCTACCAAATAATTTAGATTAATCAACAAATGTTTACTTGTAAAGTCATTGTAACACGTCGATTGTGATGTGTCTTTGAACTTGAGTAAAATTAAGATAATTAAAAACAAAATTAAAATTGAATTATACTAGAGGGAAATTCTTTTTATAAGATGAGACTAATATCAAGTAAATATGATTTAGCCACCAAATAAAGTAATTTCTGCAATGTTTTTATTTTGGCTTACTTGTATTACATTATCTTGGATCCAAAGCCCTTTAAAGTTCTTTCTGGTGTTTGAGATCAGAAGAATCAAAGTCACAGTTAATTTAAGAGGTTTACCCTAGTAAAACCAACAGATGAGATGGCATTCTTAGCCTTTCTCTACTTCATTTTTCTGGAAACACTTCGGCGGTGAAATTTACATCACACTTAAAGCAGAAAATCCAGGATTTTTTATAAGACATGTCTTATCTTCTTCTCTAACTTTATCATTTATCATTTATCATATCTAACATTGTCACATACAGAAGCATTACAGTCTGAACGGAGACCACAGCAAGAGTTCATGGACATTAAAACTTGATGTGGTTTACTTTGCATATGGCTCCAAATATTTTATCATCACTCTTTGCTGTATTTTAAAGTGTGAGGAAGCGTGTGTTCGGCGGTATTTTCCCTGAATTAAACCAGCTCTTTACATCTGGCTAAGCGTTTGTTATTTCAGTAATGCCAAACATATGCCCCTTCCAACCCTTATCTGGGTAATAAAGGCGGACTGGATTTAACATTCTCCTTTTGCAAATGTAGCAGATCTGCTGTCTCGTGCACTGTTTGAAGATGGATTTCACAAGCTAGGGCTCGACAAATAAAATTAGGCTCGCAAACAAATCCTCAAGGTTTAGGAACGCCACGCTAACATCCTTAACCTTTGACCTTTTGCCTCGTTATATATTTCCCAATGTAAATATGACGACATCACTTTGCAGTTCAAAATTCAACTAAATGCAGTTTGATTTGATTTAAATGAATGTTGTCAACTAGAGACTGGCATTACATTTTTTACGATATTGTCATGCGTAATGTTTAACACATTAATAATCATGATTGTTTGTTGATGTTGATTACTATCCCAAAAATACTTTCTTAAATACATTTTAATCTTCAATTGAACTGTCCAGGTCTCCGCTCAGAACGGGTCACAGAATTCAATGTTGTGAAGAATTTGTTGTGGATGTTAACGCTTTCAGAGAATGTATCCGCTGATGTTTCACATGACTGTTAGTCTCCTGTAGCTCCCAGTTGGGAAACGAATGTTGTGGTCTCCAGCATCTCCTCACCATCTGTGCCTGAGATCCCACCACATGTCTCTAGTGATTGAGAAAAATACATGATCCGGTCGATGGTATCGGGCTGATGGGTGACCACATGTGACTGCTGAAGAACGCTTGATTCCAGTGACCGCAGGACTTGGGTTTAAACCTGCTGGGAATTGATCTTGATGTTGTGCAGGCCATCAGCAATAGAGCCCTAAAAAACATGTTAAGTATTTCATACACTGAAAAGACAAATATAGCCCAACAGCATCATATGACAGAGGAACATACAGTATGCTCTCTGTTATGTTAAAAAACTCAGTTCTTTTTACAATACATCATTAATCAGTACATAAACTGATTTTTTTCAAGTTAGTATACATTTAGTTCCGTTTTTGTAAAATGTTTCCAAAATCTCAATTTTTTGTTATCTTTTTATCGTTTTACATTGTATATTATTTTTCCTTATATGGGAACAGATTTTGTCTGTATCTCTCTCTCTCTCTCCATCTATCTCCCTTTCAGTTTCTCTGCCTTCTCACCCAGATTGGGCGGCACCATCGATTGACTCATCTCCGGTTTTGATGGCAAGGAAAAGCGGATATGGGTGAGGCGACACAGTTGGCAGCGATGTTGACTCTGCTCTTTTACTCCATTGGCAGGCCGGATGCTGGGGCGGATACCATGAGTGGGTTTCTGCTTGTTTTAAACGCGTCTTGGAAACAAATGATGGTAAATATTTGCATATAGGCTACACATTTATATTTTTAGAAAGCTGTGGGAGGTTTGTGCTGTTTGCAATTTCTAAATGTTCAGTTTGAAAGAAATGTGAAGCCAGTTTGTATTTAAACCCCAAAAATAGACTTTATCCAATACATAGATGCGAAGAAAACATTTCTGTGAATGGCACTTGCATGTGTCACCATAGAACTCAACATCTTGAAATCTGGGTGCCATGTGTGGATTCCAGGAAGTCACAATGTGGTCATAATGGTGTGTTCTGTATTTTCTAGGGTGTTTGAAGAGATGCTGTTACTTGAAATATTATACACAAATCTCCCAGCTTTGGGTTTACAGTCTACCCCACAACTGCAACCACTAAAAGTAATAGAACACAGCAAACACTGTATGAGATAAGGATGAACAGAAGTTTGGACCAGTAGTTGTAGTGATGCTTGGCTTATCCTTCAATTATTCATTTTCCAATATTGGAATTTGCATGTACCCGCACCTCAATCACATGCTAAGGAGTTTTTCCGAGCCGGACGGCACGCTGAGATACCAGATGTATTTTGAGTCTGGGTCTGGACAGAAGCCCGGGTTCCTAGTAGCCGAGACTCAATGATAATGTTGACTTTCCCTTAGAAAACTTCTACGACCTCATGTAATGAAGTGCTTTAGTCTCTGTTCCAACTGTGAAAGTAATGCAAACTCTTTGGTGATGATATTCTTGTATTTTTCTGGTGTAGCAATGCTTTGCCGAGGCCAATTTAAGTCTTATCCATAACTTTGATGTGTTGATAACTGAAGAACTAGTTTTATCCTAATTATACTCAATATTTAAGAGGAAAATCATGATGGTGGTTCTATGAGTGTTGTTTTATGTTAATTGTACAGCCAGCAGGTAAAAGGGTAAAGTAACCTTTATACCGCCGTCTCTTTTCCCATTTTCTGTATATATATATACATCTATATTTTTGATCTCACTCTGAGATAAAAACCTTAGCAAACATCCAGGCAAATTGCAGGGCCCAGAATCATCCGACAGTAATATATTGCTGCTGATAAAAGCGCGTATTGTAACCTTGATGATTGTCTCTGGAATGAGAATACATTTGTGGAAAGAGTGTCCTCGGACCTGAATTTACTTTTGGTTTGGCTGTGTTGAGATGTAAAATATAGCGGGTTGACTGGGTCTCAAATTGTATGCATGAGTCTCATAAAGGAAAGGAAATTGCGTTTGATTCGTTCTTGATGTGAAGAGAACTGAAGAACAGAGGATAAGGGCATGTCAGGAAAGCATATGTCACTTCATGTCAGGTAAACATTGTCCTTTTACAATCACACATAGCATAACATGCTTTCAAAAGAGAGAACTATCGGATATGTTAGACATTAGCATATGAATTATTCTCTTTTTCTGGTTAAGGGATATATTTAGGGGCCGTTCACCGTATGCTCAAATAGAGAGCGACACAGCATGTAGTGCTCTTTCATCCAGGCATGTCGTCTTCATTTCCAGTGGAAAACATTCAGCTCTTCAGAATCCAGCATAGAAAGCTTGCAGGTCGTGATTTCTGCAGACGTGAAAAGTGAATGAACTCTTAATTCACTCTTATTTTAATTTTCAGGTTCAACTTACCAACATTTCTTTACCTTTTTATTAATTAAATATTTGCATTGCTACTTAGCTTTGATTTGTTTCTAGTTAATATGGTGTACCAAAACATTAAGCGTATTGACTTTCACTTAGTCTAAGAGAAAAAGCTGTGTCTACTATAATTGCTATTCATTTCCATTCTCTCTCTCTCTCTCTCTCTCTCTCTCTCTCTCTCTCTCTCTCTCTCTCTCTGGTCTATCTCTCTCTCTCTGGTCTATCTCTCTCTCTCTGTCTCTCTCTCTCTCTCTCTCTCTCTCTCTCTCTCTCTCTCTCTCTCTCTCTCTCTCTCTCTCTCTCTCTCTCTCTCTCCCCGCTCAAGTTGTCTGCTACAAAGTATTATTTCAACTGGACAAACTTTGGGATGTTTTGAGGCTTTAGAATGGTAAACAATTCTCCAGAGGATGGCCAATATAAAAGCATATCTGGGGAATCAATTCGGCCTCATTAATGATCCTATTTCTGCCTCCACGCTTGTCAGGTCTTTTGAAGCCTGTTGTCTCTCCGGCCGAGCGCTGAACAAAGCCGCAAGCTCTGTCGATAGCTGCGCGCATAAGAAGCCGACGCTGTCTCCTCCTTTCTGGGGTTCAGCCAAACACAGTCTGGCTAATTAAAGCTGTCAGGAGTGCTGATAAAAGTACATCACACTGCTAAGTCCCAATGTTGTACCAACAGCAGTCATTAACTGCTTCAGGGTTCCTGAAATCTTTCTCATAAAAGAGAAAGGAGACGGGCAAGGAGGAGAATCATAATTTAGCCCTGAAAAGCCAGCCAACTCACAGGGTTCGGTGTAACACGCTCTTGATGTGAGCATCCGGCGTAATGATGACCTTCATCGCCGAGAAAAAACACACCGGGCCAAATGTTTCCGCGGCTCGCCGGTGTTAATCATAACCTCTTATTGATGCCTTCTCCAAGTGCTTTCACTTCCATTAAATCCTGTAAATTGTAACTTAATTGTTGCCCAACGGATACTTGTGAGGTGCTTAAGATTAATTGTTCAGGTTACTGCAGTTTATTCATTGGGTTGAGCTCTATGGTTACACGATGAATTCTGATATGTGCCTATACAGAGGAAGAAGATATTTACCTGAGTAATGAGTAATGATCTGCTTATGTGGTATTAATTACTGCAGTCTGCAACTTTTTAAGCTTGAAAACCAAAAAGAAATGAATTGTGAAAGACATAAATAGCAGTTTTCATATCTGCTTGCCCTGGTTTACAACAGAAGGTCATCTAAATGCTACCATACCAGTCAACATTTGCGTTCCGGGATAAACGGAAGTTTCATGAAAGAAATAATAAAACGTGAGAGTGCTACTGTTGGAAATGGGTGTCAAAAATGTGGAGTTCAATATCTCACAATTGTTTCAAATTTTCAGAATGCTGATAGAACTTTAAACAACTTTGTTTAACTTTTTTTTAACTTTCATTTGCTCATACAAAAGGTTACTTGCGTGTATCGGATTCAGGATTCTGATTCAGTTTTGTTGGTATGTGTACAAACATCTGTAGAAGAAGAATTAAAAGCTTTCAAGTTCCCCTTAATTGGAAAATTCCAATGAACGCTGAGGAAATGTGTGGTACCACAGCGAGGGTTTGACACACACAGAGAAAATCTGATAACCTGCTACACTGCAGTTAAATCATTAAGCCCAGCTTTCTCAGTGACGGAGGAGCTCTCGTCTGAAAGCTGTTAAGCAAAGCTCTATTGCTTCTCTATAGTGGAGGAAATCTGGGCAAATTTGATCTGTGAGATTACAATCCCTTCTACTACATCATTTACAGCTCATTGAAAGAGAGAGGTCCATGAAGACCAAAGCGCATTACTCACCGGGAACGCCTATCAATTCCCGACTGCTGTGGGTCACTTAGATTAGATCAGTCGACCGTTGTCGGGATTGGAGCCGGATGGTTAGGTCAGGAGAATGTATAACAAGGCTAGCTTTAAATGACTCTTTAGTATGGTGGGATTTATCATCGCTCTAAAGAAGACGACACGTAATGTAGAGGAACTACGATCGGTGTCATGTCTCGAGGTACCCAAACCATGAACAATAACTTCAGGCCTGAGATAAATGTTTCTGCTTTATTACAATGTACATCTACTATATAGACAAGAATGTGCTCTGATTGGTAAAATATCTTAAGACATTGCTCTTTCCAAGCTCACAAGGTTTGACAGAGTGTCTAGTTTCTTTGTCTTAGATGCTTAAAGAAAGAAATGCTAGAAACAGAAACAGATGAGATTGTTAGAGTATAGAGATCTAAAGTTATATTGAATGGGTAAAACCATCTGATTTGGAGTACATTTGTTTGAGTTCATATTGAGATCTTCAAAGAAATAGATTTTTCATTGACTTGATAAATCTGAGCGCAGTTCCAGACATTGTTGACATCTATTTTAAAACTCTAATGGAGATAATCTGAGACATATCTGCGACACAGTTGGGACTTTCCATTCATCTTCCTTAATTCAATCTCATTGGTAATATATCATTGGCAGAGTTTGTTTGATACATTAAGGTGTTGTGAAATGTTCAGGTCCTCTGGTCAGCTTCTGGTTTCCCTGTACATCCATGTTATATTATAATTTTCCCTGATGCCTTGCAAGAGCAGCAGACTCTTGTTAAAATTACATTAATGTTTGCGTTTAGGCAGCAATGTTGGACACTTTTGTCTACAGTACAGCCAGTAGGTACGGATCATATCATGATCTATTTCCGTCCTGCTAGTTTGTGTTTCTTCTTGGGGAAATGACATTAGTCCTTGGCCAGTGAGTATTGATATTAAGTTTGAGCTTTAGCTGTTATCTGTACTAACAGTAGCTTCCTGTCCTATGGGCACATGATAATGTCCTTTCCCTCTCTCTCATCTACCCACTTCGTCATGAAAAGCTCACGGTCAAAACCTCCAAATGAACGCCTTTCATTATTCTCCAGCCAGTAATGGCACCTTTATGAAAGCGGTGATATAAAATATATCACAAAGCTGTTGAAAATTGCATATTTAGACGGTTTCCTCCAGAGATGAATAAAAACTCAACTGCCCCCAGATTACACATAATTGTTTGGAGGAAACCTGCATCAGAGCTATTTTAGTAGGGCTAGGGTTTTTGTTTGTTCCAGACTGAAAATGATTTGTATTATTAAGACTTTGAGATCGTACAAGCAAGGACATATGTTGGGGAAGTGAATTTCGTCTTTAAAAGATATATCCAATGTGTAAATCGAGTGATTGAATGAATGATGTTGGAAGTAAATAATAAATAATAATAACGTAATAAGGAACATTAATAAGATTTGTGGTGTTGTTTAAGCTGGCAGATGGGAGGATGTTTTGCCATGGTTATGGCAGTGCTTGAGTAAAGGTGAGTTCCTACCTATCCTTTGTGAATAAGACCATAACTCATGTTTAATGTATGAAGTCAATGAGGACATGTTTGATGTAATATATATTGAAATAGGGTAGTGTTGAGTGTAGGCCCTATTACAGTCCATTGCTCATCACTCTCTGAAACATGTTGTGTTATTTTCCACCCAGTGTTGGCAACTGTTGGATTATTAATAAGCTGTATTAATTTATGGATCAAATGTCAGCAAATTTTTGGATCAAAAGATGGACAAACTTAGCAGTTATGTTAAATCAAAGTTTACTCATCATTGGTTAAAACATGCCAGCATTGGGGGCTGATAAAAAAGGCATAGGTCAATTTATACCTGGCGACATAAAATATACCCCAAAATTGGTTTTGACAATTTTTGGATTTTAATTGGTTTAAGTGTTTTTTAATAATTTGTAATAAACATTTTGCCACTTGACTGATAAACTCCAGTTTCAACATATATGATTACTTGATCACTTTAAAGTATTTTAAAGAGAAGTATTGAGAAGTAACTAACACCTTTGCAGGACTACAGGAAGCTTTGTGGACGGACCTGAAGTTAGTTTCACTCTGGAGGTCTGTAGGGCGTCGATCAAACCTCCTTTGGTGAAAAGAAGTCTCAGGAGAATAAATATATTGTTTAAATATTTACTTGGAAAGGTCAGCTGATCAACAGAAATCACACTCATGTTTACTGTAAGGAATGATATTTTAAGACTTACTCTACAATGTTGGCGAGAGAGAGAGAGAGAGAGAGAGAGAGAGAGAGAGAGAGAGAGAGAGAGAGAGAGAGAGAGAGAGAGAGAGAGAGAGACCAGAGAGACCAGAGAGACCAGAGAGAGAGACCAGAGAGAGAGAGAGAGAGAGAGAGAGAGAGAGAGAGAGAGAGAGAGAGAGAGAGAGAGAGAGAGAGAGAGAGAGAGAGGAGAGAGAGAGAGAGAGAGAGGAGAGAGAGAGAGAGAGAGAGAGAGAGAGAGAGAGACAGAGAGAGAGACCAGAGACCAGAGACCATAGAGAGAGAGAAAGAGAGAGAGAGAAAGGAGAGAGAGAGAGAGAGAGACCAGAGACCATAGAGAGAGAGAAAGAGAGAGAGAGAGAGAGAGAGAGAGAGAGAGAGATAGACCAGAGAGAGAGATAGACCAGAGAGAGAGACCAGAGAGAGACAGATGCCGTCTTAGCTAAATGTTTCATATAAGAAAGGATCTTGCTTTGCACAACAGAATAATTACACAATTTGTATGTCTACACTTGGCCAAAAGCTGGTCAAAGCGTTAAATGATATGCCCACTTTTAATAATTATCACATAGTGTTACATTCCATTATTCTAACAGATGGGACCCATTCAATCGGACCAACAAGAAGTCATTTGTGTGCAATAGTGAGCGAATGCACAGATGAATTTGGAGAAAGGGGGCAATTAGCCGACTAATTAGGAGGAAAGAGTGAACGTGTTAATCAGAAGGAGGGGGCATTAATTCCATCCCTCAGCAGGAAAACAATCACATAAGATGAACACATTTATCCTGGGTCAAATATGATATGAAAGCTGAAGGCACAAACTGGAAATATGATGTGATGTTGATTGTTTTCATTGTGAAAATATAAAGATATAAAGACTGAAGGGTGTGTGATTGAAGTCTGTGCTCTTCTTGCTTTTTTAAATTGTCAAGTGCTTACGAAAACCTGACATTTTATTATAGGTGTGTGAACACAAGTGTGAGTTTCTCACAGCTTCTAATGAATTTACTGTCAAATCGGTTTAATAAAACAGGTTTGTGCATTTACATTTGAAGAATCTGACGGGTAGCACACTAAAGGCCTTTCTATCTACCAAATTACTTTTCATATTTAGTTTTTGATGTCTTCTTTGCGGTTGGTGTCCTTAAAATTGTTGGTGTTAATAGCTAAAGACTGTCTGTTACACAAGATTTATCTAAGTATTTCAAATGGAAACATCTATCTTTTTTCTCTTTACTGCCATCAATATCTTAAAGTAGGACCATAGGATCCCTTATGTGCTTTTTTGTATTTTAAAGTTAAAAGATGTTAAGCTAACATGTGACTTCCAAATCTACCCCATCTTCACACAATATATGCTGGTTCCCAGATGTGTCTTGATATTAAGGATGTTGAAATCATTGCAGCACATATATCTGCTATAGATATTGAAAAACTGGCTAGGTTCCCTTCACTCTTATATGTTGTGTACGGTTAGGAAAAGGCAAACTTCTAAAGATCACAGAAGCGCTGGTAATGATCAAGCGCTATAGACTGAGATGTTTGTTTATCGTAGGTCGAGTACATCAGTGGTTAAAGGGGATCTCCTGATTCAGTTTGAATGTAACAGGTTAGGTTTGGTCAAATGGTAGATCAGACAGTTCTGTCTCTTATGTCTCCGTCCAAAGGGCTACACAGTTTTCTCTGGCCTTCCTCTCTTCTTCTCTGACTCTCTTCTACAATTCCTCTTTTTTATTCTATCTCTTAGTTGGGATTCATACATTTGGAAATTGTTAATCGGATCATTTACTATTCTAAGCATTTACATTGGTGCTATAATACATGCATCATCAATTTAAGTCTGTACTTAACCACTCTCATTTAAAAATCTGGTAACTGTTTTTTGAGATCTGTTTTTTTTTAAGATCTTAATGCTCCATATTGCAATACATTTATTCATTTAGCAGACACTTTTATCCAAAGTGACTTACAGATTATGCAGTAGTCAATCATCACTGCAGAGTAAACAGAGGTAAATGTCTTCAAGAACACTTCATTCCTTGTCTGCTGACACTGAGATTTTAAACCAACAACCTCTGATTACAAGTCCAACTCTCAAACCACCAGAACACACTGACAATAAAGTGATGTTCCCACATTTATCCACTGGGTTTGTCCATAATTTCAATGGGTTAAAAAAGATCTTTAGTTTGATCTTTCTGCTGGATACATTTTAAATATATTTCTGATTTAATCATTTAAAGACCTCTTAAGATCTTTCTGTTAGTTTTGTTGGGTTTTATGTCTTAAGCTGATAACCTCAACCACTGACAGAATGTCTGGTATACAGAACAAAAATCAAGCAGAGTTTATTTTCCCAACACTTGATGTTAAGTTAAAGAGAAGGCCTCATATCTCTGACCCACACCTGTGATTCCCTTCACACTGTAAATGCCCATACAGAATGAGATTTGATTATAGGACAGTTGAGCCGGTGGGTGGAGGGTGCTTATTTGAATGCCAGCTGATTGCTTTCGGAGCTTGATAAATAGTGTTGTTGTTTGTGTTTCTCTGAGCGTATTGCATTGTCTCCGGACGGAAAAGAGGGTTGCAATGATTCCCTGTGCCAAGACAGCACAGAAGATAAATGGCCGTTTAAAGATTTAAACATAAAGACTGAAGAGGGATGACAACCACAGGATAAACATTTGAACCGGATTAACGAGATCTGAGTTGAGTCTGTACATGCTATAATGTACTACTATTCTACTAAGTTCTTTATGTGTGCAGTTGTGTTCTGGTGGTTAGAGAGTTGGACTTGTGATCAGAAGGTTGTTGGTTGAATCTCAGTGTCAGCAGATAATAACTGAAGTGTTCTTGAAGACATCTTACATCTGTTTACTCTAGCGATAGATGTACACTGTATATTACTGTAAGACACTTTGGATAAAAGTGTCTGCCAAATTAATAAATGTTAATGAAATGTTAACTTAAATCTACTGCACACTTCAAAAAGACATAATCCAATTTTAAGCATTGAATCCTCAAATTTGTCATGTGTAATTTGGATTGAGTTTCTTTCTTTGAAAGTATGAGTCCATCTCTGGTGTTTATTCTGACCCGTGCAGCAATTTCAGAGAACCGTTTCTGAGACTTTGTGTCTAACCTTCCCGTATCGATTCAAGCGGGACGCAATTTCAGTCCAAGTCCTCCCTTCACCTTTCAAAGTGTTTTGTTTGTGGCCTGAAAATTACCCGAGCCTGATTGTAATGCAAGTTTGGTCATAAAGCCATTAAGTCATAATCAATGTCCGATGCAACCGGCGTGCACTTTCTGACTTCTGCCATGATGTTACAATACTTAAAGAACTAGCTTTCACAAGAATAAAAGATCTGTCATCCTTTATTCCCTCATGTGTTTGTAAACCTGTACATGACTCTTTCTTCAGTGAACTAGAAAAGAAGATATTTTGAAAAATGTCCAAGTAGTTGTGTTCATACAATGGAAGTCATTTGGGTTCAATATTGTTTGATAATTTCCTTTTTTTTTATCTATCTTCTTTGTGTTTTGCAAATAAACTAGTTTATTTTAGTTAAGGAAATTAAAACTTAAAGTTTTTTTTAATTAAGTAACATTTTGTCCCCAAAATATTGTTAAATATTATTTTTTTATAAAAAAAACTTGAAATAATAAAATGACAAAAGTAAAAAAATTTACAAATAAAAACTTCAATATAACAAATTAATCTTATGTAGCATCATATTAAATAAATGATAAATGACAAATGCATAACATTTATTTAACTGAAAATGTATCAATCTTTAACTAAATATAAATTAAAACTAAATAAAACTAAATCAAAACTATGTTCATTCTGGAAGTCAGGTTTTATTGCCATAAGGAGAAACAAAAGATAATGTTCATTGTAAGGTAAGCTTTTATTTATCCTATAATATGTTTTATTTGGATCTTAACTGATAATGGGACATGTTCCTGACAGTTTTGACATGTTCTTGATGGATTTAACCAATTTGATAGTTAGTAATAACCGGCAGTGGTTTTCCAGACCCTAGACCCAGACAAATATATTTCACTCATAGTGAAGTCACATTCACCTTGTTTTCTACCATAAAAATGGACCTGAAATCATTCCAAGTGGAACGCTGAAGTTCTCCTTGAACCGTACAGCTGTGAAAGGTCAGTAACTACAGCAGAGCGCCGACTTCTCATTTCAAACGTCTGTCTTCTCTCCTCTGCTCTATTTTCATGTTAGAGAAAAGCTCCTTCGGTCCACCGGGGCTTCATCATTCCACGCTCGGCCTCATGTTAAATCCTGAGAGAGACTCCAGAATCTTTGGGATTTCTTCACTTTTTAACTTTGTGGCTCATGTTTGTGCATTGACATGTTCGTCCTTGAAATCAGCTCTGTTTACTTTGTATTATCTTTTTCTCCCTCGTGACTTTTAGATCGGGATGAAGACTAACTTCTCTGCTCGCATGAGCATTGTGTTCTCAATTCAGGTCACATTAGTGAAATCTACTCAATGCCAATCTACGTAAATATTATGTAAATAAATTGATATTCTTGTTTGGCTGTTAGGACCGTGTGTCACGTAACTTCTTTATACAGGTTATGTCATACATTTTTGTATTATTCTATATTACTTTTTGTTTTCCCC
>CM065660.1:5813385-5815885 GCA_033220385.1 Triplophysa yarkandensis
CCCGGTTGTTGCGCCTTCGCTCCGCCGGGAAGAACCGAGTTGTTATTGTTGTTAAAAAACACACCAGGGCCCGCCTGCTCGTCCATGGCTGGGCCGGGAATCGGAGGTCTGATCGACCACACGGGCACTGGATTTCGTCCGATGTCTCTCTCTCTCTCTCTCTCTCTCTCTCACTCTCTCTCTCTCTCTCTCTCTCTCTCTCTCTCTCTCTCTCTCTCTCTCTCTCTCTCTCTCTCTCTCACTCTCTCTCTCTCTCTCTCTCTCTCTCTCTCTCTCTCTCTCTTCAGGTTGTGATATCCGCTCCGGTGCTTGTAGGGAAGCGGGGCGGCTGCAGGGCTTCACTCTCAAGTGCTGTGCGCTGTCACTTCATGACGTTTCCGCTCCTGCGATCCGATTCGCGACTGAGTCATTTCAAACTGATTCTATTTGACCGACTCGGTCGAACCGATTCCCAAGCGAATCACTTCACTTCTGTAAACACGTCTTTGATGAGAGCTTTTATACATAATATTGTTATATTAGTAATTATATATTATTACTGTTTACTTCTTTATAAAGTGCTGCAGGTTTAAATGTGTGTGAGAAAGTTTAAATTGCAAAATAACCATAAATTATTAGTTTAGTTGTTTTTTTATTGTAGAATAGTTAAAATATTACTTGTGTAGTTGAAAATGCTTTTTGATTGGATAAAGATCAATTGCATGTCACGAGAGAGTCGATACAGGGAACCGATTCAACGAACAAGTTGATTTAATATATGAATCGTTTGGTTCAAATGAATCGTTTGGTTCAAATGAATCGTTTGGTTCGAATGAATCGCGCTCGTGCGCGCTGGCTTCCGCTCGTCTCACGCCCACAACCAGGTCAACAGATCGCTGTTCACACGAACGCTCTCATTGGCCAGAAACAAACAACTCGCTTTGTGATTAACCAATCACAGGCGAGTGCGCTAAGCTTTCTGGGATGTGTGGTTCAGAAACGTTTTTTGTTTGCAGTTTTTATTTATTATTTTGAAATTATTTAGAAATATCCAAACTACTTAAGGCAAAATGTCAAACGTGCCACTTAAATATAGAGTTTTATTATATTTTATAACACAAATGTCAACAGTTGTCTGTTCAGATACCCATGTGAGGTCTCTCTTAAAGTTTATGTTTTATTTTTAGTGGATTATTTGTCATAGAAACGAAGTGTTTTATCAGGATTGTCACATCCATAATGCTACATTACATTTACATTAATAATACATTAAATATAGCTATTATTTTAAATTTTAAAGAGAGCTATCCCTTGTCCACAAATTATTGTTTTTCTGGTTTGTAAGTTTTAATTCACATTAATCTTAAAAGTTTGTTATTTTTTGTCACGTCCATAATGCAGGTTTATTTATCTTTTTAAAAGTTGAAAACTTGACCATAGATTATTATTCTTAGGTTTAAACACTATCAACAAGTGATGTTAAATAATACAAACAGTTGGCTCAGTTTGCTGGTTATATTCTGATTTAATTCTATGTTTTTATGTCACGTCCATTTAGCTTGAATTGCCCACTTACCAAACTACATATTATACACACTTTTATTACAAAAAAATATTGAGATATATTTTTAAAGTAATAAACCCAAATGCAAGAATACATTTATTTATAATGTTGATTCAATTAAATACTGTTAGTTATTTCATAACAGAATTATGAGTTAACATATGTGTGTGACGTCACGCAAGAACACAACAATCATTATTTTTTCATTTAAGTTATATTTTTTAACTGGTTTATTTGTTTTATGTTAAATTATAATATGATTATTTTGTATTTTATACTGTTTTGTGTGTTCTCATTTAATCAATTAACAAACAAAACAACTATAGTTAACACAACACATCAACACATTAATCTTTAAAAGTGAACACAAACATTCATGCACACACACATTTAATGTTACACAAACACAAGTGTAGAAATCGCAACTACAATGAACCCAAATCACATTCTTGTGACGTCATGTTTTATTGCCGGTATGTCTGTGATCTCTGATTGCGCCAGTGCGCTGCGTCCTGCGCGATGACGTCACGGAGCGCGCAGTATTTAATTGGAGTTCACGAGCTCAGTGTGTGTGCGGGTCAGAGGTGAGGAGGAGCGCAACATGCCTCCGTTTGAGAAGAGCCAACATCCCAAACCATTCAAACAGAGGAAGAGTTTAGGTAACGTGACGTGTGTTTGAAGAATAAACCCAGTGATGTGTTGGTAGAGTGTTAACATCAGGCATCAGTTGTCTAATATTGATTATTGATTATTGATTAGCCACAAGGAAGCAGGAGGTGGCGGGAATCCGGACCAAGTTTCCCACCAAAATCCCGGTAAGACGAGAGTCCATCTGTCAATCATGTATTATGGATTACTTTTAATAGGTTTCATTCTAGGTGATCATTGAGAGATATCATCGGGAGAAATATCTTCCGTCTCTGGATAAAACGAAGTTTCTGGTCCCTCAAGAGCTCA
>CM065660.1:5820885-5848385 GCA_033220385.1 Triplophysa yarkandensis
CTTTTCCCTTTTGTATTGTATGTTTTAATTGTAATAAATTCTTTAATCTTCAATAGAGAGGGTGTCTGTATGGGATACATGCATTCAAACTGCCCTTTAATGTGCCTGAGGAATAAAATCTGAATTTAATGTAACTCATTGGTGTAAAATAAAGTGTAATGTTTGCTGCATATTCGGTTGCATTTAAATTATTTGATTTGGACACATTTAAGGGACGATTTACTATTTTTTTTTATTTATTTTTTTTATTATATAAAAACTGAAGTTGACAAATGCAGAAATGGCTTTAAATCTGTTAAGAGCTGTAGTTCACCCCCAAGAGAAAACGTCTGCAGAATACTTAAGATATTTTGAAGAATGTTGGTTTGTAAATCCATGAAAACCAGTAACCCACATTCTTTAAAAGATATTTTATGTTCTAGAGAAGAAATACAGGCTTGAGTTATTTGTTAGAGAACTATCATGGGTTTAATTGACAATTGTGACTTGTATCTGCATGAGTGGCCTTAAGGTGGTGTTCTTGTGCTGCTGTTCCTGAACAAGTAACTGATTCTGTGAGCTACACTAACTACCTACAGTGTTTACTTAACCAGTTGGATTTTGTTTATCGAGTTAGTCGATGATTCTAAACGTATAGCTGGGCTGTCAGTAATATTGTAGTATTTTTATTTCTGTGATATCGTCAGAGACATTTACTGTATTTCTAGTTTGATTCAGACTAGTTGAGGGCCCAGTTAAAGGGGACAACTAAGATGAGATATTTCTGGGCATATTCAGTGCGGTAGAAGTATAGTGTAATGTCTCAGGGTTGTGTCAGTCTCTTTGTCATAGTTAGAAGATTGAGTCCGTCATGTCAGTCCGATGCAATGTGCATTTTGTTTCGTCTCTGTTTAAAATGCATGCACAAAGAAGCTGTCAGTGTCGTCATATCGACATGTGGGAGACAGACCTTAAAGGGCCTGCTTATATTCATCATTCACTCACCCTCATGCCATTATAATATGATGTCCAGTTTTATTCTGACAACCAGTATTTAATTCACGTTATTTTTGTAAAGCTTTATAATTCAAGCTCATCCAAGGACACCGCTGACTTACCCTAACACACAGTGAGTGACATTCTTTCTCCCATCACCCCAGGGTCATGTGATTGCTGATGAATCCCTCATGCACAATGAATATTTCACAAGGTTCCCCAGGGGTTTATAAAAGCACACATGATTCTTCTGTAAGATCAATGAGATTTTGTCAAACTCATAAGTGCTTAATCTTTTAAGTGATCGAGCTTAAATGCATCCTGTGTTTGAATAGTTTGTTTTTTGTAACAAATGGATTTTCATGGACCAAAACCTGCAGTATGACACACAGACACTAAAGTTTGAAGTTAGAGGTTTGTGCAGATAAGAAGCATTATAATGTGATTGATAGATATTTATGTACTGCTTATGCCTATCATAAAAATAAACCTGCCAGTTCTCCTGTGTGTGGTTTTTGTCATCTGTAGGGGGCAGTGTTGTATCATTCAGAGAGAGATGGGGATTAGATTTCACTCTCTCTTTTCATCCTGAGGACTCATATCTGATTTCAGGCCAGCTTTGCATGTGAGAGATGCAGGATTACAGGGTGACTTTGTTTCTGAAACTTGAAATATCTGTGTGTTCTGCTGCTGATCTAGAATCCGGATGCTCACTGACTGATCTCAGATCAATAGTAGTACTTAACACATCAAACTTGTACTTAAATCCCAGCCCTAAAGTGTATTTGTAAACCTGTGTGTGACCCTTTCTTTAGTGGAATACATTAAAAGATATTTGGAGAAATGTCTCAGTGGTTTGTGTTTATACAATGGAAGTCAGTGGTGTTTGATTATTGACATTCCTCAAACTATCTTCTTTTGGGTTTCGTACAAGAGAGACTTGACATGATGAATAAATTATTATAGAATTGTTGTTATTTAAATGCACTACCCTGTAAGCAGTGAACAGTTTTTATGTTGAATTAAATCTAATCTTAATCGGTTGACATGATTCATTTCTCTCTTCAGTGAATTCAGGATTTGCTTTGTGATGGTCTGTTGGCAGTTTTGTTTTAAAGGAGAAAATCTGTGATGAAGAAGCTTTAAACTTGTCTGCAGTCTGAATCAAACGCAGAGCGATTCAGCGTCTGCCGTATCCATTTCCCTTTACCTCATGATGTCATGTGTGTCCCATGAGGCCGAGGTTGAGTTTCAGCAGTAGTTGAATTATTTACAGTGTTTAATTGTATCAGTAGAAGTGAAGAGAGACTCCTCCAGTATCACTACACAACATCAATGAGAGTGTCCAGAAAAACACACGTAGAGTTAAAAACTCTTGCTCGAGCAAAAAGAGGGAAACATGAAAACTCTCACATACGCACGCAAAGCCACAAATATAAACACAAACAAACAACACAGTGACTATAAACATATCTGTAAACAGAACAACACACACACACGTGTGTTTATTATTTCCCTGACCTCACTACACCGTTACAACACAGCGATCATCAAAACATCAACTGACGTACAAACATTTCCCAAAAACCCAACATATTTTATCTCCATGAAAGGTTTCTTCATTTCTTCAGCAGGTTTAACCCACACGGACTGGTCAATGTTTTTAAACTGATAGATTGTAACTCTCAATGATGACAGAAAGCATTTGATGATGCTCTGATGATGCCAATATGGCAGACACGCTCAAATGTGGCATATGTCTATGTCATCGCTATGTTATAAACCTACATCAACCAATAACAATCAGTTTTCAGAAAAACACTCTGGATGGTGTTCGCCGTGATTGAAGCAGAACGATTTATCGAGGTCTATGACAGTGTTTTACAGTTCTAAACATCATGAGCAGCTGGAAGAATCTGGAGAACATTCATTTTTCGTTCCCTAACACAAAGACACACCTTGTGTCCAACTCAACGGTCATTCCATCTCTCTTTCTCTCGCTCTCCCCATGGAGATTAGGTTTCCAGAGTCTGGAAGAAGCAAAAGATGCAGACAGGAATAAGTTACACCGCTGGCCTTTAACAGCTGTTGGGAGACGAGACAGGCGTCTGGTTGCTTATGGAGTCATTTGAACTCAATCTTGTCCAATCACAGTGAAATCCATCAGCTTTATGCAAGATCTGTTAAATAAATGAAAAAATATACAAAAAATAGCCATGATATTATTCACTTAAGTACATATATCATAGTTTGTATATGAACTTTAGAGAACCTAAATATAATAAAGCACAGTAACAAAAACTGTGCAAATAACAAAAGAACTAGATATGATGTAATACACATACAGAAAAACCAAACTTTGATTAGAGGTGCATCTTTAACTGCAGCATATTTAAAATAATGTTAGGGGTAGAAGACAGAAGCTTAAAAAATGTGATTTCTGTTTTGGTTTTGGCATAAAAAGACATGCCTGGCTCGATACCAGCTCACCGCTGAAATGCCTCCAGAACTCTAGAGACTGAAACATGAACGTACAATTCCCTAAAAAATTCCCTTCACTTCAACCCCAAACCCACGCACATGCACACATGCGTGCACGCACGAATTCACACAAACGCACACTCACACACACACATACAACATAATTACATTTCCACAAGAGCCTTTAAAGTAGGGTCCTGATGGTATGTTTTATTGGAGAGCTTCAGATAATGTGCATTAGAGAGACCGGTGGGGTGTGAGGGGGGTTTACTCACTTACATCCATTAATGGAAACTGAAGCTGATCAGTACTACAAACTGGCTCAGAGCATAACGCAAACTCTGACATACATGTGTTTTCCTGAATGTCAATGTCCTGATGGATTCTTCCGGATTTACATATCTGAGAAACTCTATTGATAACACCTCTGACACAGAAAATCAATAACTTCCTCCAGGATAACAAACATCCAAAGATTTTCTGACAACATGAAATTAAAGAATAATGATGTAATCATATACTCGTCGGATCAGCATTGACACACATATCCTATAGTGATTAACCTTTGACCCAATGACCTTCGGCCTGAGAAGTCTGATTTAACTTCAGTTGTCTGATATCTGCAGTAATAAGAGGAAATATCACAGATAACACATACATGTGAATATGAATATTAAATTATGAAAGTCAATTGTGCAGATGATTTTTCTCTGTATTGAGAGACACAGAAAAGAATAATTCAAGCTCGCTGGCATCGGTCCACTGAAAGCCAGATGAACTTTGAACGATAAGACACAATGAGACATCTGATACGTTGTGAACGGAAGAGCCGACCAGCTCCTTTTGTACTCCTGCGAAGCATTCTGGGATGCTTGTGTGTGTGTGAGAGTTGGAAGTTAACGTTCAGTGGATGAAGGATCCGGGCCAAGAATGTCTGAGGAGAAACATTTGTTTCTCATTTGGCCGCTTGAATGAGCGGATGCTCTTATTTCTCTTGTTCCAGGATCTGGAGGGTTTTCTTCTGAATGATGAAGAACTGGAGATCTCACAAAAGCTCTGCTGTTGATCAGAAAAAAGAATAAAACCAGGCCACGAGGAAAGCTGCTGGCTGGACAAGAGATCTCAGAGCCATATTACCAGCAGAATTCCACACGCAAACTTTTCCTTTCATGTGAAAGAGCGGCGGGTCAGTGTTACGTAAACAACTCCTTCAAGACGTCTGCTAATAAAAACACTGCTGGACGTGGTTGTTATGGAGAACATCAGATGTGCTGATACTGAACACATGTCATCCAGACACACATCATGAGGGTGAACGCGGGGTCAAGGGTCATCACATATGAAGTCTATAAATCTTAATGATAAGACATCTCACCTTTGATTCCCTTTATTTCTCTTTATGGTTTTAAGTATACTCTTTCAATATTTGACTGTGTTGATATATTAGGCATTCCCCCTCTGTCGCGGTTACGCAACATGTTTCTCCTAAGCCGTTTGCGAAGAGAATAAAACTTTATTCAGTCCCGGTGGCCTCGTCTCTCCTCCAGTCAGAACACAGAATCACCTCCATGACAACGGGTTACTAAGCAGAACATCCAGACAGGAATACGAGCTATGCACTGCTTATGTTTACAATAAATACAATAGAGAATTCACCATTTGAATCCTACTGATTCATATTACTGAAATGCTTTCTTATTAACAATGGTTAATTTCTATGAATATTACTGAAAATATTGATAAGATTTGTTTTATTGATAAAAGAACTGAATAGTTGAATGTACTTCTACATTGATTCGTTTCTCTTCTATTTCCAGAAATGCCTGTGTTAATCTGCCGTTGTGATCTTAAGAATAACACAATCCAGTCCTCATCAAACCCACTGCTACTCTACACAAGAGGTTTTGTTTTGCTCTTGATATTTTCGTTGGCATCTAAACTTTATGAACTCAAGACCACCCAGAGTTAAAATCCCCCCGATGTGTCGGTAAATCTGAACTCTCTGACAGGATTAAATGTGTGTTTGTGTGTGTTTGCTCTCTTCGCTCTTGCAAGTGTGTTTCATGTTTGTGCAGGAGGTCAGGTCTCTGTCATGTGTGTCTCAATATCTCTGGTGTCTCCTGGTCTAATATCAATCACTAAAAAAACATCACATACATAGCTCTTTTTCTTTCTTTTAACATTATTGAAGATCTTAACATGAATTCAAACTCTTTCATTTTTCATTTGTTTTAGCTATAAAAGAGAAACTCTGGAGAGCTAACAGTCTCTGTATTAGGTTGTATATGACTTTTGTTTCTCTAAACCTCCGTCTGGTTTCATCTGGAGATGGTGATCTGTTATTACTGGGGTGGAGACACAGTTCTGGACTCTCTCCGGATATCTCAGAATATCTCATCCACTTTACAAAACAAAACAAAACTGAAGCCATGTGCAGGCTTGATTCTGACGGGATTATTCACGGTTCTCTACAGAAAACAGTGGAAAAAGAACAACTGACCCCACAGAGGACTTTTTTAAACACAAACCCTGAGCCGCTCATGAAGAACATCCGCTAGATTCCAGATGAAAGAGACACACACAAAACAAAATCATCATATTGTGGTGTTTTGTTTCTCACCTTTCTAGAGCATCTTTAAGAGGGAGGGTTCTTTAGCCAATCACATCGGTAGGCCTGAGAGGGCGTTTGCTCAAACAACTCTCATCATTGGTCCTGTCAGAATGAACGTATTGAGTGCTGGTGTTGCCGTGGTGATGTTGTGCAAGCGAGAACATGGCTCTCACAGTGTGTGTGTGTGTGTGTGTGTGTGTGTGTGTGTGTGTGTGTGTGGGTGTTAAGTGGCTGCTGTCATTAAGCCTGTATGTGGATCTTAGAAAATTCCCGGCTTACGTCTTTGTCTTTGTAGATGTGTGTTACCTCGACAAACAAGGACAAACAAGGACAGACACACACACACACCCACACACACACCCACCCACCCACCCACACACACACACACACACACACACACACACACACACACACACACACACACACACACACACACACACACACACACATACACACACACACACACACACACACACACACACACACACACACACACACACACACACATGGTCTGCTGACTGGGGGAAATTCCAAACCCTGGATCAACTCTGAAAAGCTGCACAGCGCACACTAAATGTGTGTAATTATAAGTTGTGCACACACACGCGCAAGCACGCACTGACATTCTTCAGAATGTATTTAGTCATGTTAGAGTTAAAACACAGGAGTACACACTCTGTCAGAATAGACACAAGATGTCTGTTAAATAGTCATGTAATGTGAAAGTGTTGCTTGTCCTCGGTGACCCTGAGGTCTGAGACGGACAGAAGATGCTTTCTGATGCGTCATTACATCACTGCCCAGAGGGATGTTTGTGTAAATAATCATCAGACGTTGAGTAATGATACTTACACTGTTTACTGGCCTACAGTAGAGAGATAGAGAGAGAGAGAGAGAGAGAGAGAGAGAGAGAGAGAGAGAGAGAGAGAGAGAGAGAGAGAGAGAGAGAGAGAGAGAGAGAGAGAGAGAGAGAGAGAGAGAGAGAGAGAGACATAGAGAGAGAGAGATGTCTGCCAAATGATATACCTGTCCCAAGAGTTTCACTGCATTAAAATGTATTAAGTGTTAATGGGAGATGCACAAATTGCTTCAAGACAGATGAAAGTTACCTGACTTTTGCTGAATATTGTCCGGACAGAGGGTGGGTTCAGATGAAAGCAGATATCTTTGGGAATGTGACATTAAATGCACGAGGGCCGTCTCCTGTGATGAATAGAGATGTATTTGAGTTACATGAGGAAAGAGTTTATTTACACAATGTGCCATTCCATCCTACGACACACAAGCACATTTGTTACGTGGAGTGAAACGGGTATCCTCGGAGTCGTCTATCGGGTCACAATAGATGTGTGTGTCCCCGCCCTGTAAACCTCCCGTTCCCACACTTCATTATTAACCAATGAAAACCAAGACACGCACAAAACCTCAGACGCAAACCTGAACTTTTCCTCTGTTCAGTCCCAACATTCTCTCCACCAATCACACGTCACGCCTCCTCTGATAACAATCCAACATCTATTCATGTGTGGGACAGAATGAATCTCACTCAATGACTATGTGTGTATGTTTGTGAGGGCTGTGTGTGTTACGTCTGTGTGTGTCGTCATTGTGTGTGTTGTGTGTGTTACGTCTGTGTGTGTCGTGTTTGTGTGTGTTGTGTCTGTGTGTGTCTTGTTTGTGTGTTGTAACTGTGTGTGTCGTGTTTGTGTGTGTTGTGTCTGTGTGTGTGTCGTGTTTGTGTGTCTTGTGTTTGTGTGCGATGTGTGTGTGTGTTTACACTAAATGTTTCATCAGGTAAGACCGCTGATAGGCCCTCATTTCGCACACTCACAACATCTGTTATTTAATACACACACAACTCACTTTCAGATGTGATTGTAGTCAAATCAACATTAATTTACATCATCAAACATAAAATCTGTCAAATAACACAAATGAGCAAAAACACACAACAACTTGAGATAAGTAAACGGATCTCTCTGTGTATCTCTCTCCTCAATGTTGTGCCTCCTGCAAAAATGCACTTTCACTTTCTCTGAATGATGTCCTCACTTCCTTTGATAACTCGTGAACTTTCATTTTCATGTATGCATGTTTTTCTATGTTTTTATTTCATGTATGCATGTTTTTATTACACAAAAGAGTAAATACTACAATACAGCATTGTCAGTCTGTTTTAATAAAGCAGACTACTTAATATTACACACTGAAAAAAGGTTTATATTGATTTTGGCACAACTGGGCAAATGCAGAACGGAGATACATTAATTCATCTGTGAGACGGTTGCCGTGGTAATGGACCACAATGTCCATCTCTCCATCTTAGTGAGATGCTGCTGTCACACAGCACACATTCGGCACAGTGTCAGGGGATACTGACATACACAAACCAAACATCCCAGACAAAACTACACAACTAGAGACACAACCAACAGACTTTGAGTTCTTCTGTATCATGTGACTGTGAAACCCCTGCTGGAGTTTCCAAAGTCACATTGACATTAAAAGAGAGGGAGAGAGAAAGACAGAGACTCATTAGGATTCAGTCAGTAGCACACCTGTGGCTCAATCTAATATATCAGTGTGTGTGTGTGTGTGTGTGTGTGTGTGTGTGTGTGTGTGTGTGTGTGTGTGTGTCACCCCACATCTAATCCCTGTTTCTATTTTTATCACTCATCCGTCCTTCAGGAGTCATGGCGACGCTTGCGTCATCACTCCAGGTGCATGGTGGGCAGTCGCCATGGTTACGGCAATCGGATTACACCCAATCAGACAGCGGTGAGGCGCCGGGAGTCACAGGGAGATCTGTGTCTTACACGTCACGTGATGTTTTCAACAAACAGAGAGACCTTCAGTTCTGCTTCATTCTGTCCACACACATTATTCTTACTATCTTTGCTGATGTGGTCATCTCGAGGACAGTAGATGTCAGTCTTCATCTACGAGTGTTGTATTGCATCCATTGAAAATGAGAGAATGACCTTTGAATAAGGTAGAATAAACTGCAGCTGGTGTTTGGATTTCGCTCACAACATGAAAGCCCGGCAAACAGGAGGGTCAAAGGTCAAGAGAGTTATGAAAACAAACCTCTCTGTGGTGTCCTACAGCTGAGACAAACACACGTCTCATTCACAGAAGAACCAGCTGAAATGAATCAGGATGTGATGAACCTGCTGCGTGAATCTATGACATGACACTGACGGATAATAAACACATCAAAGACAATAACAGAAAGAAACTGTGCTGCGAAATATAATGCTCTCCCGCAGAGCTGATATACAGGCTCATATCCACTTACAGAGAGAGAGAGAGAGAGAGAGAGAGAGAGGGAGAGAGAGAGAGAGAGAGAGAGAGAGAGAGATCACACCTTACAACCTTTATGATGTATACGTGTCAATGATGCTGTAGTTTCGCATTAAGTTCACCCACGCGTGCACACACGCGCAAACATGCATCAAACACACATATATATGATGTATTATGATGCACAGTCTCATGTGATGACATCATCGCTGGAGTTTGAATGGTGTCTGGGTTTTCTGCTCTGTCAGCTCTGAAATGAGGATTTCTCCTGCAGCCAGTGAGTCATCTCCACAATCCAGCACAGATTCAATCATTCCTGCCACTGGGCCTGAGATATACATCCTCAAATGTCCATTCACAGCGGTGCCAATGCTGTAAATGGAAGAGATCTGATTTATGAATGTAAAGGAGTTAATATCTAAACATTGAAATGTAAATGTGTTACCAGGTATGCTGTAATCCTCCTTGAATCATAAACGAACCCCTAGGTCTTCTCTTTGTGAGCGAGCTCTTTAAACTGGCATCTGTCATTAAAACCTTGTCTCTTTGGGAATCTCTGATAACACAAGCTCAGCTGTTTCCAGATCAGTCATCTCCTGTGGCTTTGCCATGGCAACGTTCTGGAGGACAGAAGATGTCAGCCTGAAATTCAACCTCAGCTGTCGGGTATGTGTATCATTCCTTGAGCAAATCAATGTAGAAAACTACTAGCAATGTTTATAGCTCTACAAATGTCAAAGATTTATTATTTGTTCATTTGTGGTCAAACAAAAATATATCTATTTCTTTCTCTCCATGTTGGAATAAAATAAATGTTCTCTGATGTGAATTACTGATATTCATGTCGGCCGCAGTGGATTGTGAGTAACGACACACTGTACATGACCACAGAAGACAGGTAGGAGAAAGTCCCTGTAACCGTTCTGTGATTTTCCATCAAGTGCTTTCACTTCTATCGTGTTACTTTCATTTCCGGCAACTGAGTCCTGTAAGTGCACCGTAACTACAGTACACAGCAAACACAATCATCCAAATCATCACAATGACATTTATATATTATCCATCTTATATTGTTACTCTATTAACATGAACATGAATTCTTATGCTATTTATTATGGTTGTATGTATTAATATTTTTGTCCATATGTTTCACATACGTTCACACCAGAATGTCCATGACCTAAGGACTCTTTATGTCTGTGTATGCGTGACAAAATGAGTTGAGATCATGAGAACCAATCCATCAGGATTCAGAAAGCAGGTGTACGTCGCGGTTTCCATGACAACACAGACTTTCATCATTCATCTATGATAAGTCTGGGAAAAGGGCGCTTGAAGTGGACATGCCAGAGAGACACGTTCCGTCTGAAACAACTTTTCATTTCAACAGTCACTTATGGTTCAGTCGCAGTTTTGTTGTGAAACCGGGCAAAATGTACAATATGATTAAACACTTTCCAGATAAGGAGTGAGAGAGGCCGGACTCACAGTAGTACACACACACATGCACGCACGCACGCACCCACACACACACACACACGCAGGTGCAAGGTCAGCCACATGTCCAAAGCTGTTGGTTAATCTGGCCCGACTCCACTCTCAATTTAAGCCCTCTCTCACCCCCAAGTCACACTCTTCAGTCTGAAATAAAACTCAAGACGATAATTTAGACCAACAAGATTTTTTTATCTGCTGCTTTTAAAAACAATGCCAGATCATTTTTTTCCTCTCATGAACTTTCACACACATTCATCACACCAAAATCAGATATAAACTTTTCAGATAAGAAAATCAAATATTATATAAATAACCAAATATAAATGTCTGTCAGATTAAATGTCGGCCGATTAAATGTAGATCCGAATAAATCCGAATTCCCCACAAAATTCACAAATGTGAAACGACAAGTCTCATGTCATATCTGAGAAACAAAATATGGTCTCATTTGTAATTTATGACATCACTAATCAAAACGTGTGTGTGTGTGTGGTTTGATCCAATGACATGAGTGAGTGTGCTTGTAGATGTTGAAGGTTCATTCCTGATTGCAGAAGTCAATTGCAGGAGCGAGACATAAAAGGGATTTATTTAATGTCAACTCCTTGTCTCAACTCCTCATGTTCTGCTATAATGAAAAACATGATTTAAAACCATCATCTGTTAAAAATGTAAATGCTTTCCCTAATCACAGATCTAAATTTGATCCAATACATTTCTCATCAAATTAACTCAAATCCAGATTATTTGACCTCTACAATCTAGATCTCATTTATTTGTTGTACTTTTACACTCTTATTTGTTTAGGAGAAACACCTGAGATGTTTTAAGACTTAAATAAGATATTTCTTCTAGTGTGTTATGTGTGTATGTCAGACGGATAAAATTAATGCTGACAGGACGTATGGCCTACAGCGGTCTCAGCCTGAGACAAGGACACAAATCCACTTGGAGTTTAGACACACGTTAACGTGTTGTCTTTCATTTTAATGACCTCTGACCTTTATAAAACAACTCTTCATCGTCTCATGTGTGACTTCGGTGAACACTGGGACTGCAGGATTTGGGTTGTTCTCATGTCAGGTAGTGTGTGCGTGCGTACGGTAGTGTGTGTGTGCATGCATGTGTGTTGTGATGTTGATGTGATATGTGACATTTGTGTTTGTGTGTCAGAAGTTAGGAAGTCTTGTCATTACTTTAGAATTACAATTAACAGTGATTTTAACAAGGAAGTGAAAGGAATGTTGTAAAATCACACATGATCACAGTTCTTTGTGTGTGTTTGTATGCGTGTGTGTGTGTGTGTGTGTGCGTGTGTGTGTGTGTGTGTGTGCTGAGCAGCGCTGGCAGACAGACAGTTTTTCCTGTTAGGACGTGTCAGGATGTTTCCAGGAAGCCGGACAGCAGGGCTCAGATCCAAACCCCCGGCAGCTGCCAACACGCAAGCATTTAAACACACGCAAAAACACATTCATAGAGGACATCACTTGTGGTATCATATTATCATGATATTGCAAGTCTGTATGTTTCATCATGTTATGAGTATTCGTCATCTGTTCATCGGCCTAGAAGAGAAGCTAAGGTCGAGTAAGTCATGAATAATCCTTCAATCTGCTTCTACTGACTGAGAATCATTCACAGAAAGAAACACTTCACTGCTTAGTCAACAGCCTGGCGTTATTCCCGGTCCAGCCTCCATCACTCAATACTTACACAACCAGCGATAGAGGGAGAGAGATAAAGAGAGAGAGAGAGAAAGAGAGAGAGAGAGAGAGAGAGAGAGAGAGAGAGAGAGAGAGAAAGACCCGATCAGCTTCTATAAGTCTCCTTCTTCTGTGAAAATAAATTGATCCCAGCGTTTGAACTCTGTCATGAAATGTTCGTATCCAACTACAGTTCATCTAACAGTGTACTTTAAATGTAGATAAATAGACACACAGATGCTTCACGAAGAATTCTTTTGACTGTGACTGATGGCCGAAAATCAACTCATGAATGCAAAATAGTCCAAACACACGTGAACATAACCACATTATCCACACACACATGCACACACACACACACACACACACACACACACACGCACACAGAGAACTTTCATTATCTGTGGTTTTTCTCAAAATTTGTAAAAGATCCCACTTAAGTTCTTCACATCCCGTCTGAAAATAAGGGATACCACAAGGTCTTTCCAGATGTGCACAAAACCCTGAGCGTGTTTGAAAGAATTCATGCAGGGCTTTTATTAACACATAACTTTCTCTCTCAGGATGTGGACACAATGAGCAGCACAGCCAACACAAACATTCACAAACCACAGCCGACAGACATTCTTCATGTGAAAACTCAAAACAGTCTACACACTCATACTGACTGAACATCCTCATCTTTCCCTGAAATCTCATGTGTGCTAGGGTTTGTGCAGAGAAAAACTCATACGTGACTGATATCTTTGACATCACACAAAAGAGTTTAAAACTAAATGATCCCTAATGATTATATAAGAGGAGTAGAACTGTTATATTTAGTTTCTAAGAAGTTTATCAAAACACTTCCAAATCCTAGGTGATCTGCTTTTATTATAAACTCTCTACATGAACCACATGACAGAATAAGTGACAATGTAATGCACACGTGTTGTATAAACATACTCCATAAACATCACAAATATCCTATTCTTTACTAGCTACAAGGTTTGTAGCTTGTAACATACCTATATTCAATCTTCACCAACTATTTGTATTTCAATATTTTTTTTTAATTATACTTTATATGTACATTATTTGCTTTCACACTATTAAAATATAATGTTCCAACAACAACAATAAAAACTTTTCTATTCTACTCTACTCTACTCTACTCTACTCTACTCTACTCTACTCTACTCTACTCTACTCTACTCTACTCTACTCTACTCTACTCTACTCTACTCATGCATGGTATTGTATTGTATTGTTTTGGATTATATTGTATTGTATTGAAGTGAACTGTATTCTATTCTATTTTATTCTATTCTATTCTATTCTATTCTACTCTACTCTACTCTACTCTACTCTACTCTACTCTACTCTACTCTACTCTACTCTACTCATGCATGGTATTGTATTGTATTGTTTTGGATTGTATTGTATTGTATTGAAGTGAACTGTATTCTATTCTATTTTATTCTATTCTATTCTATTCTACTCTACTCTACTCTACTCTACTCTACTCTACTCTACTCTACTCTACTCTACTCTACTCTACTCGTGCATGGTATTGTATTGTATTGAAGTGAACTGTATTCTATTCTATTCTATTCTACTCTACTCTACTCTACTCTACTCTACTCTACTCTACTCTACTCTACTCTACTCTACTCTACTCTACTCTACTCATGCATGGTATTGTATTGTATTGTTTTGGATTGTATTGTATTGTATTGAAGTGAACTGTATTCTATTCTATTCTACTCTACTCTACTCTACTCTACTCTACTCTACTCGTGCATGGTATTGTAATGTATTGTTTTGGATTGAATTGTATTGTATTGAAGTGAATTGTATTCTATTCTATTCTATTCTATTCTATTCTATTCTATTCTATTCAGATTAATTTTTTTCTTGTAGATGTTTCACCAGTGCATGTTCTAACGGGCTATAATAAAAAGTTAATATAGAATTTCAAGATCTGTCACACGGGGCTATTACTAAAAGGGATCAATGACCTCAGTGGCTCATCACAATAACAGTATTCAGCACAGTAGCTCATGTTGGTCTTTTATCAGAAAACGTTCTCATAACAACACTTCTGAATCCAATCCGTGAACTGAATGATGAACATCAAGCCTCAGCTGCAACAGAAACCTCTGCCAATGTCTGCATCTGCGCTGGCGCACAAACAACAGACAGCTTTTTATTATCACCTCTCTATATCAGCTGATCTGATTTCTGTCTGACACACTAAACACTAGTCCTTTATCCTCTCTCTTACTCAAATCTGTTAGGTCCTCTCCTGTTTTCGTGCACTCCTCGTGTTCCAGTTTCTCGGCACATCTGTCTGTGTTCCGGAGCTGAGAAAATCGCTCACACGGATCACGCGGACAGAAAGTAAAACTCATTTCCATTTCACAGCAGGGGTGAGAATCAGAGAGACTGTGTGATGACATCATTAATCATGTGACCTGCAGCGCACTGAGGGTGCTGCAGGCCTTCATCCAAGAATAGAGAAATTCATTAAGCAAATGAAGAGAGTGCGTATGGCAACATGTGAGGATGTGAGACCGAAAGAAATAAAAATCCCATCTCATATTTAAGACATGAATGAGTAAAGTTAACCTTGAGTCTCTCTCAGTATCGTGTCAAAGATGACGTGAGGGTGATGGTTTGTTGCATGTGTGTTGCACCATCGTCTCAGTCGACATGAGAGAGTTTCCTCACAGATGGTAAAATACGTCTAAAGATGATTTCACAGACCTGCTAGGCAAATCGAACAGAGGCACCGAAGGGAGGCAACATCACAAGAGGAAAAATCGATATAGAGAGACTCTCTCACATCTATGAGGCAAAGGAGTGAAATAAATTGCAAGCGTTGAACGGCAGTAAGATCTTCAGAGAGATAGACAACTTACGCTATTAAAAAGAATGACATTCTTTGTGGAGATCTCTGAAGGTCTGAACTAAACATCCAAATTTAATTTATTCCTCATCTGCTTTGACCTGGATTCTCGCACACAGAGACATAGAAAAAAAGTCCGTGACATTTCATGAAAGCAACAAAACAACATGTTTGATAGTAAACACACATTATCTTGACACATCAACTTAATTTATTTAAATCAAAAAATTCCGCATAAAATGTGCATAAACATTAATTACGTGAATCTCAGGTCTACATGAAAATTTGGGTTATTTTTATTTGTTGATATACAGGACGTAATATGTTTTTGTTACGCGTGTTTTTTTCCAAATGTTATGCGTGTTGGTTTTCAGACCTGCGTCAAAGGTCAAAGGTCAAGTATTTGAGAGATAAAGACCAGACCAATGAGCAGAGGAGGCGTGACCTGACAAAACTCACAGCTAAATCACTACACAAACTTGAGTATTGATTTCTTTTCTTATAAGCATGTGTATAAATCTACAGAAAGCTTACTGTTTAAATTTAAGGATCTTAACTAAACATCCAAAGTTTAATGCATGAATCCTGGAGCTGTTCTTGATCAACAGAAACCGGTGTTTGCCCTGGAGATCAGTCCAGGAACTGATCTAAAAATCAGACAATAAACAATTACCGTTCAACAAAAAAAAACAGCGTAACTGTCCGACCGCCAGATCACTAAGCAACTCATGCAAACAAACTGAAACAACAAAACCAAAAACAGCAACCAAACACTCGCAACCGTCAAAAGAACACCATTAGGTGTTTCTGTGAGCTCTTTGACCCTTCCAAGACCAAACGTCACGCCCAACACAGGCCGCGCCCCCACTCGACCCTGAGGGCCATGACCCCGCTCGACCCCCAGGCCTTGTTGAGCAACTCATGTCAAACAGAACCTGTGTCGGACCTGCAACATATTAACAAATGAGGTCAGAGCGAAGAGTAACACCCCTTCACCGACCGGCTCACGCACATATACACGTGTGTACAGATCCACTTTAAAGGACAAATCACTAAAATCTGACCTCCTGTAACAGGACTCCACAGGGCTCGAATGGATCAAGACACTAAGCCATTCGATTACAACACTCATTCGCTGAGGAAATCTTACAGAATACTTAATAAACGTCTCTGGTCATGTTTAAAGCATATGTGATAAATGTGAAGTGTTTGATAAAGTATGCTGACAGATCGATGTGAATCTCCTGTTAAATGTTTCATCAGTCGGGTGTTGAAGAGCTTATTTTTGACTTCAAGAATAAACCCACTTGAAGTGTTTCAAACCGGCCTTCGTGATCATATACCAACACTGTTAGACTCACTGAACGTATGTTTGCAGGAGGATTGAAACATGTTTAAAGTCCAAAAATGATGGAGATAAACAAAGCAAACTAAACCATGGAGAATACTTCACATTTCATATTGATGATTTAATGCTGGTGAATATTCTCTGCTGTATCTCATATTCTGTTTGCTCGGCCTACAGGTCTCCAGGCAACAGAACCGTCCGGTAACACGTCACAGGTTCAGTGCGTGTGCCATCGCTATATTTGGTGTGACATAAAAAGGTTTCCAGCAGATAAAGACCTGCAGTCATGGGGACGCGAGTTCCTTTCTTGGTGTTGCAGTGAGTGTGATTGATGTCTGTGAACGCTCCCATGGATTTGGTCTAATAATAGAGAGAGCAGCTGCCCTACACACATCCACACACAGGTCTGAGAATGTGATCCGGGTACTCGTGCATGCGTGTGATGCATCAGACATATGGTGCTCAGGGTTTCCAAAAGAATTAGGACAAAATCACCAAAAAGTGCTGACGTGGCACACAGCCTTCGCTGATATTCTGTAGAGCACACGCTAACTTTCCATACATTCACATCAATGAATATGACAAGATCTCCTCCAAAATCAACTTTTCATAAAATATATTTCCATGAGTATGTGAGAGGTTCTCAGTTCTAGGTCTTTAATAGATTTTAGTCCTGCAGTAAACATTGTGTCGATGTATAACCTTCATACACAGATTAATAGGAATGGGATATGCAATTCAACATGGGAATTGACGATATGTTCTTTGCCGATTAAATAAGTTTATAAAAGGTTGCACTTAAATCCTTAGTATTACAAAAGTCAACCAAATGTAAGAAGTAAATATTTTCAAAAGGTAAAGAATAAAACTTGGTGATAAAAAGGTAAGAATTTACTGCTTCAGTTGCTCCATTCCTCAACATTATGAACACAAATCTGAAATCGGCCCTACAAAACTTTGACTACGGTCAACTTTCACAGCTGTGAGGATAATGGAGTTGTTAAACCTTTAACATTGAGGGAATAATACACACATAAATACAGATATAAGTCAAATAGGCATAAATCCGATACACAAAACATATAGAGCTGATTCTGGTGTGTTCATATTCCCTCACAGAAACAGAGAACAAGAGTAAATGACAGATATAATGTGACGTGTAAAAACATTTGAAACGTTTGACACAAACATCAATGGAGGGCGGGACAGCTGCACAAACAAAAGACAAAAAGAGCTGCGACGTAACCAGAGATCAGTCTTTCCCCTCCGGGTGTTACGATCCTCCGAGACGTCACAACACGCCTGCTATTCTCCAAACCACCAATCAAAACACACACACACCTTCACATTTACCGACACCATTCCAGCAAAACTAATAAACAAGTCAAGTCGAGACAGTTCGCACAGTGTTCAGATAAAAGCACTTAATAAATCTACAAAAATATGTTTATAGTCATTAAAGGGTTAACAGAAGAACATGTGGTTTGTCTAAAAACACAGATCTTCATTCATCTGATCCTGCGTGAGAACTGGAGCGGCTAACATGACTCAGGAATTCCAGCACTTCAGTCATGTGACCCATAAAACACACCACATGAATGAAACGTGTGTTATCAAAACATCCATAAACACAAATAAAGAGAACCATTACTGGAGAAGATCAGCCGTGATGTTTAATGTTGAAACCCTCCAGAAAAGAGCAAAGAAAAGACGAGCTTTTAACTCCAAGCGATGAGTTAAAATAGACGTAAAGCAAGCGTCATCTTACACGCAGCATTGAGTTACTCCATATGAAAACAATGAGATTCTCAGTTACCCGAACAGTGCAAATCGTCCCGAATCACCTTCATTCATCTCACAATAAACAACAACACACAAGAGGATGTTATTACAAGATCAGAAATTGTATTTGGCAATTTTAAACAAGTGCATACAATACAGCTAAAAGCATTTCAGTTTTTGCCAAGTGCTTAAGAGTATTAGTCACATTCTGTGTTTAACATGGACTGCCACCTGCTCTACTATTACACAGAGAGAGAGAGAGAGAGAGAAGGGAGAGAGAGAGAGAAGGGAGAGAGAGAGAGAGAAGGGAGAGAGAGAGAGAGAGAGAGAGAGAGAGAGAGAGAGAGAGAGAGAGAGAGAGAAGGGAGAGAGAGAGAGAGAGAGAGAAGGGAGAGAGAGAGAGAGAGAGAGAAGGGAGAGAGAGAGAGAGAGAAGGGAGAGAGAGAGAGAGAGAGAGAAGGGAGAGAGAGAGAGAGAAGGGAGAGAGAGAGAGAGAAGGGAGAGAGAGAGAGATGAGTTATAGTGTGGACAACCATTTCATCTTCAAAAAATATAGAAACACAATGTATTCAAAATAAGGGAAATCAAAAAATGATACAGCCATGTTTAAGATGTTCATATGTACATGTCCTTTAGTTCGCGTTCAGGTGACGTTATATGATTCGTGTATAATCGTTTGTAAATTGTATATGCTTGTAATTGCTTGTCCCATCGTTTATGCAAAAAAAAAGGAAATAAACTGGAAAGATCAAGGGTCCCGCTCCTTCTTAACTTTCACATCCCCGGCCAATATAGTGGCTATTTCATTCTGCATAAACGCCCAGGGTACATTGGAACCCACCAGCGGGCATTTATCCCCACTCGGGCAGTACACCTCCCCCGTGGCACCTTGTTGTTTGATGCTCTCGCGGGAGCACGGGAAACAGAACTTGTGAGACGGCACGGACGGGCACTGAACGAAATGCGTGTCCTCCAGGCGTTCGTGACACAGGGTGCAGCACAGAGGCACGTTGCCGCTGGATACGGAGGAGTCCGGAATGCTCTGAGGGTGCACGGCCTGCGGGTCCATGCCCGGCACGTGAACGGTCGGCGTGCCGGTGGCACCGGACGCCCCCATGCCGTCCCTCTGGGCGAGCCGCCTCTGCCCGGGGGACTGGGGGCTGCCGCTGTTCCGGCGACCCGCGGCGGTGGTGGAGTGTACCTGGTCCTTGGGCGATCCGGTGCCGGCGCTGTCCGCCGCCAAGATGAGCGCGGCCATGGGTGACTGTCCGTTGTGCGCGGCGGTGGCCGCCTCCGGGGGAGTGGTGCGCGAGTGAGGGGAGATGGTGGAGGGGGGAGCGATGGCGAACCCGGGGAGAGCCGCGGGGGGAATCTTGAGAACCTCCGACGGCAGCCACGGCTGACTCTCTCCGTTCAGCTTGGCGGCGGTGCTCTCGCCGTCTGGCTCGGGAGACGGCTTCCTTTTCAAGCCTCGAGAGTGTTTACCACGGTCTGCAGGGAGGGAAACACAAACACCGGTTAGGAAAATTGGGAAAACCATGATCCCATTTGGCCGGGATGATGAAACGGAAAACAACAAAGCAAACCAGTAACATCCTGTAATGCAACTCTTTAAGATTGAACAAACTACTTGAAAGCACATCTTAAGATGTAAGTGCATCCCACGTGTCTGCTTTCCAACAATGGAATGCAAAGTTTAAAGCATGCATCTTCATCTCTGAGCATGCAACTAAGTTTTAAACACAACATTCCTGCACGTGCCTCCGGCATGCACGTGCCACATCCTTAAGTGCATCGGTACCTGTCTTCAATGGACCGGATCCGCTCTCGTAGCTCATCCTGTGCTGCAGCGCCGCGTGTTCTTTCTTGAAGCGCGCGTCAAGCGTCTGCAGCGTCATGAGATCCCTCACAGTCTTGCCCTTCTGCGTCCATTCCTCGACGCGTTTGTGCGCGTCAGACGCGTCGCTCATGCTGTCCGCGCGCTTGCCCGCGTGTTCCGCCATCAGGGCGCCCGACGGGATGCCCATGGGCACGGAGCGCCCGTTGAGCGGCAGCGTCCCGTTCGCCAGCGGCACGAGAGTGGGCGGCACGGCGCCGGTCCGGCGCGGGTTCGGGCTCTGCCGGTTGAGTTCGGGCGGCTCCTCGGGCTTCGGGAATCCGTTCGACTGCCGCGCCGCCTGGTACTCCGGACCCAGCCTCGGGGGTCTGTCGGACGCGAGCGGGTACCGGTCGCGCGAGCCCGGTTCCGCGTGGTTGTGGGTCTGGACGTCTTTCCCGGGTTTGCCCGCCGGTCCCGGCGATCTGCCCTCCTGGAAGCCGTGAGCGCGCTTCAGCTGCCGCGCGGTCTCGATGACGAACTCGACCCGGTCCGCTCCCTCGTAGTTGACGCACCCGCGGCACACGGGTTCGGTAAAGTCCCAGATCATCGCCCACGGCATGCGCGGCAGGTCGCACAGATAGCACGACTGCCTCCGGGACGCGGCGACCGCCGCCGACGACGCCATTCTGGATGCGCGACACGACGCGGAAGGAGGAAAACGCGCGGCTCGGTTCTCCGGACGCGGCGGGGAATGACGCGGGTGTCGGTTTGTGTCCGGCCCGTCCGAAAAGCGTGGAAAAAACGCGACGTTACGCTCCGAAGTTCATGGCAGTGTGCGTGCGCTTCAGCCCGCGAGCTCCGTCGGTGTGGGAGCGATGACGTCACCGCGCTGCTTCTATTTACTTGATTCTTCGACGACGCCGTGGTGCGCGTGCGCGTGCGCGGCGTCTTCTGCATGACAGTCGCACATATTGATGTTTTTATCTGGCACTTTATATTTAAAACACTTGTTTCCGTTAAGCTACATCATAAGTTTAGTTTTGCTTTACTACATTGATAAACACTGTAGTATATAATGATCAGTATAAACTTTTCTTTTAACATTCTTCAGCTTTCTATTTAAATCTATTCGAAATCTATTCCATCTTCTATTTATTGATATAACCAGTGCTGATCTATAAGTGCTGCTTCGTAACACGTGACCCATGGTTTTATTGTGCAGTCGTGTACCTAGCCGCGACCTTTGAACCTTCAGTGTTCACATTCCAGTGCTCCTAACTTCACAGGCCACTGCACCTCTGTGTAACCTTCACAACGTGATATCATCGTGTGTTTTATCTGGACTCTTCGTTCATAAGAACGCGTGCCGCTTTAGCGAGGCATCCGTTAAATATTCATCTGTGTTGGACTTCGATCGGCCTCAAAGTCTGATCTGTGCTCACAGAGAGCGTGTGATTCACGATGGCTGGCATGATCGTGGAAAGTCCCACAGCGAGGACGACCAACACGTGGTTCTGCCTTTCCAAAAGCTTGCTTCGTGTATTTACACATGACTCACGCCTGAAAAGGATCGAGCCAATGATCTGCTGATGTGACTTAAGCGAATATTTCCTTACATAAATGAACATTTATGAATGTTTCAGAACGTGTTCATGAAAGTTCGCTTTATGTTTCACGATGATGACCGGAGAACATGTTTGGATGAAATAGGGAAGTGTGTCAACGGCAAGCAAGGCTGTTTTTTGTTACTACGAATGTCTTTCCAACTTGCACACAAAGCGGATTTGTCGGGCGAGGCGACCCGCAGGCGCACAGTGGGGCTTGTTTTTGCAGGAGCTCATGAGGAAGTGAGAGAGTGAGGCATGTACCTCACCCATCCGTGGAAAAACAAACCGAGCCTTCTGCTGGCGTGAGTCCAGAGATCTGTGAACATGCCGGACAAGTCGGTGCAGAGCCAAAAACTATAGTCAATAACCAAAACACATTTCAGCTTTTCTTTCGTTTTACTGGAGAGGTCGATGACACCATGCTGCATTTCCTTAACAAATCGTTTATCTCCAAACGGATCATCAAGACTGGTTATATGCATTCATTATGGGTTTTATTTAGAATCTCATTGGTAAAGTGGAAAGGTATAAATACCACAAAATAAGTCAAGATGAATGAGGCTGAAATGGATGTATCAACATTTGTGTTGCCCGAGTCAGCAAATGTGAATGAAACGCATGGTTGTGTGTTACAGATTGACACATTGTGTTGAGATGTAAATCCTCTCTTGTGACGTACGGGATTACTCTCGGCTCAGACCTTCACGCAGGCTTTCCCCTGTTGTCATGCCGACGTGGTTGCTACGTAAACCCCCGTCTCTTAAGACTCTTAAGTACACTGGTTTAATTGGAACATCCCTCACCTTCAGCGGCCTTGAAAAAAACTTGCCCATTCTTTATCTCATGCATATACGATAATGACAAATATCATAATTGTCGATTATTCACCTCGATGTAATTGCAATTATTATTATTGATGAATAGATTGTAGAATACTGAAATTTTAAAATGTTTTTTAAGTTCTCAACATCCAAAACTAACTAAAATATTATAAATAACACATAATTATGAGAGTTATGTTGTTAGTAAAACCCCAAAATTAAACATCAATATATTGATTTTACACCCTCTGATAATTCCGTTATCGAGGCTATTGGTGATTAATAAAATTGTTTCACTCATAATTGTAATCCTGGTTAGTTTCCCCTTATATACTGTGAACTGTTGCTTTTCAATATGAGAACTATACATCACACTTTTGTGTTCTGTGATAGCACCAGTACATATAAAAAGTATATGTTTGTACAAATGCAAAGCCACTGAACTCGGATCATGTTGTTTTTTCTCTTCAGCTGTGCAAAAGCAGAGCCGAAATGTAATTCAGTGTTAAGCCCCGCTGAGGTTTCCTGGAATTCTGCTCCAGACGGATGCTTCGCACACACGCTCTGACAGCAGGCCCGACTGTGTCCTGCTTAGCTGAGTCACATGGGAAGAATTGGGCAAATCCAGACCGGAGAGAATGACTTAAACAGCAGTAAGAATGAGACCAGGCGTCTACATGATCTCACACATCTGAGATTTGAGTCGAAGCATTAATTCAATCAAAACTATTTGCAAATCCACGCAATTTGTTTTAAACCAGTTCATCGGTTGTGTTTGAGGGATTCATGCCTTTAGGGTTTGGGATTTGATTGAACACAGTTTATTTGATGTTATTCTGAAGGGTAGATGTAGGGGGGGGTTATGGTGAAGTGATGCAACATGATGAATGTCCAATCTCATCTCAAACCTGAAAACAGTCACAGATCTAAAGCTGTTAATAAAACCGGCCCCCCTTAAAGTGACCCTTAATAATATAATGCACGTTTTTATGTGTTAAAACATTTCAATATTTAAACAACACATTTACAAATTAAGCAGCTTTAACCTCTCTCTCTCTCTCTCTCTCTCTCTCTCTCTCTCTCTCTCTCTCTCTCTCTCTCTCTCTCTCTCTCTCTCTCCCTCTCTCTCTCTCTCTCTCTCCCTCTCCTCCTCTCTCTCTCTCTCTCTCTCTCTCTCTCTCTCTCTCTCTCCTCTCCCACTCTCTCTCTCTCTCTCTCTCTCCTCCTCTCTCCTCATAAACCTGAATAGGGTTTGAGTTGTAATGGATTCATCTGTGATGTAATTGCATGTTTTTCAGACGTTCTGAACATTACCTCCTGCCCAGCGAGAGCGTCCTTGCTTCTGATTGGGGGTTTGGTTGCACAGGAAAGCGTTGCGTATGGAGACCATGACCTTATCTGGATAGCCTGCATGACAAACCACTTCCTGTTTACAGTGTTTTGGTTGCATTCTGGATTCATGTCAACGTGTCGTTTGACGAGGAGTGTTATTTACCTGCAGGTGATTGAATGTGATTGAAAAGCTCGAGCTGGGTTTAAGAACGACTGCTGAGTGTGCAGACTGTAAATCACACATCACCTTGATGAAATGCTGTTTGTGCAGGCGACTGAAGGACACAAGAGAAAGAAATATTCCCTTATACAGCGATCAAGTAAAACACTCTGGAACCAGCATGAAGATGCTTTTTCTCCAAGGTCTTCAATGCATTATGTAATTCCTACAAATGTTCTTAGAAGATATTATTCTCATGTTGTTGTACATTTGCTGGCGGTCCAGTAACATTGAATGTGCTCGAGTCATTGAGTTCATAAAGGAAATACATGAGAGGGGCATTCTGGAGGTGCATTTGGGGAAAGGGTTTTGGATGACTGCGGATTGAGCGATGTTTTTATCTCTCTCTCTCTCTCCCTCTACCCATAATCCTCTTTGCAGGACTGGAAACTAAAGTGGCGCTCTTCCAAGGCAAAGGTTGATGGGAAAGCGTACGCGCTGCCAAGCTCGGCCCGGTTGCCTGCGTTAGAAGCGCACACATCTTTGTTTTCTGAGACCTGGTGTCCTGCCAAAAAGTCTCATTTCTGTCTCTGCATTATGGTCGGCCTGGACGAGAGCCAAACTACCGCGAAGCGCTCGGCCTCTCCCACTTCTTCACCGAGCACACACACGCACTGTTTTTCCATTTGGGTTCCGGCCCGCTTTTCTCTGAGGCCGCATTCATTGCGTCTCTCTCCGCGGCCCCGCTGCCCAAACATTCTCTTGTTGCCATGGCAGCGGGGAGGCGGATCTTTGGAAGCGTGCAGCCAATGAGTCACGGCGGAGACTCCAGCTGTGGAGCATCTGCTGGAAAACAACAACAGCCCTGGATAGAAAACATAAAAATAACTTTCACTTATAAACACCCTGAACACTTTCTCTAAACACACTCCTCAAACGAAATGATGAGTTCATAGACAGGATAAATGCAAAACTTTTGATTGTGTCTCATGTGTGTCTCATATATTTCTTATGTGATATTTTACAAATTTCTCCGTTTGAGATTCCGAGGAGATCTCAACCATCTCTCCAACGGAGCTCAGATTTGTCAAGTTAAGTCTTACCTATTTTGCTCAGAAGCAATAGTAGGAGTTCACAACTTAGATCAACCTCCTAAGCTATAAGAGAGAAACATCTGAGCAATAACAAGTATATAAATATTGAAGATTCTTTCTGGCATGTAATGATTCAACCAGTTTTTGATGATGAAAGGAAATGGGTCAGTAATGTTAAGGAGAATCATACTGAGAACACATTCATGTGGGTTTGGTTTTCTCAATCTGGATTGTCTTTCCATTTGGCATAAATGTGAAAAGCAGTTTTATGATGTCTAAGACTGGATTTGCTTTTCTAATTCACGTCTGAAGCCAAAAGAGATTTAAAGTAAAACAGGTCGACATCATGAGAGCTGATGTCATCCATTATCAAAGCCTCTCTCTCTCTCTCTCTCTCTCTCTCCTCTCTCTCTCTCTCTCTCCTCTCTCTCTCTCTCTCTCTCTCTCTCTCTCTCTCTCTCTCTCTCTCTCTCTCTCTCTCTCTCTCTCTCTCTCTCTCTCTCTCTCTCTCTCTCTCTCTCTCCTCTCTCTCTCTCTCTCTCTCTCTCTCTCTCTCTCTCTCTCTCTCTCCTCTCTCAGTTTTTCCTGGAGTAATCTTCAATCCTCACATGAACTGTGTTTGTTTTTCCCGAAGGATGTAAGGAGGAGACTGACGTCCTTCTTCTTGTTTTCTTTGCCCACTTCCCTGTTTTTTTCCTTTATACTCTTGAGACTCCAGCAACCGTTTACCGTTCAGGTGACTCCCATTAGCAAATTTCACACGGCGTCCAAAAATAACATCAGCGGGCACGGCAAAAGTTCAGTGTGATGTAACCAAAGTCCCAAAGGAGAGCCGGCGCTTAACAGCAGCTTATGTAATATGCAGACAGCCCATTGTTTTTCTTTGTCCCTATCATATATTGCCAGAACTACAGCATTTCTCAGATTTCTGATGCTTTCTCAGGAGAAATATCTAAAACATTTTCATTTTATCACTATCTTCAAAACTACTTTTTATTCAAGAATGATCTCAGTTTCATTAAGAGACCAGACAATTATAAGGACTACAAAATTACAAAAAAAATCTAGACCATAGCAAAACCCTGACAACCACCCACGACTCTGTCCTGAAAACAGTTTTTCCTGTAGTGAGAAATATTTCTGAATGGGCCACATCTCTACACACTGTTTTGTTTGTCTTTTTTATGTTTTTATCAACATTTCTTACTTTGTGTACTACAGTTTAGTAATCAAACTGACTCGCTGAGGACAGCGTGACATTGTCCATGACAAATTAAATATTTGAAAATCTCTATTTCTCAAAAAGAGGAACCAGGGTCATATCCTCAGGGTCAACTAGAACCTTTTTATTTGTATTTTAGAATATTTTGGTGTGGCTTTTATTTTAAAGAGTCCGAACATCAAGATTCAGACCAAAGATCTTGCATCATGGGTCTAGAAGGCTAAAAGGTTTTTAAAGGTTTTTGGCATTTTGGTGGGCTTGAGATGCTTAAAAACTTATGACAATTGGCAAAAAGAAGTCAGATCCGTCAGCCATTAAAAAACGGGCAAATTTAAGTACACAGGTGTGGGAGGGGGGCTCTGTAGTGCAAAGTAGATCATGCATACATGAACGCAAACATACAAAACTTGGTATATAGTTCGTATTAACCCTCACAATTTCCTTACTGACAACATTTCGATTAGCACCAAACTTGATGAACATGATGTGAAGAATGCCCAGTTCCTTAGAGCCGCAATGTAGCAGTGGCACAGTAGGCCTGCAAACATAAATCATTTTACTATGCATTTATTCATACATCTATTAAAACATTGTTATATAGGTTTGAGTAGTTATTTCGATAGCATTGCATGTAGCAAACATTTCAATTTTTTGTTTCATTTTTTATTCAAAATTCGGCCCTAACTTTCTTGATTAACAAAAAGGTTGTTAAAGTTTTATAGATTTTCTGTGTGTTAGTTAAGGATATTTGTTTTATTACCGTGACACAGTCTGTACTGTATATAGAAAGGTCTGCGTGTTTATCTGTTGTCCTGAAGGTGAGATCAGAGTACAGCAGGTGACCTCGCTCACATA
>CM065660.1:5853385-5855885 GCA_033220385.1 Triplophysa yarkandensis
GACATGTCAGGGCATTTCAGCCAGAACGTGGTCGTGGAAGCCAAGTGAATGTCCTTTCTGTGGCCGGGCATCAATCTTCATGCCCTTCACAGACTGGCAGCACACGCTGTAGGTGAATTCCGTGTCACATCACACGTCATTCTGTCCAAAGAACATACGGTTAACCCTCTGTTTACATGTTCTCTTTATACACCCGTATCTCTGTTTAAAGTACAATTTCAATGGTTAGTTTGACATCATTAAACTTCAGCGCAGATTGTTTTAAACAATGGGTATGTTTCAGTCAAAAGATGAGAATAAAAATGACGCAATACACTCATCAAAACATATCAATAAATATTGAATAAAATTATTAAATTACAGCTGAAACAAAAAAACACATTGAATTTGTTTGAAATATATATATATTTTTAACACTATAATTAAAAATATATGCTTGCTACAAAATTAGCCTCAGAATAACGTCATGAGTCGTGACATTTCAATCCAAAATTGTTGAGAATGTCATTTGAAAGAGTGCCAAGGTCAGTGGTTTGGATTAGCAGGTAGTAAGAGGAGAGACGGATCCGGTTCTGACAGGCTTGTGACCTGAGAGCTGTTATGTAGGCATGTGGAAAGCTTCCAGGAACTCAAAGCTGAGACGTGAAGAACGGTGAAGGACTTCTGCTGAGGTCTGACTCTGAAGGTCAAAGGTCACCATGATAAATTTGGAAAGCGATACTCTGGTTTCCCTAAAGTGATCCCTCTCGCCCGTCGATGTCATACGCAAGCCGGCCTTACCGATTTATGGATGAAGAACATGTTCCTCTCATTTGAAGTCAACCGGCCACGTCAAGGCCAAAGCCTTAACGACATGATATTATAAAATAAGACATTATTTCATCATTCATGCATTTCGTATCTTGATAGTGTCATTGAGACACAGGAGTAGAGATTTGTCATTGACAGATGTGAGATCAGTGACACAGCAGGAAAGTTTCCTCTTCGGATGTTTTCACTAAACCATAATCACATTGTCTAGTTCGGGGTTTGTCGACTGGAAACCGGAAGTTGTAAAATATCCATAAAGGAAGCATTAGACGGATGATTGAGTGATTATTACTGTGACCTTTACTGAGTTTCCAATAAGCCACCCACACAAAACAAAAGAAAGAATGATGAAATAAAGATTAAATCTTTTTACCAGTTCTGATTGTAAAAATGTCACTTAGCAGGTGACACATGTTTGAAAGAGTTTCACCTATGTCATGTGATGTCATAAGGTGACAGCAAACAGAAGATAACACTGTGTCATCTGTTAAAAGTGGAAAGGTTTCGCAACAATTGACGTCTGGTTTCTCTCAGGCCACAACATAACACTCATGATTTCATGACATTTTTCATTGAATGTTAAAGGTTAAGTGTGTGATTATATAATAAATCATTGTTTAAATATACATTTCAACTTCTGTCCTTGATTTGTTGAGTTTTAAATGACAGGAAGTTGGAATACAAGGCCTTTACAAAAATGTACTCTGATTTTACAAACAAATAAAAGCAAAACACAAGGTGGACACAAATGAATAAAGTTACCATAAATAAACTTTGATAACTGTGGATCTATAAGGTAATAAAAAGAAACGTGCGTGATATCAAAAGAGTCCTTTAGCAAACCCTCTTCCCTATATACTGTCTTGACCCGATATAGTAAATACAGCTTTAAAAACGGACGAATCAATCACAATGGGATCAATATAAAGCGTAAACAGGTTTAAATTTAGATCTGAGATTAAATTCAGAACATTAAAAAAACTCACAGTCGTACTGCTACCAAAACATGACGTGAAAATAGAGTCATGAAAAAACCTTGAGAGCGTTTTCAACACATTGACTTTCCTCACAGACCCAAATATTCACTGACCTTCACACACAACGTGCCGTTACCTGGCAACCCTGCAGCGAGGCGTTGCCATGTCTACACAATGCACACATGTGGATGTGATTCATGGGACTCAGATGCTCTCTTTTAATGCAAGCTGTGATTTTTTACATCTCCGGCCCTGCCATCATACACATCTCCTCTCTTTAGAAAACACGTTTTAAATCAAACAATATTGTATATTCACAATAAAGTATTAGTCATGTGCTTCATAGCGCTTCGGATAATAACATCAAGGACTCTTTCATATGCAAATTACTGAACCACAAGTCTAAAATAAATCAAAAATAACGAACATGATTATTTTTACCCATCACTGTTTCTCAGTTTAGACTCAATGTGCACTGATAACCTCTATGTTACCATTTCTTCAATGTAACACAAAGATATTTTGAGAAATAATAATGATTGTCATTCTTCAAAATATCTTTTTTGTTTTCTGCTGATGAAACTCAGAGTTGTGGAAGTTCAGATCTGGATTGACATTTGTGACATCTTTCAGTGTGTCAAATGGCGGCGTGTAGGACGCGTGGACAGCCCGTCCCGCTGGAACTTGTGTCTCATTTCATCTGTCCTTCCTCC